>OY720106.1:9888909-10337325 GCA_963082835.1 Leptogaster cylindrica
AACTAGCAGGTCTACCCGTTTTCACCCGGGACGATGAAAATCATAATATAATGTACATCATAGTACTTTTTGAATTTACAACTGCTCCCAAACGCGACATATTTTACATAGAGCCGTTTCCCGTAGGACGGTCAAAATAATAGTTGTTTAGTTTTCTTCGGTCAAGGGTGGTTTTGGGAAGTTGAATTAGGATAAAAGTCGGTAGTTCTTATTTAACTTTGTTTCGATCCAAAAAGCAATACCAGTTTTTATGATTTTCTTACTTCAAAAATGGGGAATATTCATAGAAACTTTCAACCCGCAGTTTAGCCTCTTAAGGGTTGAATTTCAAAAAATTGTGATACAGGTATTTCTTTATTTCTAACAAAAGGACAAATACCAATTTTTTTGAATTGTTTACATCAAATATGGCGGATTTCTAACCAAACTTTCATTCCCTATTTTACCCCTTTAGGTGTGGAATTTCAAAAAATTCAGTCTTAGTGCTTGTTAGGCCTTAGTGTTGCAAAAATTTCAGCTTTTTAGGTCCAGCGATTTAGTCCGTGCGTTGTCTGTCAGTCAGTTATGGAAATTGTTAGTGTAGCTATAGTTGATCTACCCGACTTTACACGGGAATGCTTTATCATCACTATTCAATATCCATGCTTTGCTACGGTGTTCCACAAAGGAAAAATATTGGGTATATTTAATAAGGTGGATTAAAAATTTGCAAAACGTAAAACATTATTCTGCACATTTATTGTCAATCAAACCGTCATTTACAATATACATATATGGACAAAAACCCTTTGTTCCCACCACGTCCCTCGGGTAATGGCATATAGGCTTATGAGGTAGACGTAGCCAGTCATTTGATCTTATTTAACGTTGTCTCTTGAATGTTTTCATTTTTTTTTTGTGCAGAATGCTTCTATATAAACCATCATTTCGGGTTATTGTCCACCTCTATTTTGCAGTTTTAGCCCGTTTTCACCCCTTAAAAGTTGAATTTCTCTGATTCTCTGCAATCACCTATTAGGAAAGTTGTAGAAATATTCCAAATTTCATGGAAATCGGTGCTGTGGTTCAAATTCGTGCTTATGTCTAAGACTGCAAAGTCAATTTACATTAATGGAATGGGTGATGAAAATGATTGTTCGCAAAATGTAATTAAATTCGCTTTAAAATAATCTATTCTCAAAAGGTACTACCTTTTTTTACGAAAAAAAAAAACAATTTTAAATTTATTAGATTTCACTGTTTGGGCACAACCGTACACTGTGAAAAATCGAATCATTGAATTGAATGTGAATAATCGAATCATCGAATCGAATCGAGCTGTCAAACGACAGGCCCGCCACTAACACCATCTGGTTGTGAAAAGTGCATTCTCATACAAAATGCAAACCACGATTTTTTCGATTTTCCGGCTTTCCCTTTGAGTTTTTCTAAATTTTCTTTTTTCCTAAACCACCCCTATATTGAGACAAAGCAAACTAAAAAAGAATCATTCAAATCGGTCGAGCCGTTCTCGAGTTTTTGCGAGACTAACGTAATGCAATTGATTTTTATATATATAGATTTTAAATAGCTTTACCTACCTATATAAGTAAGTACTACCTACCTAGTTTATGAATTTTTTCCAACAGTAAAAGCACTCTATTTAAAATTGACATTGTTTATGTATTAAAGTAACCCTTGACCTGCTCAATAAAATCGAGTGGGTGACATAACTGCTGTCAAATTTTTTTTAATAACACTACAACTGAAACATATTTTCTTTAACAAATTTATTTCCCACAGTGTAATGTTCACATACTTGTTATTATTATTTGTGCTCAAAAATATTCCGGTAAGTGATAAAATCAGTTTTCCCAATTCTTATAATTAATGTCGAAAAAGTAATAAACGTGAAAATTTCAATTTACAAACTTCATAAAAATTCAAGCAACATGAAAAGCAGAAAATATAAACAATCATACTGCAAACAGAAAAGCAATCTACTAATTAACTCTCCCCAAAATGTTGTCCCAAGTCCTACAATGCATTTATCCTTCCAACTGAAAGTGCGAAGCACGTCGTTGAGACCGCCCGGTATTATCCCTTTTGCCGGTGAATATCTCTTTTCTTTCTAAGTTGAAATAATTTTCCTGTTTTGTGTCATAAAAGAAGTAGATCCCTCTTAAATGTAATATCTCGAGATAATAATTTTATTACACAGTACAAGGCTGGAATGCAAATTTGTTTATCACACTCACCGGGACCCGACCGTGTGGAGCTATGAAGTTATGACCGAAAGGATACGGTATTCCCGCTGGCACTGAGTCGCTGCCACACCAGAATTTGTTGTACAAATGTGAAAAAGTCAAGATAGGGCACGTCTTTCGTTGTATACACCGATTTGGCAGAGACGCAGGGGGCGAACTCTGAAGAGAATAGTCGAGGGTTAATAGAATGTAAGGGACAAATAACTGTAACTGGTATTATACAGTTACAGCATATTGTTCGCTTTTTTCGTAAACATCACCAATAACCGAAGATTCTTTTCGCTTGCAACGTCTGGATCTCGGTAAAAGTCCTTAAGAAAAACGAACTGTACTTAACTGTCGGGGACTGGTGTTCCGAGCATACATGCAAACACCTCCTTCGGCCGGGTGCACATATCGCGATCAGGGTGTTCGAAATATCCAGGAACCTCAGATGTTTTTCAAAATATTAATTTGAAATTTTGAATAAACGCTTATCCTTGGGCTGAGGCACAATGAACCGTGTCTTCCGTTTTCGCAGTGTTCCTGGATACAAGAACTACATAAATATGTAAATAATCTGGGTTTATCGGATTTAGAAGAAGATTCTCTCAGACCACAGAAAAATTTAGATTGGGTGCGGTGCTATGCTCCTCGTGATTTACATCCCCTCAGTCTAGCAGATGAGTCGTGTCCCGAATCATTGTCAAGTGATAAATAACACCAGCGACTGGCAGTTGCAATAACATTTTGATTAAGCGTTTTGGGATGATGCCACATAATTGCCTTGTGTCCTTGATGCGAGGCTCTCGCGGTTGTTATGGTAATGTGGACTCACAGTGAGTGATTTCATCTAATTATTTATTGAATAGATTATTATGTAATTTCCATGAACCTAACGCATGAAAATTACTTTAAAGATAATTTTGGTATTCTATTTCATCCTGAAAAAAATAGATTATTGTTGAACCTTCACAATTGACTTTAATATTGTTTTCCACAAACCAAGATACTTTAAGTATTTCGCAAATTTGGCATTACTCTGTACTCCATAATATAATCCAAAACAAACATATGAAATACAAAATTAATGGAATATGCTAAATTGCTTTCATTCGACTGTTGAAAGCCCGTTTATATGAATCATGATTGATAAGCCTCATCAATTTTCCGTTCCATGATTTTTAAAACTGTTTACCTTGCGGAGTATAAGTAAATTTCGGAAGCATGATATCATATTTCACCCCTCGTGATTTCAAGCGTTTACCTCCTTCAGGAAATCTCGATGCTCCCGGTGAAAGTTCAGAACAAAAATCCAATGTCCGGCATTTTTCAAGGATAGCAGAACATCCTGAAATGAGGAACTGCTGACGAAAGGTTTTCCAGTATAGCGCCTATACCTAGAAACTTACCTTTATGCAATGATAACTGAAGTTGCGCCCAGTAAGAACGGTAGGCTCAGAAAAATGCTGGCCTGAATGTTGCACTTCGTATCATCCCCCGTCACAAGCCCCTGCAGATACAGAGCAATGTTCTCCAGTCTTGAAGCTACCGAAAATTAACATTTCGCCACGAGGGAACAAAAGAAGCGAGGAAGGAAAAGGGTGTCTCTATTTACAGTTAGCTGGGTACATGGCTTCGTATTTCAGGGCGAATAGTGCGGCAAGCGCTGCACATGAAGAGTCCTGGCTCCACCAGCCTCCCCAATTATTTTGTGTTCGTTCGTTTAATGCACCTGAGGCCAATAATTACCCGCGTTTTCATTTTTAATTTTCCTGTTCACTTTTCCAGGCCTTTTTTTTTAATTCAAGCAGTTTTTCAAATATTTTTAATGACACAACTGCTCTGGGATATAAGAGAAGCGAGCGTAGCCTTTAAAAAAAGACTGCTGGTGGGTGTTTCATTCGCGGGACTGCAACTCACAATGGGCTTCATGCGCACTCCGCCTGCTTTTTCCTTTTGTTGCTTTTTATGGATAAATTTAGTCGGATTTTTCTTACATTTTGACGCAAAGAAATACATCCGGATTTAGCCGTCTTCAACGATATGACAAAGCATTTTACAGAAGCAACGAACTACTTCAAAGAACTTACAGCTCATCAGACATTGAGCCTGCACTACTGAAGTTTTACGAACTATATTACGAGATTAATGCGTCATTTTGACCGTCCCAGGTAGTTTTTGTTTAAAAACTGAAAAAAAAATAATTTAAATTGGACAGCATAAGGCGTCACACCTGACACCAAAGCTATATTGAGAAATATGGCCGAGTTTTGCAATTTACGCCAAAATTGCGGCTATATTGGTTCAATATACAGTAGGTTCTATATCTAGTAGTACAGTAGTTCTATATCTATAATATATTGCATATCTAAATTGCGGTTACATTGACTATTAAGTGTAATGCACCGAACAGTCGAAATCACCTAATCGAGCTAATCTCTAGTAGCACAAAGAAAGCCGGATATACCGGTATATCCGCGGTATAAAAGTGGTGCAAAATTTGATCATGCTATATACCATGTTTTTAGTTCATAGTTTATACCGAATGGTGTTTTGCTATTACTTGAAGTATTTGAAATATACCAAAAATTGTGCATGAAATATATCATTTTAGGACATGATTTTAGGACAAAGTTGTGTATCGGATGTACTTCTGAGATGAAAAGGGTATATTTGATGGTGGTTACCATTGTTCATCACATATGCAATTTCATTTGTACCGCTCAGTCTAACACATATTCTGGAAAGAGTATTTGTAAAGTTGCGGTTTACCATTTATACTGCAATTTAGTTCAATGGTTTATGCAATGTTTGGCAACATATTTGTTCTTTAAATGTCTTGATTTGCTGTTACTGCTATAACTTTGGAAGAATATCGGCAAATGCAAAGAAAAATAATATTTCGCGCATAAAAAATATAAAACGAAATTCACTTCTATGAATAAAATAAGATTCTACCCCTCTGAAAATTCGTGCGCCACAAAATTTTGAATTTTAATCAATACATTTTTTTTTTTTTAAATATTATAATTTTTAATTTGACTGTTATTTGCCACTAGAATAGTTTGGAAAAATTTTATTTTAAAAGCCAAGTACGAACATTAAGTTTTTTAAAAAAAATCCTGAAAAAAAACCAAAATACTGTTTTGTTTTAACATACAAAGATTTTAATCATCGAAGACGCCATTTTGATATTTTAGTTCATCTGAATTTTTCAATAAATATGGCGGAAGTGCATCTGAACTACTATTGGGTTACTGAATGTACTAAAACTATCTATAGTAATAGTACCTATACTGTTTACACCAAAAATTTCGAAATGTGTACTGTGGATGTACACGAGGCATTTAAATGTATAACTTCGGTATATCCAAATGCTCATTACATAATAAAATGTACCAATTTGGTATTTTTTATTAACAATTGGTGATGTGAGATACAGGAATAATATTAAAAATACTGAAAGTGATGTTTTGTATAACCCATAGGATAATCCAGTGTTCCGAGAGTATATCTTTTAATCTATTGAAATACAATAAAAGAGATTTTGGTTTATCAGACATGCTGTTGTGCTGTTAGAGAATGACGTTACGTAATCTAGTCGGGTTTGTCGTCTGCAGCCACGACGCACGAACGGAATTAATTATTGACATTTGGCGTAAATAAACATGAAATGGATTCGATACAGAGCGGCGCGAGCGGTCTGCTTATTTTCATGCAAGCAAGCAAAGAAAAAGAAAATGTTATTTTACATGAAGTAGTCTTTCGTATGTCATTATGACGTCATTAACTCGATTGAGAGCTCTCATCTGTCCGGGGTATAAAAAACTGTATTCACTTCACACCTACAAAATGAATTCTGGTTTATCGAGTTCATCCATTTTGACGTTAGAATTTATTTGTCATTAAAATTGAAATATTTGAATAGTAGCACTTTCTTTTGTATTGCAAATGTAAATATTAGTTTATGTTCATCATTCATGGCTTTCATTTAATTGATTGTACACTTTATTTATTTTTTCAATATTATTTCTATTACTATGTGAACACTTCCAATATAGGTCTATATAAATCCACATTATAAGCTATAAGTGCTGATCCTATCTTGGTTCCACTCTGAAATTTTTATGATGTATTCACCAACTCTTTGTACAAAATCAGCTACCTATCTAAATTTCAAAAAATTTAAAAAACACCATATTTAAAAAAATTTCAAAAATTGTTTACTTTAGTTTTTCAAAAAAAGAAATTTTTTAGCAAGAGTTTCCAACTTTCATATCGAATAAAATCTCCACGAATTTCGCAAATAGAAATTAATACAAAATATCGATTTTACAATATTGACTCCTCTCGTAAATTTATGTTTAAATCACATTAGTCAATTGAAATCCCATCCTTCTACTAAATAATATCCCTTTCAACAATTTGCAGTTCTTATCGTATGCCTTAATAAACTTAAATATTTTGAAAATGTCAGTTAACCCGAATTGATTTATTTAAAATGAAGTTGTTATCCTAATTTATTGCCTTGCATTACAATTAGAGCAACATTTTGTTTAAAACAGCAATTAACTGCTCTAAGCTCTCACCACTAAAATCTTTGGAATTTTTAACAATTGCAACACTTTTATGGAACATTTTGCCTGCCACATTTACGTGTTGTGAAGGTTCATTCTCTTCGCAGTTGCACTCCTCTTCAGAGTGTTAAATGCCCAAGGTTCCATCACTAATGAGACATCTCTTGATATATAGCGCAAAAGCAAAGGAGCAAAAGAAAACTCTTGACAGTTAATTTGGGAAAAAGTGCCCCAAGGCGAGGTCCTTAAACTGCACTTGGAATTTGCATTTGTTCGAAAAAATCCCACAGCGCGCTCATGTGGTCATTTCTGCATCAATAAAACGAATGAAGTCGTTCGTTTTTCTTGCAAGACTTTTTTCTTTTACGAAAAACAAAAACGCAAAAATTTATTTTCCAACTGTCCGAAAAACATGCAAATACGAAAACAGCCACAAGTAAAACGACAGAAGCAAAAAAATGAAACTTAAAAAAGAATTTTAAAAAATACATATACACAACTAAAAATCCGGCGCAAAATTGCTTTTTCTAGTTTCATTTCTTGCTTTTGTTTTTCTTTCACTAAAAGTTTTCGGGGCGAGACGATAGAGCCTGAGATGATGCGAAACAAGGAAACAGGCGTCCATTATGCCTTCTCCATTGCTAAAAACTAGAAACAATGAAATCCTTTGAAGTGTTATCCAAACTCCTCTTCTTTTTATGAATTTTTTTCGGTTTTCCGTTTTTTTTTTCTCGTTTGTTTCAGAGTTCTGAAATAAATGACAAAACATAAAAAATATATAGTAAAAGGAAAAATGAAAAAAATTCTCGGACCGTTCTGTGTTTTGGTCGGGTGTCGTCTTTGTGTATCCTTCATTAGGACAATGGGTAAGCACAATGCAGTTCAGTTTCAAAATGAATATTTTCGATGTCGAGATATTCCTTTACGAAGTGCAACGCAATCCATTGATGAGATTTCAGGTGATAAATGATTACGTCTACTTCTTTCAATCATGGAACATTGAAATTGTAGTGTTTTCATTTTCATCGTCTCTTGGAATAATTGAAGACCGTTATTGAAAAACAGCAGAAAAATTTTACTATGATTATTATTTTTAAATTAATAAAAACTTCGGTTAGGACAGAATTACTCGAGAGAATTTCGCTATGAAACAAAAAACTGTTTAGAGAAGATTAAAATTATATTTTATTATAATATATTAGAAATTATTCTGCTTTTTTGTATAATATACATATTTCATATTATCAAAAACAAAAACTACTTATGCCGGGTCCACATTGCACAAATCAAATGCAAACAAATGTATTTGCATTCCCATATGTTATTTGTGGACAGTGGACGTCTTTTAAAACGATTACAAACTCTTAAAAATGATTGCAAGAATGATTGCTAATATTTGTCTCAGTTTTTGGATGTGAATTTGAGGTCAAATTTGAAAGAATACGACAAATCAATTTGAACAGTTCGGACGCTATCACAAACTTTTTAAAAACAAATTTTCAGTAAGCTATGAACAGTTTGGATGTTCGTAAAACATTATTATTAAGATTACGTTTAAGTTTAATGTATTTATTTCGGATATCGCCATGAAGTACTTTATTTGTCTATGGTACCGGGTAGTCGAAAAAATTGTTACTGGGTGCCATTCTACGCAGAATTTAATGCCCTAGAACTTTTAAGTGGAGCACTTTTTCTAAAGTCTTATATTTTAGAAGATATATACGAAAAACCGCAAAAACAACCATTCTGGACCACATTTTTCCAAGATGGTGGCTGTTCCCCAACTGGGATTTCTTGGGACTTTGGATGGGCCACTCAGGACATTATTTTGAACGTTTTCCACCAATTTTCACCATATTAATAATCTTGCCCGTGTCAAAACATAATTACACTAGACTACACTTACAACAACTTTTTCGGTCATGGAGCGAAAATAGGCACCAGTCACAAACATGGGCAAATTGTCATTCCCAGACGTCCAAACTTTTCAAGTGAATTTGAGCGAAATGTGCCAAATCAGTCACGAATTTCTCGCCCTTCAAATGTGCACAAATGAGTCGGAAGCATTTGCGCGACATGTACACCGAACTAACAACTATTTGGAGATTTCCTCAAAAATTTTGCAAAATGTAAAATTGTGTATTTTCTATTGTTTGTGGGTAGAACAAAAAATAACATTTGACAATGATTTGAAGCCGTCTAGACTATTTTTTCTGAAGTCAAATTTGCAACACATTTGTTTGCGTTTTATTTGTGCAATTTGGACCCTGCATTAAAGAGGAGCCTGTCCTATAATTGGGAAAAACCTATTTCACCATTTTGTATTCAAACTGCTAAAAAATTTAAAAGTTAGAAAATATTAAATTCAATTTTTAAATATTCCAGTATATTGTATGTACTCGTAATATCCGCGAAAAATTCGTTGTTTTTTTTTCTAATATAAAATCTGAAGTAAACTATAAGTCAGAATCCTTCAACAGGGACGACAATATTGTAAATCCTAGCCAGCAACGTTTCCGCCTTTGATATTTGCACTTAACAGGATCGAACCAATTGAGACTGCTTGTGAAAATGGCGTCTGAGTGTTTTTCATTTTCATAAGAGTATTTCTTGTATCAATAGAGATTTGCGTGGCGTACGTTCAAATCTACGGTTGAAGGTTTTATGCTAAAACTACTGTAAACTGATGATGCAAAGGAAAAAGTGTTCGTCAAAAATATTTTCGAGTGTTTCCTATCCATTTACCCCTTCCAGGACATTTCGGGCTTACAATACTGGTTCTGGTTGGATAACAACAATGCCTGAAATAACTGAGCATTCTGCCGCTACAGAAGCCTTCACTGTACAGTTTGTAGAGTTATTAAATACAGTACATGATCACGAAAGGATGGACGGACGGACGGCTCGGACAATAAGTCTGCGCCATTCTGACCACGAGCATTTTAAATAATTCACGAAGTCTGAAGGAGGCAGCTCAGTTCGATGGGTAAGTTCTATTTGCAACAACGAAAACGAAGATGAGACTTTTTGGAATGGTTGGTAACCAAGGAACTTTTATTATTGTCCACCTAACAGGGCAAAGGATAAAAAAGTACAAAAAGGAAAAAGGAAACGATTACCATGAGATTGGTCGAGGAATCCACTCAAATCTTCTTCTTGGCAGAATTTCTTAAAATAGAGGTATGTGCACTAATATACACGTTCGTAGAAATATCCCGACCATTGCCGAAAATTTATCCGAGCCCAGGAATGAAGGAAGTATTTTGTGGAACCGACCGATAACCTTCCCGAAGGGTTGGTAACGTTGTGCTTTTGGGTGGTTTATCAAAAATTAATGAAAGTGGTCGGTGGCAATGGGCTGGTCCGTTTTGCCAGCCTCATTTGATGCTATTCTCGTCCATCCAATAATTTTGCAAACACACGAACACACACCATCACAAATCTACAAAGATTCAGGAAGGCGACCACAGAGTTTCTTATTTTATTCTTTCGTCTTCCTATTTTTTTTGCTACTTCTAAGTGCACACTACTACGTGCGAATTGTTGATTCTCATTTAAGTTGCAGGTAGCTTGAGATCAGGGATTGTAAGTTGCCACTGGAGTTGTGCGGTGGGGACAACACAAGACAGGACTGTTCTTAAGCGAATATGATACGAGCATGCAGCATTTTGTGTGGGGACGAATCTTCCTCTACGGTAGGGAGGACTGGAGGAGATAATAAGAAACGGATTAACATTGCATTTGTTAAAACCAAGGAAGCAATTAGACAAGCTTTTGTGAAACTGTGTCGGAAAATCCACTTGACAATGAATATGTAATTATAATCTTCGACTCAATTATTTCACCGTTGAAGAATGTCGACACGAAACGTTTCATTGGAGAAATCGACCAGCTTCATAATTATGTGCTAAAAATAATGTCGAGGTTTCCAGGATAATTTCACTGTGCAGAGACACATTTCGAAATTAAGGAAATTGCTCTTTGTAGTATTAGGGAAAATAAGGTCGATGTGTTCAGATTTCACAATTAATGACGTGTTCAAGGCTTTAGAGTTTTAAGAGCATCGAAATCTAAAATCGATTCATTTTAGCCGACCAATTACGTAACGTGTCATGTCATCTTTAAATTTATCTTTTAAGTTATTCACTTGTAAAATTGTATGATTTTTAACTAATGACGAATTACCTACAGGGTAGGCCAATAAGAGTTTCAACATGTGAATAGTTAATGCGAGTAAAAATCATTATCTGAAAATGATTTTGATTTCTTTATTCTGAAATTTTTATGCACTCGCCAAAATTTCTAATATTTGTGAATCAGGGTTCAAATTTTTCATAATTTTGCTTTTAGAATATTGTGTTATTATTGAATATAGATTTTTTTGTAATTTGATAATTGATATGTAAAAAAATCACAAATCATCATTTAAGAATCATGGCACTTAAATGGGAATCCAATAAATTCAGAATTGTTGAAAAGGACTAATAACCCTACTAAGAGAAACAAAGCAGATAGCTCAGAGGGAGTAGAATCGGATCGATATTCGTTATGCCTTCGGGCCCGGATTCGACTATTACGTAATCGGAATTTTTTATAAAATCAAATAATTAAAATATACTGTGTGTATATACTTAAGACAGTTAATTAAACAAATTAGCGCCATTAGTCACGCTAAAAATTTTGAGATCCACTCGTCATCGATGATAATATATTTTATAAAATACTAGCAGGTCTACCCGTTTTCACCCGGGACGATGAAAATCATAATATAATGTACATCATAGTACTTTTTGAATTTACAACTGCTCCCAAACGCGACACATTTTACATAGAGCCGTTTCCCGTAGGACGGTCAAAAAAATAGTTGTTTAGTTTTCTTCGATCAAGGGTGGTTTTGGGGAGTTGAATTAGGATAAAAGTCGGTAGTTCTTATTTAACTTTGTTTCGAACCAAAAAGCTATACCAGTTTTTATGATTTTCTTACTTCAAAAATGGGGAATATTCATAGAAACTTTCAACCCGCAGTTTACCCCCTTAAGGGTTGAATTTCAAAAAATTGTGATACAGGTATTTCTTTATTTCTAACAAAAGGACAAATACCAATTTTTTTGAATTGTTTACATCAAATATGGCGGATTTCTAACCAAACTTTCATCCCCTATTTTACCCCTTTAGGTGTGGAATTTCAAAAAATTCAGCCTTAGTGCTTGTTAGGCCTTAGTGTTGCAAAAATTTCAGTTTTTTAGGTCCAACGATTTAGTCCGTGCGTTGTCTGTCAGTCAGTTATGGGAATTGTTAGTGTAGGTATAGTTGATCTACCCGACTTTACACGGGAATGCTTTATCATCACTATTCAATATCCGTGCTTTGCTACGGTGTTCCACAAAGTAAAAATATTGGGTATATTTAATAAGGTGGATTAAAAATTTGCAAAACGTAAAACATTATTCTGCACATTTATTGTCAATCAAACCGTCATTTACAATATACATATATGGACAAAAACCCTTTGTTCCCACCACGTCCCTCGGGTAATGGTATATAGGCTTATGAGGTAGACGTAGCCAGTCATTTGATCTTATTTAACGTTGTCTCTTGAATGTTTTCATTTTTTTTTTGTGCAGAATACTTCTATATAAACCATCATTTCCGGTTATTGTCCACCTCTATTTTGCAGTTTTAGCCCGTTTTCACCCCTTAAAAGTTGAATTTCTCTGATTCTCTGCGATCACCTATTAGGAAAGTTGTAGAAATATTCCAAATTTCATGGAAATCGGTGCTGTGGTTCAAATTCGTGCTTATGTCTAAGACTGCAAAGGCAATTTACCTTAATGGAATGGGTGATCAAAATGATTGTTCGCAAAATGTAATTAAATTCGCTTTAAAAAAATCTATTCTCAAAAGGTACTACCTTTTTTTACGAAAAAAAAAAAACAATTTTAAATTTATTAGATTTCGCTGTTTGGGCACAACCGTACACTGTGAAAAATCGAATCATTGAATTGAGTGTGAATAATCGAATCATCGAATCGAATCGAGCTGTCAAACGACAGGCCCGCCACTAACACCATCTGGTTGAGAAAAGTGCATTCTCATACAAAATGCAAACCACGATTTTTTCGATTTTCCGGCTTTCCCTTTGAGTTTTTCTAAATTTTCTTTTTTCCTAAACCACCCCTATATTGAGACAAAGCAAACTAAAAAAGAATCATTCAAATCGGTCGAGCCGTTCTCGAGTTTTTGCGAGACTAACGTAATGCAATTGATTTTTATATATATAGATATATCCTTGCAGAATAGAAGAATTATTATTTTTTCTATATAGGCCAGTTTATTTAGCTCAAAAATGCCTGTTAATTCGGAATAATTACAATCGAAAACCTTCGTTTTATTATCTGAAATAAGTATGCGACAGTTGCCGCCTGTAAACTATGTGCAACATGACCTTTTTCAAGGTCAACGGTGCGAAAAATCAGTTTTTTGTCAATATTTCGCTTCTTGATTGTTGTAGGGCTTCAAGGGTCATTAGAAAAAGTTAAAAAACATTTTTCTCTATAAAAATAGATATGTATATAGCTCATTCGGGTATCTGCAATCGTTTTTGAGATATGACGCATACCAAATGCACTGACTCATAATAAAGAGCTAGTACGTTGGGAACAAAAAGGCAAAAGGGCTATATTTTAGGTAGATTTCGAAGAAAAATCTACCTATTGAGATGTATACCATGTCACGACTTTCGAAAATTCTTTCATCGTTTTTCGATTCATGCCTCCCTGAGTAGGAAATCACCCCCTGTTCGAAAGTTTATATATAGGTACCTATATATTTACCTATATATACAGGGTGTTTCAGACCACCCGTCCACCCCTAAAATCTCTCGAAATTGGCATCCGATTGGAAAACAAAAAAATACGTGTCAAATATTCTTTGAAAACCTATCCGATGACACCAAACTTGACCCCTCGCCCCTCCCCCGTTGGATGGGGCGGGGGTTAACTTTAAAAAGTTAAATGAGAACCCCTATTTTTTATTGCAGATTTGAATTCCTTACATCAAAATAAGAAACTTTTGTTTGAAACATTTTTTTATTTTCATTGATTATCGTAGAGAAATTTTGAAATAAAAAAAATTCAAGCAAAAATAAAATTCCAAATTCATTATGAAGAAAGTTTAATTGTTGCTTGTAATTACTTACATTTATTTTCAAAATTAACTATTTCAATAGGAGCAAAAATTCGACTATGTTTTTTATCGTTAGATTGAAACTAATAAACCTCTCTTTTATACGATTAATTCGAAACCAAATCGGAAAAGTCCATGCATTTCCATGTATTTTGTTCATGCCTACTGACAATTGACATTTCATTTTATTTTGGGTATGCCTGCTAACGGTGTGGTGTTAGAAGTCTACATATTTAAAATCGCTGCCAAAAACGTAAAATATTTCTAAAATATCAAATCTCTCGTCACAACAAAATAGACATCCTAAAGAATAAATAAGATGAACTTTCACTAAATTCGTTGGGTAGTTTTGGAATAATAGTGAACCGCACTCAAGTCCGTCCTTGAGCCTCAAAAGTCGATTTTCGCTAACTCTCAAGATCTTCAATATAATATAATAAAATAATAAAATAAATGTAATATTGTTGAATTTGGACCATTAGAAAGTAGAACAATCGAGAAAAATGCTTTTTTGGCAGGAGGAATCCCGAATCGCCGAAATGAGCAACGAATCTTTATTTCAAAATTTCTCTACAATAATCAATGAAAATAAAAAAATGTTTCAAACAAAAGTTTCTTATTTTGATGTAAGGAATTCAAATCTGCAATAAAAAATAGGGGTTCTCATTTAACTTTTTAAAGTTAACCCCCGCCCCATCCAACGGGGGAGGGGCGAGGGGTCAAGTTTGGTGTCATCGGATAGGTTTTCAAAGAATATTTGACACGTATTTTTTTGTTTTTCAATCGGATGCCAATTTCGAGAGATTTTAGGGGTGGACGGGTGGTCTGAAACACCCTGTATAGGTACCTATATATTTATATAGATACAGGATGGCCGCGGAAGTGACGTCCAAAAGAAAAATTTAGATGCCTTATGTTAAGGGGTATCCGAATCACCCCATGTATGTTCTACGATATTTGATAGTTTTTGAGTTATGAATTTTTTTCGTGATTTTTCACAAAACTACTAATTTTTCTTTTTAAGTTTTACAACAGATTGTCATAGTTATTAAAAAATGACAACACTTAGCGAAAAAAGTACATACTTTCAATGAAAAAGTACATTGTGGCAATGAACTTTTCATTATTTTTCAACCAAAGAATTTGTCAATTGTTTTAATGAATTTTTAGCTTAATGGAAATTTTATAAAAATGATAAAAGGCGTTCATTCAATCAATGAATAAAGTTCATCAAAATTAGTGCATGTAGTTTACTAAATTTATGAACTATTTCTTAAAGCTAATGAAAGTAAGTCTCAAATATAATGATCTGCTTCATAAAATAAATGAACTTTTTTCATATAATCATTGAAATTCATTCATGAGATCAATGAAGTTCATTTAATAAATACTCTACCAGAATTTTCCACTTTCTTCTAAATTGTCAATTAAAACAAATAGTTATTTTACTTTCTCTACTTTTTTTTGTATTTACAATAACGTATATACTAAACACAGAAATACAAAAAATATAAATATAAATGCTGTCCCCAATATTGTGAAAATATATAGTTGAATATTATGGCATTTTGATAGCTTTGCAATCTAAGGTGGTCCGCCATTTGTACAAGCGATTTCGCTAAGAATATAAATGATTCCTGCGAGTCCACAATGGTGTATTTTTCACGTTCTTGATCCATCACTCTTATTCCCACACAAAAAAATCGCACACTGGACATCTATTGTTTTTAGTAAAAATGAAAATTAATTTAGAGATATTTCATATAGTATATAGAATATAGATAATATTCTTATACTGTAGATCTACATGCACTATGATAGCATGGTATCGGCACTATCGGATTTGAATACTATATGTAGTGCTGCGTACCCCTGACACACATATGTTCGCGATACGATTTGAAGTTTGTGAAATTTGAAAACTGTGAACATGTTTCCATGATTTAATGTTGTGCCACTTAAATAATTTAAATTTAATATGTATATGATTTATTTTGTTATAAACTTGACATCATAAACATATTAATTTTATAGGTATGCGATTAATATGTTTCTACTATACCTAATTTTTATGAACGTTTTTATCAAATTCATGAATAATTTCATTGAAATATAGAAAAAGTTGTTGGCAATGTTTTCCTGTTTTGCATTTAATGAATATTTTCATAAAATCGATGAATTATTTCATACAGAAAATGTTCAAGAAATCTAAGAACGGAATTCATAGTTTTAATGAATTCGTTCTTAAACTGCAAAAAATTATAATCAATGATTTGAACATTGTTTTAATGAATAGTTCATTGAATCGATTAAAAAAACAAATGAATCGATGAACTTCATTCATTGATATTTATGAACATGAACAATATTATTTGCAGTGAATCAAAATTTCCAGGATAACCTGCAAAAAGTTGTAAGGAATCTGTAACTAGCTATGAGAAATTATTTTATACTTTTTGGCCCGTTTTAAAAACGGTTTTACCTTTTATCACCCATCTGCCTAATACCTTCGATAATTCTAACGTGTTGTTCTACTGTGTATCTATGAGTGACTAAAATTGTTAATAATGACTATAGATAACAGATGTCAATATGACACAATTTTTTTTCGATATTTAGATTTTATTCATCATTCTCATGGTCAAATACATGTTGACCCTATATGTATACATATAAATGTTGTTTTCTTTATTTGATTTGTAAAAACAATAAAATAAAATTGTATAAAAGTTAATTGACGATAGCAAGACAAACCTACGCTTAAAATTCACCCTATATATGTAATGCGAGAAGAACATATGCATTTGAAAGTCATTCACCATTTTCGTTCATTTCCTATTAAAAAAATATGTTCAAAGAAAAACGAACCCCTCACTTTTTATCATGGTTTGATGCCTTCCAGCAGATATTGTAGAAATAATGTCAATCAGGCATACACTTCCTTCGAAGTTGTACCAGAATTTGTGCCGAGATTGTGTTGTGAGTGTTTTAATTGCTGTAAAATGTGCACAACCCATTAGTGTCACACATTTTACCTAATCCCCACATACTGGGGCTTAACTATCGCTCCTTTTGCCAAGAGGCGCTTGAACTGAAATCTTTTAGCATCGCATTGAAAATTTTATAAATTAAAATGGTGGTGGAACGGTTACTGCCAAGTCGAACGGAGCTGTGAGGCTGCAAATTTAACGGGAACGCTTTTAAGCCGACATTTTAATGTTGTCGTCCATTAATAGTTTTTCCCCTTCTCATTTTTCGTTGGTGGTTTACTGTATTTAAGCACATGTGCCGCCCTCAACTAGACGAAATAAATACGTTCCAGCTTAGAAGGAAAGGAACGTACACCTATAACACTTCATTTTGCGAATTTCATTCATAAACCAACATTTTCTTGCATAAAATGAATCCATCTTGAAATGGACTTAAAACCGTTGTCCGTTACTGAAATATCGTGTCATTTCAAAATATTTTAATGTGTACAATGTACATTAGGTACAAGAGCCTATTAAACTCATATAGTCATATGGGTTGACTGAAAAAGATATTTGACAACAATTACGAATTTTTGAGCAGCAACATTCATTCAAATCCCTTTTCCTTATTTTATCAAATAACAAGCGTACCAAAATAGAAGGGATGAGGACAATGAAAGTTTCGTCAGATACTGTTCGGCTGAAAAAGAATGATGAGGCTATTTTATAAAAGCTCTTCACTTACGAGTCGTATATAAAGGGCGACTGTCATTCTGTGCTGATATGTTCGTCTATACTCTATAGCCTTTTTCTGGCTCCATTCTGTGGGTCTATGGCCGTAGTTTGCTTGACACTGATTGTCGATTAAGATAATCCCGATGTGATGATCGCTTGATGGGAATTTGATTTGGGAATCGAAGGCCAATGTCGTTAATTTAGATACATAAATCATTTCATTAGAAATTAGTGAAATTCAAGACAGAAAACCACTCCAAAATCACCATTCACATTGATTCGTCTTAAGCCACGGTTACACCAAGGCGAACACTTGCGAAGCGAACATTCACTGATGTTTGCAATGGTTCATTGGTTCGCTAGCGCTTTCGAACACTGTAGAACGGGTGCAGTCACACTAAAGCAAACACATGCGAATCGTTTCGATTAGCTGTCAGTCGCTGTTGCTCCACAAGAAATGGAGCACTTGCGAACGCGAATATACGCCTACCAAGCACTAACGAAGGAGACCGAACAGCATTCGCTCCCGCTCGAGGTGCTGGTCAAACCAAAGCGAACTTCGCATTCACTACTGCTCGTTCGCAAGTGTTCGCCTTTGTGTAACCGTGGCTTTAAACCTCGCTAAATAAATTCGATTTATTTTAACTAAAATTTCTGCAAGAATTTCACATTTTCCCCGCAATTGATATCGAAAATTATCCGCAAATTATCCGTAGTTGAAAATTTCATCTGTTGTTTTGCATTGTCTGCTGTTGAAGTACAATCCAGGCTTTGGTTGTTCCGTGGCGAATGCTGATTGAGCACGCCTAGAATGGATCCTTCGGCGCCGTAACAAAGCATCTATGCAAATAACTGCACCGATACAAATTGCGGCTGAATTAAGCCCTCGAAAAGTGCTGAAGAATCAATCAGTTCTGATCCCTCCGATGATTTCCGCTGATGGCGTATGCATTATGCTCCATTAGTGTAAGGGATGGTGTGCGCGAAATCAATCAGCATGTGGTATGGGGATATAGAAGAAGAGAAAAGACGTGGAAGTTCTATAATCATTGTTAAATGCAAAATGTGTAAAACAACAAAAATTTCAAACTCGTCCTTAATGAATGCGGAGTACACGTTAGCATACAATTGTCAAGAATGCCGATTTCTTGCGCGCCTTGTGAGATAATTTACGTGCTTTTGGCAGGATTGTTTTTCTTTATTTTCCAGGATTCCTTTCGGCTCTAAATTATGCTAATAATTATAAAAACTTTATTCATTCATTTTTTATAATTACTTTATTTTGTATAATTTTGTTATTTTTGTAAAAATATTGTAGAAATACTACGGAACTCCTAACAATATATTAAAGTGGCGTAAAGCCACTCTCAGATTATGAAAAAAGAATACTGTTTTCTTTAAATGGCGCTACAATATGTTAAAAATAACATCCCAAAACAAAATGAGCGAGGAATATCTTTACGTTCTCGAAATTTGAGTTCTAACGTTCCTTGCAAGCGTCTTCTATGATAATTTTTTACTGCTGCAAACATTAAACGCGTTTTTTTTTTTTCAAACTGAGTGTAATCATAATTCATAAGAACTCAAAGAAATATTCACCAATAGATTTGAATTAGATGCAAAACTATATTCTCTAAAGCACTGCATGTAGTAATTAGTAATTATTTTGTAACGTTCTTTTGTTATAAATAATAATTTTCTGGTGATTTTTTCATGAAACTTTGAATTATTTTCAAACTTTGTAACATTTTTGCAATTAATTATATCAATAGGTAAAGGTATCGAAAAAATTGTACCTACTTCTCCAGCTGTTCTCATCTACAATCAAAAACTTTTTGGTTTTTTATCTTTAGGTAAAAATTCCAGGACTAGCTCTTACGTTCGTATTTTGAATTTAATCATCATGCAAAAAATTTCATATTAAAGGTAATTAGTTATATGCGTAATGCGTATATTAAAGACCTGCTTACAAAATTTTTATTGATTTCCTAATTTTGCTGAAAAAATCCCAAAATATGCCCATTTTTCTTGCTCTAGAGTAGCTTCATTCCCAAGATCGACGACTTTTTTCAAGAATTTGTTTTTCATGGAAAAATTTGTTTTATTAGATATGTCAAAGCTTTTATAGATGAAAGAGGAGATCTTAGAGTACTACAGGGAATCTCGCCTGTATGGCTGCCTAAAGTTTGCTCCTACTTTAATCTTGCTGACACGATAACTCAACTTTGGAGCTTCTGAAAAGAAAATGAAGGAGTTTATTGTAAAGTAAACTTGTTGCCACTGACTGGACTTCAATTATGCCCATAAGATAATAAAAAAATACGTTTAAAAAACTAAAATTCGATTACGGACAATTTGCAAACTCAAAAGTATGAAACAAGAAAAATCGTGGGGATTCCTAAAATCCTACCGGACCTTTCCCATTACATTAGGTACAAATTTCAGACATCCATGATCGTGCGTTTTATATTAAATAATTAAGCTGTTTGTAACAGCAATATAAAGCATGTGGCGCATACAAATTATGATGAAGTATTTTTTCTTTTGCTCTATATAATAAATTAATAAAATAAGATAAAGAGTTTTAAATTCGCTTGAAGCAATCTTATTTGCCCTACATGCTTTATAAGATATCAACACTATGCTGACATCATTTTCTTAAATATATGTTAAGGCATATTTTTAAAAAATATATTTTAATATTTTAATATTTTAACTTTGGACCAACAAACCCTGCGAAAACTTTATTAAAGTGTATTGTTCTCGAAAATCGACCAATGTACCAAGTTTTAGTTCTCAGGTTAACGGGAAGTGGGATAAATTAGCGTTGCAAAATTTGGCGACAAACATATACGGACTGAAGTTAATATAAATTATAAAGCATATAAAAAAAGAAAAGCTGACTTGATTTTATGATAATTTTTTTATGCGCAATGGAAAACGCTGTCATTTTTGCATTATTAAAAAATATTTTCTCCATTCCTTAGCTATGATAACAAGATACAAATTTGATAGAATGCATTGTCATCGACAACGAGCCTGTCTGGAAAGCTTTAGCTCGATTAGATGACGGGAAGTGTGTTAAATAGCCGTCGCATGATTTGCCTGGCACAAATCTAAAAATAAACAACAAGCAAGTTTTCGCGAAGTTAATATAGATGAATTAAAATAGCATTAGGAACTAACTGACCCCTTAACAAATTCTTTTTTTGTGAAGAATGTGTAATTAATTAATCATTAATGTATATTTTTTTATGATAAAACTAAGAACAATTACGATGATGGGAGACAAAAAATAAATCAAATAAAATCATGACGATATTATTTTGCATAGCGTCCAATTTGTAATTTTTAAAAATATTTTGATCCGAAATATCTTTCATGAATAATAGGTAAAGTTAATAATAAACAATTAGGAAATTTGAATGTTAAGCAATTTGTGCAGCTTAATTAAACAATAAATGACATAAAATTTATCAATTATGGTGCTTTAGAAAAAAATATGCTATGAGTTTTTGGCAAATTGATGATATATCTAACTATAAATATCAACAAAGTCCTCAGATTTTACACAGTTCGAAAACATGATGAAATGATTGCTGCAAACCCTGCATATGATGGTTTTTTTTAATATATCATTTATAAAAAAAAACACTGATTATTTTTGCATTCAACTTCTGAGATCTAAGCAAACGCACTCCTTACCATTAGATGTAAAATGAAACTCCGTTTCATTGTATTCTCAAAGGAGTTTCTCTGCCGGAGCAAATGCGTTAAGGGACAGGTGCCAGGAGCAAAACTTCAAAGAAAAACTGTATTATCCTTGAGAGTTTTGCTGTAGCATCTTGAGGTCCACATGCATTGCATCATGGAAAGATGTTTATCTCTTTTAAAGAGCAAATCACCTTCCCTTGTGAAGAGATACCAGGAGGGGGAGAGAACTTAAATCACAATCAGAAATTGCTGAAAGATAAACCATGTCATTTCGCTCCTGCACTTTTCTTCAGTTCATAAATACCGAAAGCGTGCTGAACGATTTCTCTCCATCCCTCCTTCTCCTCTTTGCCAGTTATTACTTTTGAGATGTCCTTAAATAATGGATAAAACGTTTTCCATTTTCAGTGTTGTAATTTCTTCCCTTCTACTCTCAGTGCTGACAATGTCCTATATGCCTTCTTGTACAGGATATAAAAAAAGGATATCATGTCGTGATTATCTTCACTAAGGCCGAACTGGTGTGGAGAGAATAAAATGCGTCGAGTGAATGTTGAGTTGAGCGCAACAAGGAATCACACAAAAAGGCACAACAGAAAGAGCGGCTCAATGGCTGGGATGGATGAGGGTAGCATCGAGGCGCAGGATACTATGGCACACTACGTATCAGGACGATAGCTTTACGGTTTTATGGTGGAAGCGATGCCTTCAAGTTAAGGAATAATTTTCCTGGAATGGGCATATTACATTCATAATAACCATGGGTAACAGTTGAACGCGGAGGGACGACCGAGGGCGAGGGTATGAGCGGATCATAGGTATTCATGATGGGACGGAAACGGACGGTGGTTATGGGGTGCCCAGTAGACTTGCACACGTAAAACACGGAACGGTTGAAGCAACAACTGAATGTGGAACGGGGCATAAGTAAAAAAGTACAAATTACAAAAAAAGAGGGAGAAATCAGGAGGACCCCACAAGGAAGACAGATCGGTGACATTTTTGAGTGATTAAACAAGAACAACGGTAGGCACCAGAATGTTTCCACTCTGTTTGCTGTTGGCTGGCTCTGCTCTTGCTCTTTGTCTGCGGAGCCTTGCTAAGCGCATCAAGCGGATTGTTCCTTTGTGGATAGACTCTGCGGCCGAATAGAGGGTTCTCCCCCGAGCGGGTGTGGGCAACAAACATAAAAGCAACCCTGGGAAACAGTTCTGTTTTCTCTCTACTCTTGAATTATTATGAAATGGACTTTAGCTTTGATTTGTCATTCAGATCGCCGTTCTAGCTTTTGTTTGCATTTTGTACTTTTTGCAATGTTTTTCTCCATTTTTTTTTTGTGTTTGCAAACCAGTTTTTAATCGCACGCTTCTAATATTATTCTCTTGTAGCACAGACGTTTTTTTTTTAAATATTACCAGAAGTAATGTTGAAAATTTCTCGAAAACAATAAAATCTAAAGCTCTAATATTTTCAAACAAATATTGTAAACAATAATTTCTTTTAAATTCAAAAAGCAATATGTTGATTAGATTCAATTCGTCCGTATTTTTACAGCACTGAATCAATCACCTCATCAAGACATAAATACAACTTAATCATTCGTAAGATTACCTTATCAATAATTTACGGGTATTAATAAATAATTGGATATTTTGCTACTTCTCATAAGAAGTGAAGTATATACAACTAATTCCCACAAGAACATAGCTATAGCAAAACGGATACAATTACTTGGTATCCAAAATGCGTCCAGGACACGCACATTTCCCCCAAGTTCAACCTCGATATCGTGCAACTAGTTGTAGCTCCCCATAAAAGCACTTAAAATATACTTGAAGCAGTACTTTTGTTTATTCCCAGGTAATTACGACACTAACAGACAAAACATTGAAATCTGATGAATGATCATTTCTCAGGAGATGAAGAAGTTTTCATAACCATTACACAAAAGTTAGCCTTCCACAACATCGGAGTCCTTCATAAGCCGATTACCGTCATTCACAGGAGTATTTACGGTTTTACACACAAACGATTCATCTTGAATTTATTTACTAATTACATGATTTTAATGACCTAGGATGACTGCCTCACAGTCATTAGAGTCGCATACTTGCAGTGAAGTACGCAAGTCCTGACTTTGGAGTATAAGGATAATCCAAGACTCTCGGTCGTCCTTCCGACTATGCACGGTAAATTGTGCTCAGGTGTAATAGCGCTAAAATTCCAATTCAAAATTTGTTTCGTGTGTTTTTCTTTTTCTACCGTAGGCGTCTTTTTATTCATGGCGACAAAGTCGCTCCGGACAGGATCTGCGTTATTATTTAGTGCTCAATTAGGTCGTTCTGTGCTTAAAGCCACTCGTTCAATGCCACTTAATTACCCCGCCCCAGCAGTCCTTTCCAGCCAACTTGGCAGCGTCCTCAACAGCTGAAGGTTACCCGAGTAGTCATTGCGGGGGAACACCCGGGTATTGTCTCTTCAGCCATATTGATTCCCCCGGGGTGCGAGAACTCGCTCCATGTCTGTTGTATAGGATTTGTCGTCGCTCTGGTTTCCTCTGCCAGAAAAATGCCGGCAAAGCGAATCTCTAATTGTTCCGCGTTTTATTATTGTTTTTCGGAACCACAGAAGCACTCCTACAAGTGCTCATTTCGCTTCCCAGGGATGAAATTTATTAAGTGTGATTAAGAAGAATAAAATATTGTCGACCGGGCGCGATTTATTGGCCCCGGGTGGTGCGTAGGGCGATGCATGAGCCGGCGCCAGAGCACTTCTGGAGCTAGAGTCACCTAAGCCGAGGGTCTTTCATTAAGTCATTTCAAGTTTTACGAGCACCCTGTAATGATGAATTACGTTTCCCTGTTTGAGTTATCCAAATCGGCAGCTATTACGCGAGTGATGAATGCCCAGCTCCCGGTAATGAATCCTGAATCATCCTTACAGCTCTTTGTCGAGAAAGACTGAAGGAATAAAGGGTTAATCTGAAAAAGGATTTGTTCTTTTTAAGACAAAACTCACAAAATTTCTTATAAATGAATTCACAGGAGTTTCACCATCTTCCTGTTTAAAAAAAAATATATAATTAATTCCTACAACAACAAATACATCAGAGAAATATTTATTGAACACAAAAACCAACAAAAATATTTCAGCTGTGTAAATTTTAACAATCCTCATTCTCACCTTCGTAAATTTGTTTTCCCTTGCTTGTTTGAGTTTCAATCCCAGAATATGAAGGTTTATAAGGACATCCTAATACAAGCATATGTTTAATACAATACCTAATGTAATGTTTAAAGTTATAATAGAGAATCATAAGGAAATACTTGAAGATTTAAAGGTCAGAGTTGAAGGAAATGGTCCCTTCGTCCTCGCGACCAATAACAGCAAGCCGACGAAAATTCTTTGCCCTTGTAGATCCAAACTCTCGTTAGTTGTGCTCCAAATTCATTCCTCGGGCGTGTTTGAATATTATAGAGAGTGGCTCCGGGTGCAATTTGTTATATTCCTGCCAACACCCCTGGGGATAATCACCAGCGTAAGGACGGCGAAGGAGGTAGAAAGTATATAATTGCTTGCAAATGATTTATTATCACAGTATCGTTTTCGCGTGCTCGCTGTACTATAGAAAAGGCCACAGAAGAACCAAATTACGGCAAGTCCTTGTCGAATGATGGCGAATGGAAGCGAGTCGCACGTGGAGCTCAAAAGAAATTTACGATTATTGCAAGAAATGTTTCTTATATTTCCTGACAAATTTTCTAATTGAAAATTAATTTTCACATTTATATTTGAAAGTAATGAGAAAGAAAGGTTGAGCGTACGTTTTACACCTCGAAGCAGCTGCTGTTACTGTGAAGCACTCTTTCGAATTCCTCGAACATGTCAATTTCTTTCTCCAAAAGACCATAAAGATAAATCAAATAACGACTGGGGCATTGGGCCACAAAGTTCAAACTCTTTCGTAAACGGAGCTGTTCTTAAAAATTGGGAAATATTTTCTGACTTCGGAATGGGCACAAAGAAATTTTCCGCACATTTATTGGCCTTAAACGAAAATATTTAATGAGTTTTATTTGTGTGTATGGCATTCAGCAACTAAATTCACTCAGCAAAAATGTTTGTATATAAATGTAAGGAGAACCTGCTATTACTGCGTGTATTAAATTTTCCCTTCCCGCCGCCACCCAGGGAAAAGAGGAGGATTTGACGACCACTCTTTCAGGCAGCCGGTGTAACGTGTTACTCCACTCGAAAAGAGCATTTTTCCACCATAAAATGAGACCCCTATAGAAAAGTCGCGGCACAGGATCATGAAGAGTCGTGTTTACCCACCTCAGCAGTATTCATCTTTTGAAAAACCCTCCACTCCATAGAAACCATGTTTTTTTCTTCAGTATGTCGCAAACACGCAGTCACATGGATATATACATAGAAATTCCACCGAAGAGGCATTTCCAATTTAAACCAGCTTTATCATTTCCCCATTACAGGAAAATATTAACCATCAAAAACAATTACGTCATTATCTTAAATCTTGGGGTTTGCATAAAAGCCATTCGCTGCTCGACACTCCACTCCTCTCCACCCAGCCCCTTCATATTGAACCTTTTATCGGGCTCATATCCGACAGTGACTGAAATGTTTACAAAATATTCAAAAGCCTCCCATAACAGTTGATTATGTGTGCATACATCGAGCTTTGAGCATCCATGATCCGTAGCACATCCTGGAATACCGTCTCCTAGCTTAACTCATCCCTTCCATTCTGACTTTGGCCAAGAATTCCTTTCTGCTACACTTATAGGGATGCATAATTGCAATTAATTATGCATTCCCACTTTAAGGCAAAGTTCACTTTCGGGTTAAGTGCATATCGCACTAATCGTATTTTGCTCAAGTGTTTTGAAGCATCGTGTTGCGATGCCTGACGATAGCCTGCGATGTGCACCAACCGTGTGAGATTAAAAAAAATGTTTACAACGTCGAATGTTACTGGGTGTTGCAGAACTGCATTTTAACGAGAATCGCCTCATTTGCGAGGAGATAAGAAACCAAGTTCTTCACAATATTCTGATAACGAAGCAGTTTGAACAGTGGTTTCTGAGAGCAATGGACAAGGACACATTTTATGATAATTTTCAAAAGATAGTTTCCCGTGAACGTTTTGTTATCTTGATGGAGATAGTGAATTGCGAGCGAGTATTAACCTCTTATTGGATGCAAAGTTAAGTAGTGCAATATTCCTCTTCCATTGCGAGTTTAAACATTTTTTTAAAAACAACGATATCTGTTTGCTACCATAAGATAAAGTAAAAAAAGATGTCGGATTCTTAAAAAACTGTCAAAGTTTAAATTTATAATATAAAACAAAATGAATAACCAATGATTCCCAAAAATCCATCGTTCGATTCCTTAACTGGCTACAGTAACTTCTTTTAAAGAAACTTTTTTTTATCGTACAAATTACGACGCCCGGCTCCTATATGTGTATGCATAGCAGGGAAATGTAAATAATAGATATATCATTGGAAAGGTATGTTCGAGTAGATTTGCACAAATAAAAAATTCTACATAATATGTTTCCGTTAAGATAGGTAAAATCATATAAAAGAAATACACGTTTTTGGGCCAAGTAGTAGGACAAGCATGGAATTAAAAAACATATTTGTTGTAAAAATTTAAATATTTTCACTTAAAGACCAGCACTTAGACTATTAGCTTGTCCGCGCCTGCAATACTTTTTCCAACATTTAATAGCTAGATTTTCGGTTTTCGGTTTATATTTTGTAACGCAGTCGGGTTGTTTGTTTTTTGTTTTTAAATAATTTATTTTATTTCACACTTTTTTCAAGACAATGCCATTTTATAGACGCTTGCTCGTTTTCAGTTTTTACCCGACTAGATTACGTGGGCACAAGTGCAATCAGTTAATATAATTAGCTCTATGTTTTTTTTTCACGGACACCATATTCAAATTTTATACTCTATGTCACTCCCACAATTAATACGAATCTGAATTCTACTGACACCTTATAATATAATTTTAACATATTATGTTAAAATTCGTCAAACCTGAAACCGTTTGGACTACAGAGCGTGCCGAACATACAAACACTCGAAAAACATAAACCTTCGCAGTCGAGTAAAAATAATTTTTAAATATAAAGATTTTGTTAAACAGTAAGAAGAAGTGACCCAAATCGATACCTATATATAATAGAATTTTTTTTTAAATAATAGTTATGTTTAAGAAAATGGTCTGAACATATAGATTGGTGTCTTATAAAGCATGTGGCGCATACAAATAATGATGAACTATCCTTTCGTTAGGTTAAGAGAAAGAGCTTTATAGTCCAGTGCAATTAGGCATTTTCTGCGGAATAATTCATACAACGGCACCTTTTCTGGTAGGTAATGATGTCCTGATTAACGTCCCAATAGTCGCCCAAGCGGAAGTGTAAGGACAAAATTTGGCAAGCCTTTAAAGGACTTAAATCGTGTCCTGGAAAGCAATTTTTCGAGATATCTCGATTTTCATTGACTTAACGAAAACAATATTAATAAGACCAAAATTATACTTATCAACAAATCGATGAGATTGATGAGTTTTTTGAACGGCCGTTATGTTAGATCAATTCAATGTGGCAAATCTCTGAAATCAGAAATACCAATGCATTTTCAAGCGCGTGCTATTGTTTGACTTGATATTCACTTACCAAATAGGCAGAATGTATATTTTAGGGAAGATCAAGAACCCAAGGCCGATGAACAGAATCGGAAAACGAAATTATTACCATTTTTTTAATTAAGTCAATCGCATCCATATCCATTAGCTCATGAATTTAAGTGCTCTGAAATTCCGTTATTATGTTTGATAGATGGATAAAACAAAATGTCTGAAGAAACGGGGCGAGGGCCGAGGGGAGATGAAATCATTTCACTCATGTACGCAGTACGCTGTGTCCCCAAAGGACAGAACGAACTCCTTCATTTGCGATTGCTTCTCTTACGTGTTACCGGTCCAAAATAATTTGAAGATGTTAGGTCTTGCAACGTGCTGCCGAAGAACGTTATATGGATTATTAAATTATGCTTTCAATTATGAACATATAGAATTTTGATGAGTAAGATTTATGCTAATTTTATGCTAAGTTTAATTTTGTAAATAAATCTACAAAATGCAATAGTATTGTTTTCCTGGTCGAAACTCGACCACTGGGTCAAGTGGCGTGGCTGTTTTTTCTGGACCCCCCCTGCAGACATTTTTTCGGGTCACCATATCTATTCACTCTGTTCAATTAGGTTCTTCAGTAAAAATTATACAGTTCACACGGGGTTACAGTTGTAAGTGAATGTATATCATAGAAATTTTTTTTGCATTAATCAAAAGTTTGATTGACTAATGATTATATATTTGCATATATCAAAAATAGTGATTAAATATAAAAACATTTTGAAATTGTTTAATAAAAATATCTAGGCCTTTGGAATACTTTTCATATTGTGAATTAAAATTTATCGTAAGATTTTTGTGTAAAAACGTTTGTCTATTCTCTTATCCGACGGGCTCTGCTAGCTCGTGGGCCCCAGCTGCATTGCAGGCCCTGCGACCCCGGCGGCTACGCCACTTGATACTATAAGTTTTAATAAATTGTACTCGTAGTTCGTACATAGCAATTTATTTGTTGTAATAATGTAATACATCCATGAAAACTCCGATTTAATTAAAAATATCTGGTTTTGTAAATCTCTTCTTGTCTATTATAAACAGGAAATTGTCTAGGAACCTAAACAGGCAGATAATTTTGTTTTTGAGTAGGTAATAATATTATCGACAGGTATTCAGGAATTAAAATAGAAGTATATCACTTTGATGTATGCCATTAATAATTCGATCGTTGTGCAAAGAAGTTTTAATAAATATTCAAGCAACGCTCGTTGCTGTTTGCTAAGTGTAAGTAAAATTAAATTAAATGAAAAGATGATTATCAAATCTATTTCCAAAAAAGGTCAACTGATCCGAACTATAGATCATTTTATTTGGTCTGAACTGATATGTTTTCCAATTGCGAATTACTAGAGATTTCCGGAAAGATCTAATATAATATTTACTTATAAATATTATAATAAAATTTATTTATTTAAATAGATATATATCCTCGTTAAATAACTTAAAACGTTTCTTGCAGACGACCATTTCCAGTAAGGAGTTAAACTTATTCTTGCAAAACCTGAAGGAATCAGAATCAGATTTGCAATGGATACGAGAAATGTCTGGCCATGAACCAAGCATTTGGGAAAATGACAATCTCAAATCAAAAAGAAGTATTGATGAATTGCTATCCAGCTTCAGTAGGGACACTTCTGAGTCGGACGATAAGCAACCGAGTTTTTTAGAGGACAATGATATTGGAGACAAATGGTACAACGATTTCCGCTCTGACGAATGCAAAGGTGGTAAATGTGCACAAAAAACCGCAAAGATCATTGGAAAATCAAAGAAGAAGAAGAAGAAGAAAGAACAGAAGAAAGCACGAAATAAATCTGCAAAACCTAAACAAAAATTGCAAAAATTTATAAAAAGTAGTGCGAAGGATGCTTATAAGAACGAAGAATCTCAAAATGAAGTTTGTGACGATTGTGACGTTGAGCCAGATTATGATGACTACGACAACAGCAAGGATGGGAAGTCAGTGGCGAAAAATGAAGAATATGACTTTAATCAAGATATCTCTGACTTAATTGACAATAAAAGTGACAAAAGAACTTATCAACCAATCTATGGGAGTTCTTCCCTTCAAACAAGTGGAATCAATTCCCCAAGTGATGAACTGCAAGATCAGAATGATCAAAGACAAAATGATTTGTCGCACGAGGCAGATTACAAACTATCGAAAATAGAACAGGAATCGATGGAGAAGAACCACAAGTCTCCATTGTTTACGAAAAATTATGGTTATAAATTCCCTATATTATCGTCAAAAAGAACATTACAGAATGCACCTACTAGTGATTTGACATACCAGGATTATCATCATAGCTCCAAAAGGAGCCCGAAAGCTCTAGACGAAATAAAATTGAAGACAAGTGAACGAATGATGTCCAGAGGATTTGGACCATCACTACCAAGTGATTCCTTGTTAGACAATCACCGTTACAATTCATTCAATGACATGAAAGTACCTAAATCACAATCAGGGCGCAATCCCGAAAACGATGATCCTGAAGAGCCGATGTGGTCGGTTAATGTGCACGAAGAAGAACAACATAAGCTCAACAAAAAGAGAGAAATTTCAGAAAGTCCTTCGAGTAGTGAAAGGATTGGAAGAAAATTACTGTCGATTAATGATTATGATTTCGTTGATGATTGTAAGTATTCCTCTGCAAATTGAAATATAAAATTGATAAATATAAAATATTTTGATTTGCAGATGATGAAAAAGATAATAGCAATATGAATTCTAAGGAGGAAGGTTACATGAAAGAGTTTGATGATCATAAGAAAGAAAGCGAAGTTAACAGTAAAATGAACCATTTTAATAAAGAGTCAAAAGCAGTTGATGAAAGTTGCAACAATCAAGGAAAACAACTTTTCGGTTTTCCCCTGAAAAGAGACAAATCGTCTGCTTTGAATTTTATCGATGAATTCTCTCAAGAAAATGCTGCTGCATTAGACGATGGTTCAACAATGTTTGTTGACCCCAAGAATGAAGCAAATAATTCATCGTCTGCGAAAATTCATTACTATCCGGTCATTCCAGAGACAAGATCGTTGTCAAAGTTGTCAGCGCCATCATCAACATCGACATCTAAACCCGAAAAAATAGTGCCGCTAAATGAATCGGAAGCTCCAATATCATTCAAGTTAAATATTGCATTCAACGCAAGTCATGCTAATACATCTCAAGCACACCATGATCATCGGTTAGCTTTTCCAAGAACGCGTGTTAACGCCATATTTAGCAGAAATCCTGGGAAACCAGCTCAACAGAATAACAAAGCCATTAAAAAACGAGGCATTATATTCCCTCGACTTTATTCGTCAGTGACGAAACGAGCGAACGCGGAGATGAAGTGAGTACAATATAAATACAAATTCGATCTTAAGTAACTAATGTTTTCAGAAAAAATATAGCTAAATTAACCGAAGAGAGTTCCATCGACGATCTTCTGAGTGGAAAGTTATCAGCGAACCTTGTAAATGCAATTTTCCGATTGGTAGAAACAAATGAAAATTTTCAATCCTATATCCTTCCGTCTCTGAAGACGAAAAAAATGAAAATTTCCATGGGCTGCAATAATTTGAATTCTATAAAAGACGATGTAGTTTCATAATTTCCTTTTAATTTTATTACGTTTAACTGATTTTATTTCCAGAAAAATTCTGAACAAATTTCGAGATCCGAGCAAATGTTGCGACAAGTAATGGAGACCATAAGTGCCATAATTGAACATCAAGTGAGATCAAGGACATGCATTCCGCTCTGCCGTAATTTGAAGGAATTCTATGATCTGATCATAGCCACGAGAAGTGAAAATGATCATTTGCTCAAAGCACGGAGTAGAAAAGTTCGTGCAGCAGCCAATTATGCTGTTGTGAGTGAATTCGACTTGAGACCACATGTACGCCAAAAATACAGCATTGTTAAAAAATTACTCAACGATTACGATTATCTACCTTCAGAAGATCAAGAAAAAACTAGAGATGTTAAAAATATGCTAGAACAACATCTTGAATATCTCAAGGAACTGGATAAGTTTGACCAGAGAAGAAGGAAACGCGAAATCGTTGCACGAAATTCTCGAATTCGGGGTTCGAAAATGTTTAATCGAGATTCCAGTGAGATTAGCTCAGAATTTAGGAAGTTGATAAAGGCAGCTGAAATAATAAAAAAGAATGCATTGTTAGATGAATATGATGACTACGACATCTAGTATTTTTTTTTATATAACTTATTTTTAACTGAACGTCATATTTTTTACTTCGATTTGTACGAATATTTTATATAAATTCGTTTTACAAAATTCAAATTTTTTTCTTATTTTAAGACATTCCTTAATTCTGTTAGGTTACTTTTTCTAGGTATTAAAAAGATTGCACAATATAAACTCTCTTTTTGAATTCATATAAATAGTATTCTAAAGAAGTTGGTTTTAATTTTTACAACAGCATTTTGTAGGTAGGTATAGTATTGGTAACTGATTCCTATGTACATATAACAGTTTAAAATAACAATTATAGGTAAAGAATAAGAACTGTACAATGTTTGCAAAAACGTACTATTCTTATAATTTTTCAGGAAATATTTATAATAAAATCTATGATTCAAAGTTATTTCAAAAAAGTTAAAATTTTTCAAAAATGCTAAGTAAAATTTTTCAAACTATAATAAAAGTAAAGTTCAAAAAATTAAGTCAACAGTGCAAGTAAACGTAAGATAAAGCTCCCCTAAAAAGGAGAAGCATGTTGGTTCATTTGAATACATTTCCCGCAAGGATGCGCCTTTCATCCGTCACGCGATGATCAATGAGGATCGGAAGGCGCCGCAGAAGTTTGCATTATCCATTATGACATTGTGCTGGTTCATTAATTTCAATTCCAATTTGCAAATTGTTTGCCAAACTGTTTTTCCGAAATTTTCATAAGCGATAAAACACGAACTATAAACCAAGCCAGATTCGGTCATTTTTAATTGAATCTGCAAGATAAATGGCGGTTCATATTTCGGGCGTTGACATCGACCTGGAAGTGGAGCTAAACCAATTGGATATGTCGCAGAAGAATTAATATATTCAAATAACCGTTAGAGCTAGTTTAGAGTTTAGACCCAGAGGCCCAATTACATGGCTCCAAAGCACATGAATGCAGGCCGCAGGAAAACTAATTTTGATTTGGGTTTAAGCAAGCGTTATTGGAAAATTGCTGGTTTGATTTTGTTTCAGTCGAATGAATATCAAATGAATAAACTTAATCAGATGGATTAGTCACAGGAATATTTACTGTGCGTAATTAAATTGAAAATTATGTTGAACACTTCATTCACCGGATTATAAATACATGTCATTTGTAATGTTATTTTTAATGGTTCTACATTATAGTTAAATAACGTCAAAATAACCGAAACACATATTGGATGCAAGTTAAGAATATTCATAGTTAATGGTCGAACGTGCTGCAACTGTCTGCTGGATATTTTCCTTTTTTCGGCAAGTTTTGCTGTTTTACATTTAAAAAGAATATTGTTTGCATGCTATAAGCTTTTTTTAACCATAAAATATATTTCGAAGTTTCCCTGAATTGACAGAATACCAAACAATGACAAAATAGACCAATTGTATTCACCGTCTTCATGAAAGTATCAGAGCCAGAAAAACCATTTTGTTGATTAAAATAAATTAGTGAGCAAGAAGCACTAACAATAGAACAACAAGAAGATTAATATAATATGCAATACCATTATTTTCTGCTTTTCTGCTTCAGTGTATTCCTTACAGCAGTTCCATATAATCACAGGAGATATAAAATATATTTTTCAAAAAAGTTGCTAAAGTTCAATGATGAAGAGATTAACGATTCTGCAAATGTCTAGCACTCATTGGTGGAATAAAAAGAGCATTGCGTAAAACTCTGAGTTTGAAATTAATTTCCTCGACTCTTTCTGGGCTGTAAGACAGAAGCATTAAAATCGCAACTAACAGACAGTCAGAGGAAGCTCCTTTTGATAATTCATTCTGCGGTGACAACCAACAGAAGTTAAGACTACTATTGTTCGTCCCTTTAAAACGTCTAATCAAAACACCCAGTGTGCATGAGAACATCCCACCCCGACATGTAGTCAATTGTGTTGCGATAAAACAAAACAAATTTCAGTTCAGCCCTTCACCACATTCATCCTGATATGCTTCCGTTTTCCTCGTAGAAACGACGAGTTTCAATCAGATTGTAGCTAGGAACACGCCGTACCCGATGATACGACGATGAATTTGGAACGGGCTAAAACCGCGATTTGGTTTATTTGAGCAGTTCGATCTTCAAGCAACAGGTGCCCTCTTCTTTACACGACTGAATCTATACACTCCTTCAGTGAGCATAAAAGTACGACTTTGTGACATACTCAGCTGGGAATTGTTCTAGTAATGATGACGCTGATGAGGGTGGCGATGGAATGCACCATTACCCAAAAGTTTCAAAATGAAATTCAATTATTTGCAATCCCAATCGTCATCTCTATCCAATGTATAATTTCAATTTCAGGGGTTGGCGGGCGAGATTCTAGAAATTTTCTTTGTTTCCATGTTCACAAATCCTCATCTTCCAAAATGGCGATTCCCTGGCGAAATCGAACAACACCGGAAGGTGAACGTGAACAGAAGTAAAACTTCCTCCAAATTCGGGGTGAGAGCAATGCGCTCAATAGTCGAGTGTTTACATGGAACATACCTTGATAAGTTGATACCATTAGTTCAACACATACATTCAGAATCGTATTAGAGCTCTGTTTAATCCTGCAGTTTTAACGAGATTTAAATGTGGTTCCGAACCGAATCCGAGCGCTTTGTTGCAAGAATTGGAGCGAACTGAAAAGGGTTGAGAAATTGACTCCAGTATTATGGGTGGATGTTTTTCTTTGTTCGAACCTATATTGATCTGAATAAGCAAAGGAGCAACTAAGAATTGAATGAGGTTTGTTCAAAGCAAGGAACAACTTGGAATGCTCCCCATTCCCAAGTTTTTAGCTTTCGTCAGTAGTTAGTTGCAAATTTACGGCACCACCGCGCAGAAAATTACGCGAGCCTCGTCTGCATCAGAAAAATTAAAAAAATATATGAACGGACCTTCACATTTTGAATGCTAGAATCTCGCTAAAAGAAATTGCAACGAAAACAATTTTCTACGGGAACCTACGGCAGGCCGTCATTTGGGAATAGTCGTCATGAAATTCCTCCAATTTCCAGTTTGTACACGTATTTCGATTAAATTCTCATTTTGGCCATAATTTTCCCTTTTAGTAGCGGCGAGTGGAAGTCTATTCCCAGGACGTCCAGGAAGCCATCAGCTAGTGAGTCGAGACGATGCCGTGCAGCAACGGATGGACTAAGTATGAAGGATGCCATTTGTTACAAGTATGGTGGGTGGAAGGGAGGTCGACCTGTCGCCCCAATCATCCATAGTGTGGGTTGATAACCGAGATAAGTTAGTGAGGGTCCGAGGACATGTAACTTTCCGCATTTTATGAACGAGAAAATTGTGGCCGATACCTTTGCTGCTTCGAGGGCGTATTTGTCTTGAGAATAAAAGTTTCAGTGCCGTATTATCGTTGGTTTCCCATATATAAATATATTTATATTTATTTATATTTTCTTTTCGTCCTGGAAGCAGCCTCTTTTCCCAGGATCTGCCGCAAACAGAAGTTTCATGTAATTTCATTTATACGACAGCAGATATTGTGATTTATGCCCAGTGAAGGTATTTTATAAGTTTTCTTATTAGAGGTGTTACCTCAAAAAAGTTACTTTGCAAACAATAAGGATCTTCTTTTTTCGCGTGCAATCCTAGTGAAAACATTACTCAGAGTTTATTCACGTGGGTGCAGCGGCAGGAGGATTGCAGCAACACTAGCTTCGCCTAGTCCTGGACCTGAACCTTTACACCTCTGAAGAAGTGCCTTTGCCTTTTTTTCTTTTTGCTGTTACTATTGAAAACTTTTCGAAGTTGCTTACGTTTTTTCCGGGAAAAACTGTTGCTTTTGCTGACGTAGTGCCGTTATTTATGCAACCCACTTGAGCAGTCCTGTAATGTATCACTGATGCATGATCTGAATTTAAATTTTCTTATCAATTTATGCTGAAGATAAAAGCAGTGGAAAAAATACTATAGACCGCTATTCAATGCGTGCCACCCTCGATATTTGCGTCATAACGAAAGTGATCACTGTAGTTGGTAACAAGGAAACAATTGCAGACGTCAATGGGAATCTCCACAATTCGAATCACCTTCACCTCCTCCCTAATGTCTGCCATTACCATCTCTTTTGTGACGGTAATCAACACCCGCACTCGATGAGACAAAAATTTTCGCAAGTGGCCATCGTTGGTAGCTTTTGCTTGGCACGCGGCCGAACAATCACCTCCAAGTGCCCAGAGCGAAACTCATTAAAATTTGTTTTGATCCAGTTGGTCGCGCAGGTAATTGACTGTAAATGATGCATGCAAATGCGACAAGAGCGCTCCAAAATCCCGGCCGACTGCCACACTATCGGTTCTGATGGATGATGATATTCCGTGCTCCACATTCGAGGATCTCCCGCATATGACGAACGCCAAAAAGAGTTATTTATTTCGACAGCGGGATTTTCCAGGTGATTGTAATTACAAGTTTGGTGTCCACTTCATTTTCGCGAACTCATATCCCATATGCTTTTTACTATTCTGATTTCAGAGTCCTATTTTGATTAGATGTTTCTGTGGGTTGTCTCCCGACCCCGTGACATTGGATAATGAAACTCTTGTGCGGTGCAACGTTACGTGTGCAAGTAATTTTTTTTTTATTGCAATTGATATGTTTCAGATGTATTTTTAATTTCATTCAATATTGTTGTATGAATTACCAATAACAATAGTTAATTTTTAAGTAACCTGAACGAATCTTTAATTAATGAGCCTATTAAACAAATTTGCGCTAATAACGCGATAAAAGCAAAACTCCCAATCGAGATACTTCCGCTAATGACATGCCGCAAGGTGGTTAAATGTTGGATTTTTGCAGGTACCATTAAAGTTCACCGCTCTTTGTGATTATTGGATTGAAGGCAATTTCACCGGCAAAGTTTTGTTTGTCTGCCATTATTTCGCACACGTCCACGCGTGTTTGTCGCACGCACTGCAATCGCTTATTCCGCCACGCCCGTCTACAGTGCATTCCCACATTCGGAATGTGTATAAAACCAGCGCACTCCGATCATCGCCATTGCAGTACGATCGCGTCAAGGGTTAAGAAGAGTGCGTGACCAAAGAGATTGTACAAAAATTGATCAGAGGCCAACAAAAAGCAAGCGAAAAAGTGAAAATGCTATCGATCAAAGTGAAAAGTTCATCTTTGGTGATCGTGATTGCCTGCAGCTTTGTTGCGGCAACAATGTTGATGAGCTCAGTAGAAGCGAAACCTTTTGATCTGTATGAGGATCTCACAGACAACAAATTTTACGATGGCGTCTTGGATTTTTTGGACAACATTGACGCCGAAGAGGATACTCTGATTAGAAATTCCCGAATGGAACCTGCTGAACGATGCAAGCTTCCGGTTAGAAAAGGAGTTTGTCGGGCGTTGATTCCTCGCTGGAGCTATGATCCCGAGAAGAAGGAGTGCAGGGAATTCAAATTTGGTGGCTGTGATGGAAATGGCAACAACTTTTTAACGTTAAAGCAATGCGCGACCACCTGCCAAGGACTTTGAACACCACGTTCCTGATCCTGAAGTCATTTTGAGGCTTTTTTGTTTTTGTGATAGTTTTTATATTTGTATCAGAATAGTAATACAACTTGTACCTTTAATTATTATCAAAGCTGTTCTTAAATTATCTGCAAGCAATTGTGAATTAGTAAACGGCACTTGATAACTGAAAGTGTGATTACTCTGGCTAGTGGCCACTTAACTGCATCATAAAATTGTATAATAATGTCCTGTGGTTGTTAAATTGAAGATATTTTTAATTAAGTATTAAAGCATAATATAAAACAATTGTAAAAACATTTTCGTAAGTTTCTTCCCTTTTATGGTCCCTGCTTCAAGGTATTATTCATCTGCTAGAAATGACTTTTTAAACTCCTGCAGGAGCATAAGAGTCTCAAAAAACTCGAGTTCAGTATTTCAAAGTTTGCTCGCAGCATTTTCCAGTGCCAGGTCCCCTGAAGTCGCAGGAGCTGATTCTAACAGAGCCATTTCGTTGCGGCCAATTTTCAGCTACATTTGCTGTGGTCAATTGATTGATGAATGCCCCGTTTGCTTTCATTTTTGTTGCACACGATAACCACACGCCTTCGCCAGGAACCTCAGCCTGGAATTGTTCTTCGAAGCTGCGACCCCTTGGCCACTACTACCAATGCCACATCCTTGCTACCAGCTCGATCAATTCCTATTGAATGATTTTCCGATAGTTTTTGGTGATGACTTTCCACTTGGAGTTGAAAATGAAAAGTCTGCGACTGAAGGTTCCGAATTAGTTGCCTGGCTGCTCCTTTTATGAAATTATTATTGTTCCAAGGAAGAAATGGAGGCTTCAGATTACTAACATTATGCGGAATGAATGATTTGAACGGATATTTGGGAAGTTGTTTTTACTTTTATTTTATTTTCAAATTGTAGTATTTTTTTGGAGTAGTTATCTGGTACATCTAAAAAATTAAAAGGGATGCCAAAGCCGAATTTCTTTTAGATTTTCTTGCCATATGAAGCTGTGAGAAATGAGACATCTGAGATAGCGATGAGTGCTCCAAATCCAACAAATGTGAAAATATTCGAAAAAAAGTAAAATCAAAAATCACGTCAGGCGTTCCAAAAAAGATTCTACTTTAAAAAGTTCTGAAACATTTTGAATAAGCACGTGGGTTAATTTTCTATTAAGGCTCCACTTTAGAACCTAGAGAATAGAGAGAGAGAGAGAGAGAGAGAGAGAGAGAGAGAGAGAGAGAGAGAGAGAGAGGAGAGAGAGAGAGAGAGAGTGGAAGTTTAGTGTCGGGAGTCGGGACACAAATGTTACAATGTAGGTACCTGTATTTTTTAAACCTAGGGCCTTGGGCGTCCATCAATACGGGCAAAAGGGGGACCGCGCCCCACTTATACCAACTTTAGCAATTCAAACATAATTTTCGCATATCGGCGTATCAATTTAAATTAAACCTCAACTGAACTCTGTTACCCACAAATGACATCCGCACATCGCTGATAATCCTCTAACGTAAACATTTTTCCTTTGGTGATTTCCGTATTTTCACCTAGGAGTTTGTAAACAAGCAATTTATTTGGCAATTTGAAGTTCGATGGGAATACCAGGGTGAATTCTGGATATTTCTTGAACGTTCACATGTTTCCCTTGATGGCTTTTTGATTTCTGCGTTAAATTTTTGTTCCTTTAAAAGGATGCAAGAATGCTTTCGTGGATCAGTTTGTAGTTAACAAAAGAAGTTCAAATTGTTTTGTGAAGTCAAAGTTAAGTAAAGTTTTTTTAAAATTAAGCTTTGTATCAAGTATACTACCTTTCTACCTTTACTTGCTTCCCATAATCATCCAAAATTCTTCGGAAATCACCAACAAAGTAAATTTCCCCTCCACAAATTATCGGTATCGTGCCGACCGACCGCCTCCAGGGACTCCAACACATGCTCCTCCCAATTTATTCATTTATTTATTTTTTATAGTGCTTTACCTTTAGAACAATTAAAACATTAAGAAAGGATTATGTTTTTTAACTTACGCGCCCCGTTTAGGATCGTGCCCACAGGTTGAGAACCGCTGCACTAATGCATAAATATTTCAAGCAATTCTTAAAATAAACTGAGGACAAGAAAAATTGCAATTGTTTTACATTATATTATTTAAATAGCATGTCTATAGTAAGTAACTGCGGAAGGATAACTATTAGAAAGAAAATGGTATGAAGTATCAATCTAAATTGCTTTATTTTAATAATTTATACAGAATATTTTGACATCGTTAGCACAAAACCCCTTCATTTAAATAATGTTTAGACCAGAATAAATTCATGAACGGGGACCAACTTCATAAATGTAAACGTCATTAAATTGTAGGTTAGGGTTCGAATGTATTTGTCAGTAAGTTTGACACTTCTGAAGTTTTGGGAGTCTGACAAGTCTTTTATTTCTTTAACTGCTGTGAACCATCGGGGAATATAATTTCCCAGAAAACTGAAATTGTTACCAAAAAGTGTTTATCTCGGACGAATCTAGATGAAATTACTTAGAAGATGGGGATCAACGTAAGTCGAAACGCCGACCTCTCTGAAAATGAATTCCTTAAAAAATTTGTGGGAAGAGATCACATTCCTGCTAGTGATAATGATTTCTGGAATTCTTTGCTGCAGTATCATATTGCGATACCAACCAATAGGTGCCAGTTCATAAAAGCAAATAAACATTTTACTTAGCATAAACTTTACAGTCAAGAGCAACTTAGTTTGGATTCAAGACTGGAAACATTGTGCCAATCGTTCATAAGCAATAATATGAAAACTGGGAATTTCGGTTCTTTAATAACAGTGTTTCTAGGGAAAGTTGCGGAGCTCCTGTCCCTGTCGGATCAGGAATGGTAAGACTTGGGTTAGAGTTGGATATCTTATCCGCAGTTCTTTGCTTCCAGCACGATGCACATCTGGCACGCTTTCAATGCTTTGTTCATCATTCGTTCGCTTATCAAGTACATGATAGAGACTGGATCCGAGTACCAGTTGCTGCAACATTTCGAAACAATTCCGAATATGGATGAGGTGCAAGGTAACGAGCAGATGTCCACAGCAATTGTGGTGGAGGAAACCGAGGGCGCGACAAGCGTTCCGATGTCTGTAGTTGACGGCTCCAAATTCGAAGCTTTCTTCGAAGCTATTGTCAATCTAACCGTAATCATTCCAGTAAAGTAAGTTGGTCATATAAATAAGCAAACTTTTTGTAATAAAAAATTGTTTTATAGAGAATTCACATATCACCTTCATCTGGAAACCGTGAACACGATCATCACCTTGTTTTCCGTTCACTTGTTCTCACCGCAGCCAACAGACAAGTCCGTAATTTTCAAGTCAGTACAACAATCACAATAGTCGGAGTGTACGTAATTGTTCTAATTTCAGGACGATTTACAAATGTCCTAACGCGAACGTTCTCATGAGCGCCCTGCTCCACTTCGTGTCTCGAATGATCCAGGCACCGCCAGCTATGTTTGGAGCGTCTACAGGCAGCTCATTTGTCTTCGAAATCGCTGAGTCTCTGTTATCAATTTTCACTTTCCGGAAGTCGACCGATGCTCTCACCACAACAGGCACAGAATTAACCCTCCAGTTCAAGGACAATTATCCGTTGGCCAATCAAAGTCTGCTGCTTATATTAATTTTAACAAATCACTGCACATTGAAAGAGAATTCTTACCGAACTAGTTTGTTTGACTGTTCGGATTCGAAGGACTCACCCAAAGACGGCTCCACGTTCAAAATCGATTTCAGCGCTTTGTACAACACTCTTTGCCGCATTGTTACGATTGATCAGGCCACGCTTCTACTGTATCTGCTTCTGCATCGCAACCAAAGGTTTTATAAGTTTGTCATGTCCCAGACCAATTTACAGCAATTGGTCGTGCCGATTTTGCAAACCTTGTACAACGCTCCTGACAGCACTTCTCATCATATTTATATGTCTTTGATCGTGCTTCTGATCCTCAGCGAAGACGACGGATTCAACAAAAATGTTCATCAGATTGTAAGTGTGATTACTTTTTACAATTACTAAGTTTCCCTTTGCATTATTCTGTGGCAGATTTTGAAAAACATCACTTGGTATACCGAACGTTCGATATCCGAAATATCGCTGGGCGGCTTGCTGATCTTGGTCGTTATCCGAACGATCCAGTACAATATGTTGAAGATGAGAGACAAGTATCTGCACACGAATTGCCTGGCCGCCCTAGCGAATATGTCCGGCCAGTTCAGGTCTCTCCATCCTTATGTTGCTCAAAGGCTGGTTAGTCTGTTCGAAACATTGGCCAAGAAACATTCACGCCTGGATGCCCAGATGAAGGAACCCGTCAATGGATCTGTAAGCGTTAATGTAGGTACTACACCCGAGGATATGCTGCAAGATTTGAATGTTTTGGAGGAGGTTCTGCGAATGGTGCTTGAAATACTGAATTCCTGTTTGTCGAATCAACTTGTGTACTGTCCCAATTTGGTGTACACTCTTCTGTATAAGAGACAGGTGTTCGAGGGATTTAGGAGCCACCATGCCTTCCAGGACATCATACAAAACATCGACATGGTAACAAAAACAACACTTTGTAAATTTTTCTCGAATTGACCAATGAACTTTCAATGAAGGTGGTTGGTTTCTTCTCATCCCGTCTTCAAAGGGTTCAAGAACAACGTGGTGAACTTGGCGTGACTGAGGTTCTTGAAGTAATATCCAAAGGTGCCAGTCAGTGGTCCAGTGACCGACTACGGGTAAATATGAATCACAGTTACTTCGAAAATTTCATTGACTCTTTTTAGAAGTTCCCGGATCTAAAGTTTAAGTACGTTGAGGAGGATGCCCCAGAGGAGTTTTTTATTCCATACGTGTGGACGCTGGTGTGCAAGTACGGTTGTGTCCATTTTAGCTCAGAGAGTATAAAAGGAATAATGACCGAGATTAACTGCTAATAAAGATCTCTCTGCCCCCGACTGATCATTCTTCAGAAGTTGAGTTGCGTTAATCCAGCGCCACCCATTTGCTATGTAACTTCAATCCAATTTGGCATCTCCACCAAAATTGACAATATTAAAATCTTAAAATAAGCAAACATTTTAATAATTTAACAGGGTTGCCGTTAAGTTTCATTTTTTTTCATGTTCTAAATAGTTTATTGTTTTGCAAAGCTATGTTGGATGGCATTCGCCTCCGAAATTATGTGATCGATAGAAGAGTCGATGATGCTGTTACTGCGAGATGCGCAAATTCGGCCTTTTTCGCTGCTCTGTGCAGGTATCGAGCGTGTCTGAATGTCTAGCTATTAAGAATATGCGATTATTTATTTTGTTACATGCATTATTACTCGATCATCTTGACGACATTGTATAAAAACAAGTAAGCATACTTGAAATCTTATAGAACGAGTAAATAATACTAGAAGAGAAATATAAAATCAATATTTATAGAAATAGTTTCTTTTATTTCAGAAAACATAATCCTTTCCAAATCCAATTTTCAAGAAAAACTTATTGTGTCAAAATATGGAAACTGATTGTTTTTTCCATTCAGTATTTAAAACAAAATTATCAATTTCTTTTCGTTTTTTTCAAAAAAACACAATTTATTTAAAATCACGTTTAATTTTTATATAACAACTAAATAAAGCTCTTAAATATAAATTTAAAAATAAAAATGAAATTATTTACATCTGTGCTTCCCAACAAAACGGGGAAAATAAAATTTAAAAAATAGCTTTCTATATTTTGCTCACATAATATAAAATTTTTAAATGATTTTTTACACTTTACCCTAGAAGCAAAAAAACGAAAGGAAAACTGAAAATCGAAAGGAACAAAACAATATATCAGTACGAACAACAAACGTATACGAGCACTTAGAAATTTATAATGAATGCATAATGCTAGTGAATGAGTAAATGAAACAAGAGAAATGAAAACAATAATAAAAATAATATCTTAAATCATACATAAATAATAACTATGTTTGTAGAAATATATTTTTGTCGTTAAGGAATTGTTTGGAATTACCGGTTTCAGGTCACTTTAAACAGTCAGGAAGGCGTTGCAATAAGAAATATCTTAAAAATGGAATTGTTTTGTTTTTAAAAATTGTTATTGTAAAATCCCGTATTGACGATATGTCTCAAGAATTTATATTCTTGCATGTTAAGTTAGAGTTACTATTTTTGTTTTTATATATTATAAACTTTATGTGACTTGGTGAAAGAACCGCTGCCTTCAAAACTGTTAAACGCCTTTCACTATTGCATCACTGGGTTATGTCATAAGAGCGTATTGAACGTAAAAAAAAAGTACAAAACTTTTTAATCATGGTTTGGGGCAATTTCCTTAAGAAAGTATTATTGAATTTTACTTTCACTGCTCTTAGTATTGAAAAATAATGTTCTCAATTTGTTCTTTCTTTTCTACCTACTCAGAACTCTTGAGTGATTCTATATCACATCAGTTTTGAACTACTGCAATGGTGCATTTGTTACTGGCACAGAAAATCATTCATTAATGTTTTTAACCTACTTTAAATGTTTCAGTTAGTATGACATGATTGTAAGTTATATTTTATCCAAGATTTCTATCTTAAAGTAATAAGTGAAAAGATGTTTTATTTCTACCTGAGAAGTAAAACTGACTGAAAATTGTTACGTACTTTTTAAATGGATTTTCGTTTATTTATATTTCCGAGGAACATAATGCCATTATCAATGAGTAATTGATTTCAAATACACACCACAAAAGATTTTTTTATAACGTTCTGCAATCATTAAAAATGGTAAAAAAAAACCTTCGAAAAGAATCACAAACGAAATCTTGTTTCATGATTAAACTGCTGTAAAATATAAAAATGTATCTCCAAGTTTTTTTAATTGTCTTAATAGATTTGTTCTAATTTTGTTCATTTGTAATTCTATTAATGATTTTGGTCAGCTGGAAACTATACTAGAATTGGAATCTATCCTGGGAACAATAATTGACAAAATTATTTAAAATGATAAGCTCTTATAAAAACATTGTCCGACTGTTTTGAAATCATTTACTTTCACAGAAGTATTTTTTAAATTCTAAAAAATAACAAATCATATGACTTAAAGGCATTGAAATCAGTCTTATAAAGTCTTTCATCACGAAAACGTACGGATATGCACAAAAATTGTGTATGTAAAAACAAAGGAAATGTTTCAAAATTAGTTGTTTTTTATGGCAGTTTGAAGATGAGGTATGTACTTAAACAAAAAAATGAACACATCAGTAACATTTGCACCATTGCAGGGAATAGAATCACAAAAGAACTATCACTTTCCCTTACCTATATATAATATATAAACGTGAAAACGAAAATCTCTATAATCTCAAAATCTTACCAGTATAAAGGGTTTGCAATTATTTTTTTCACTTCATTATGATTATTTCGTAGAACTATAAATTAAATAACACGTGTTTACATTACATATTTTCTTTTGAATGTTTTTTTGTTTTTTCATTTTGCAGTTTGAACATCATACTTGTTAAAATTTACTTAGGTAACACTTTTTATTACCTCTGAGCGTGCAAAAGTAGTTTAAAATGGTGACACCCTTATTCAAAAAATTTCTCAACGTATGTATTTTCATCTCATTGCTGATTTTACGTCTTAAGTCTCAATCGTCAAATTCTCTTCATAATTGTAGAAGTTTGTATTCCGTATTGTTTCATTTTGTTTTTCTTTAAATTCTAGGCTTATATAGACATTTTCTGTTTATTAAATCTTGTCCTCAGCGCTAATATTTGCTAAAGTCTTTTTTATTCTTAATGCTGTTAGTCGTGCTGCCGGATTTTGATACCAGCACTCTTTCATCACTTTTGCCATTGCGTGCAACACATCAGAGGCATGCCAACGATTTGGTATATTCGGACGTTGTTTATCTATGCACACCACCTATATACAATACACAAACAAACATTGGAGAAACCCATTAATATCAAATCAGGACACCAAAATATTTCAATTACCTTCTTCATCTCCTCAATGGTAGGGTCAGGCTGGACCACATCGTAATAAGGTAGTTGATACTCATCGTACATCATACCAATGTTGCATCTTCTGGCAATTTCCCATAATATAAGACCGAAAGCGTAAACATCAGCTCTCTTGAAGGAGTCAAAGTGTTGGGTATTTATGCTCTCATCCAAGACTTCCGGTGCCATATACCGTTTAGTGCCAACTCGATGTGTTGAAGGAATGTCAACCGAATCATCTTTATCTACGTGTCTTACAGCTAGACCTAAATCACCAATGGCACAACTTAAATTCGATTTGACAAGGATGTTTTTCGATTTAAGATCTCTATGAGCAATTGCAGGTTTGCCTCGAGTACCAACGATGTCCATATGTAAATGCGCCAATCCAGTGGCTATTGACAGAGCCATGACCAGCATTGTTTTCGTATCGACAGTATGCGTTGTTAAATAATCGAATAATGAACCATTTTCGTGATAGTCAGTAACTAACCAAAGTTGGGTCCATGTACCGTTATCTGAAAACAAAAATAAGTTACATAAATGAACGCGAATTGAAAATGTTGTATTCAACTGACCTTTATTATCAGCTGCAATGAAACCTAAAATATTTTCATGTCTAAGCATGACAGTCTGGTAAATTTCGGCTTCGCGAAACCATGAGCACTCCTCACGACTAGAAAATATCTTAACTGCAACATTTTCTCCGCGCCATCTTCCTCTCCACACCTCACCGAAACGACCCTTGCCAATAACACAACACAATTGAATTTGGCGGGCAATGGATCTCTGAACGAGCAATGGGAGTCCAGCTTCAAAAATTAATAAAAAAACAAATATTAATTTTTATTATAGTTTAACATTTGTATTTGAAATTGTTGATAATACCAGATCCAGATCCAGATGTGGTCATTTCAATCATATCTTGAATGGTGTTCCCATTCAAAATTGGATCACAGACAGAATCTTCCTGAGTGAATGGTCGTCCGCCGCTACTGCGTTTCCTTTTCTGGACGTACCAATATGAAGATAAAAGTACAGTGCAAAGACCTAATGTTGCACCAAAAATTATAAAAACAAGCTGCCATGTGTTAAGTGGCGGCTCAGTTAAATAATCTGCAAATTTAATACGATTAGATTTCTTCATTTTGATGTACATATTTTTTTAAATTTAATATTTAGTTTGTTGGTCAAACATGAACACAGTTTAAGTAACAAGCAGTAAAAAATAGCGCAAGCATGGAACAAAAAGGCACAGACAAGCAGCATGCATTGTTTGACTATATGTGGAGTTTTTGGTTATTTAAACAACATGAATTACATAATACATTTACTCCACGTACAGACAAACTTCTTCACCTACAAACCAGAGCAAGAACAAAATTTTAAATCGTATCTAAAAATTTCGTAGAACCAAAAGAAACCCTGAAGTAAACATAAAGCAAATTATTAGGAAACAAAATTGTTTTGGTTTTGTTTATTAATGTAGACGACAAAATATTTCGGTATTACCTAAAATAAGTTCGACTTATTGGAACTTTTTGTTTAAATTTCTTATTGAAAGAACACATCGAATGAATTGTTTATATAAATTAATTAAATATTCACTAAGATGTAAAACAAAATATAACAGCAAAATCAAATCACCTAGATACAATAAATGAATAAACACTTACTCGTAATTCATGTCATAACATTCAGTAGATAAACTAATATTGTATCTTAAACATAAAAAATAACTGAAACAGATATATGTATGTATGATAAGTGATAAGCACAATAAACCCCACAGAGCCTTTTTGTGTTGTGTTTTAGCCTTATAGTCTTAAAACCACGTTCAATGTCAACAGTTGGTAAACAATTTCCATTTTCATAAGGAAAGAAATTTTGTTTTTACATTTATACATTTGGTAGGTAATAAATCTTCAAATAAGTAAGTGACTTTGAATATGGTTTTAAAATGACAAACACAAATTTTCCAATTTACATACACTATTTTTTCAGAACAATGCAATGGTCATGACGAATTTTAGATAAAATTATTACGAACAATGAGGCTTATGGGTTCACATTTACAAAATAACGCTGATCAAGGCTACGTTTGGAATAAGGAAATAATTTAATTAATATTGTGTTCTTTGGGAGAGGAGAGAGTGGCGTTTCTCTCTCGACAGAACACTGCATTCGCAGATTGTATAAGCATGAGAGAATCTCTCGCCAGAAAATGTACAAAGCATTTTATAAATTTTCTGCAAATGTTTTTTTCGGAGTATTTATCTGAGTAAAAGCAGAGATTGATTAAATGAATGAGTTTTGAGAATTTCGGACTGAAAATAATTCAATGCTGCTTTTAATTGCCACTCATCGAGGATGGGTTGTATTTAAATACATTACCCTCTAGTATTGTTAAAAACAACAACTTTAAAATATAATCCAAATGGTCCTTGGTACAATTTTATCACCAAACTGCTGTAGCCAAAGCAACAAAACAAATGATCGATAACGATTCTTGCAAATGATTTCGAATTTCGATGCGACAAAAATATGAACACATATTTTTATTTTTGATAAAATGAAATATTATCTTTCACTTTGTTTGGTATTTTTTGAATATTTCTTAATCATGATGTTATAAAATAACGTTCAAATATATTGTAACATAAATAATACATATGTATGTAAATAATTCCCAATTGTTCATCATGGCTCACCTGTAAACGGTGTAGGAAGTGTAACGGATTCATTCGTATTACAAAAGTCTTGGTCACAACAACTCATCATATAAAATCGATCTTTGACGTTCGTTTCGTGACACCAAAAAGGATATTCCGGTGGAAAAAGTATTTCGTGTGGAATGCATCTATAGATGAATGCAACAAATATAATTAAACTTGTACGAATGCAAATATTTCTAGGTTCTCAAATCGAATGACTTATAATTGTTCGTTTGCAATTGAATGAAGTGATTCTAAGTTATGCTGCTAAATTTGAATGGACGCAATCCCCTAATGAATTTTAAATATATTTTATTTTAACAATAAATCACTTCTAATGTAGTTGTCCTTTTGTCAGTCGCATTTATATATGAGATCCCTTTTGTGCTGTACGAGCAAAATTTTTATTAAATACCTAATATTCATCTCACGCATGGTTTTTGCAAACTAGAAACAAGTTCAGTTAGTAACACTCAATTGTAGTATATCAAAACTCAAAAGGCTTTACTACAGGGTCATTTCACGTCAAAACACCGAATTTTAATATGCGGCCGTGCCATCACATCTCAGATATTTTTCAAAATTTTTTTATTAAGATATGTATAAAATAAACTCAATTAATTTTCAAAATTTGGTTTTTTGCGTGGTTTTGCGGCTATGGTCTTATTGATATCAGTTTCGAAAAACTTTCGTGTTTTACTTATTTTTCAACCATTCTGGCTGACTTTGGTATCAAATAAAAGCTAATGCGGTGCTCTTTTAAAATAAGCTATAAAAGTTATTTAAAGTGCAATAAACTGCATTCCGGTGGTGTTTTTTTTTTTGGTTCAAATAAACTTTAAATGTATATTTTAAGAAGTTGTTATTTAAGTAAAAATTGTCTTAAGAAAATTATTTTATTTTTTTTTTTGATAACCATAAAAACTCAATTTTTAATTTTTGAACAGACCAAGTACATGGTTTGCTCATTCTAGAAAAAAATTATGATACATGTGATAGTTGTGATTTGAGAGATATGACTTATTAAAGCTGCTGTTTGAAAAAATATAAAACAATCATTTTGTGTGAAGAGCGCCATGCACTTTTAAATAACTTTTATAGCTTATTTTAAAAGAGCACAGCATTAGTTTTATTTGATACCAAAGTCAGCCAGATTGATTGAAAAATAAGTAAAACACGAAAGTTTTTCGAAACTGATATCAATTTAATACCATAGCCGAAATCGCGCAAAAAACCAAATTTTCAAAAAATTCCCTCAAGCTCAATTTTTAACCAAAAAATCTGAAAAAATTAATTTCACTTTATTTTATACATATCTATTCATAAAAAAAATTTGAAAAATTTCCGATGTTTGATAGCACATAGCACTGGGTGATTTGACATGAAATGACCCTACAGTGTTTATTACAACTGTCCTTGAGAGAGACCCAAGCCTAAATACCAGCAAGGAGAATAACCCACATCCACGAGAATCTCGTTAGTGGGTTTTCTGTACTTCAAGTTTTCCAGCGATAACGTAAAACACATGAAACAACTTTTTCCTATTCGAATTTTCTGAACGAAAGGATTCAAAATTCACAATATACTGCAATTTACTCTAAAAAGCACTTAAAAACTATTTTTAATTCTACTTAATATCAAAAAATCTTTCACCTAAAATATTTTTTTCTCCTTAAAGAATAATTGTACATATTAACAGTAACAATAAATAACTTTCAATATGTTGATATTTTTACTAAACTTGACTAAAATTAGTTTAATTTAAATGTAAAAGAATTAATTAGTTCCTACTAAAAATACATAAATTTATAAAACGTAATGGCAATCTTCCATTAGTTATAAACATTTTATCGTCTACATAACTACAAAAGGAAAATGCAGAGATAGATAGAAAAGTGATGTGCGGTGAGAATATTTAGATCAATTTTGTTGAAAAAAAATATGCCGATAGATAAAAACTCGTGTATGTCTTGCAGTGTTTTCTAGTAAATGCAGCGAAATCTCAGTTGTGCAGCTGTAAATAACTAGTTTGTTGCATTTAGGCTTTCACTATTCACCAATCGATTAAAAAAGTATGTTTTAAGAATATAAAACGAAATATATAGCACAGAGTTATTCTAAAGAATCATTAAAGAATAAAATGCTACTAAAAAAATATATATTGCGAAAGTTGAAAATAAATTTGTTTCTAAAATGTTTACTTTAATAGTGGAACAGATCTACTCAGATGCATTTTATAAAATAATTAAGTAAATAATTTTGAATAAAATAACAATTCCAAGTATTTGTAACAATTTCGTGAGAGTACGTTCACAGTAAATGGTTTACGGGTGGTTTACGTTAGATAAGCCCCGTTTTTACAGAGCCGCTCTGAAAACTTCCAGTGTTAATGATAAACAACAAAATCCAATTAACTTCAATTGAAAAAAACAACCTTATTACGAATTAAGTACGCAGTCTTCTTTACACATATTTCGTGCTGTTGTTTGTTTGCTGGATGTGTTCCAGGTTGTTTAGCAAGGTCGCTTGAGAGCGAAAATCCGGCTGGAGAGTAAAAATAAATGAAGCCATTCGAAGGAGTTTTACGAACTCAATGGAAAAATGCTTTTCACTGAACCTTGCGAGCCAAAATAAAATATAAATAAATCATGGGATTAAATAGAGCAATTTTCACGGCTGGAGAACGTTTTCGAATAGTATTGAGCTTGGCATAGAGCAGACCTAGACAACTTCAAACTTTTTATTCTTTTAAAATGTTTCTATGGTTTATTTTGAGTCAAAGATGAGAAAGATGAGATTGTCCAGAGAACAACATGTTTTTGTTTATAGAAAACATCACAGGCATTCAGAAAAGTTTATAACATCAAAGTGGCAATTAATCCTAAAGCTGTAAAAAAAATTCTGCTTTGATAAGAGGATATTAGATATTGCATTGGATATAAAAAAACAGCTCCAATATCGCACTCATGCCAAGTGATTGTTTGCAATGCGAACAGAGAAACATTTGAACTTTAAACTAGGCTAGTAAATGTTTGCATATCGCTAATCGATATTGGCAAAAGGATTGATGCTTTTCAAAATCACTCCATCAAATACAGTACTTTATCTCGATTGAATAACCATTGAGATTCAATAAAGTGCATACTCAAGAAATTGCAACAAATACACCGAACAACAATATTCATGGAAAACAATAAAAAAAATCATATTCATTTGAAAAAAAAAAAATAAATCTTTTTGCAAAATAAAAGAAACAAATAAATAATAATAAAACATTTCCAATTACCACATGGGAAAGTGTAATAAAGATGCTACAGTAGTTATAGAAAATCGTTTTGCTAATTAATGTGTTTCGAATACCTCGTTTAAAATCCAATTTCAACAGGGCATTGTTATTGCAGAAATCTGTTTCACAACATTCGATTCTAAAGACACTTTCTTTCTCCTTACTTGTTAAACACTCGATTGGCAGCCTATCGAGGTCATATTTCTTTTGCAGACACCTAAATACGATTCTAGCTGTCATATATATTTAACTTAAAGTTGATTTAGACTTATTTATAAATTATTATTACTAAAATATATAGTTTAACCAGAAATAAAGAAAATGTGCCATTACTTATTACTTCTGTGTAGTGTGCAACAAACCTTTTATGTAAATTTGGCAACAGTGTATTTCTCCTTGGATTATTAACAAATGATTTTGGAATTTACTGAATTCAATTTATCCAAAATGTATTAAATGCGACAATCTAAATTTGTTAAATGTACTTTAAATACTTCAATTTTAATTAATTGTGATGGCAAAATATGTGGAAGGGGTAACAAAACAGTTTTTAATATCCCGGGGGGGTCTGAAAACGAAATGAGGAGAGCTCAAATTTTCACTCAAGTGTTAGTAATTAACACAACAAAAAAAAAAAAATTTTGTTTAGTGGTCACATGTTGCAAAATTTTCATATTTATTTTGCAAATATATATCAATTGGGAAATTTTTGTATATGGTTTGAATAAAAACTGACCAATGTTTGTTTACCAAATTAGATGGCAATTTTGCAACATTCCTGAGGGAAATTCAATTCGGATTCATTACAAAAAAAAATTGTATATTTTTTTTTACATTATTAGTTAGGAAATAAAACTTTGTCAACAAAAACCACACAAGATTTAGCATCGTTGTGAATATAAAATGTTGGAGGAATGACAAGAGCATGAAAATGGTTCTCTATGTTGTTTGTTCATTTTGTTTTTTAACCATGCCCACCTTGAGGAACTCGTTGTGAGTTTTTGGTGTAATCAACAGGGATCGGCTTTAGATTATCGTTGCAGAAGTCCTCGGTGCCGCAGCACAAATGCCCACCGATTTTGGCGGCGGATCTTGCTGTGGGACCACCTGCACTGGCGCTATTGCACCAGATTGAACGACCTGGTGGAAACATTTGCCACCGATGAATGCATCTGCAGTGTTTCGAGTGGAGAAATGTTTCAATTAAATTCAATTTAATGACTTATTTAAATCTATAAGGACTAAACATTTCGTTTTCAGATTTGATTTTGTTTAAACATGATTTTGGTCCTTTAGTATGCTAAGTCGATGTAAATACAATAGGAATGCTAAATATATAATTAAATTCCGGTTATATAAATTGAAATGAGGTCTTACCTATAGGAATATGTCATCTGACCCTTGCTGTACTCAACAGATGTGAAGCAGAGTCCATCTGTCTCGCAGATGTTACCTTCCTCGTTGCAAACATCACAATGACACTTCAAGAGTCCTAGAAATTGAAAGATATCAATTTATTAACACAATTTTTATTGCCTTCTAGTCATTTACAACAGCTTCATCTATTACAGTAGAATTGCAACCAAAAAATTAAACCAGACATTGATTATTTTTCCTCCAATTCTCAACCGGAAAATCGCGCTATCAGCTGATATCGCAAAAGAGATGGAATAGTATCGATAGTTTTAACTTGTCAATCGATACTGCTGATAGTAACACTTGGATAGACGGCCAACGTTTAGTGTGATAGTATCCCATCACTATTCCGCAATTCGATGGAAGATTGATGTATAAATTATTTCGAAAATGTTTAAATAATTCCAGTGGACTCATCTCTAATGTTTTATTCAACTTTCAAGTCAGAGCTACTGAATTTGTTTTTATACAATTGGAATTTACAATATGCATTGATATCGAATCTTATCCAACAATTTTCTGCCAAAAAAATCTTCTAATCTGTTGTGATAACATTGTAATAACAATGAGTTTCTCACGGAAGTCAGCAAAGCGTAATATTTAATCATAATCCCTTGATCTATCTGTAAGCATAGAGATATCTTCCCCATCTTCCCTTCGCATAGAATTGCAAAAGAAATTGTTATATTTCTGCACGATAAACAGTTCCATGGACACTGCTCTTTTTCTGGTGATGAACTGCAAAAATTTGCCAAAAATTGCGAATAAAAGAACCTTTACAAAACAATTATTTCCGCCATAAATAAAATACAATCAATTATTCATTAAAATTTCTTCGATTAATCAGTTGACCTTGAACAGTGCAACTAATTTAAAAATCCATGTCCCATAAAAATAAAGCGCTTCAGTCTTCGAGCTTTAATAGCGAAATTATGGGGACAAGTTAAAAAAAGTTGAGCGAACCGCAACATCATCGCTTTCTACATTACGCCGGCGATTTGCAATTGCCGTAAACAAGGCTAATCTGGGCGACGGATCTCGGGGAGTGACGTGAGTGATAAGGAAGTAGTCGCAAACTGTGTAGAGCACTGAATGAATGGCAAATCAAAATCCCAGGTCACACGCATTTTACCCTCTTAAGAAGTTTTGTAATTACGCGCAGACATAAAGGGCGCGGAGTTGAGGGGAGGGCAATCATAAGAAACGCACAGGGGTCAATGGAACCGAGGGAAGGATCACCCGGTTGCGGAAGACTTCTGCGGAAGTACTTACTCGACTTGTTTTTCTCCTCCGGTGCCGCCAGTATTGGTCGCTTCTGAATCGGCGCGGCGCTGATGGAATTGCTTTCGATGGATTCGTTTCTGGAACCAGAGCTCGTGCTGCCGCTCTGGGTGTAATTTCCATCGTGCTGGATTTGTGGGGAGATCTCATTGTCAGTTTTTGTGGGTCGAATAGTGGACGCTATTTTGGGGGAAAACAAATAGGTAAAGTCTGCTCTGGGAGAAAAGAACTGACATATTTCACATTTTCAACTCACCATTAACTAGAGCAGCACACAGCACGGCGAATAAAACGCATATAACATCTAAACTAGAATATTTGGTGATATGCATGGTTCACTTATACCCACTGAGGTCTAGGGAAGAGAACTAAAGCAATTCCCCTTTCAGATCGCCCCAATTTCCAACCTTTTTATAGGATATTAAAACTTGTAAACTGCCGACAACAAAAAACACGAGAAAATTCAATCGCTACATTCATTGAAATAAACGAAATTCTGCAAGTTTAACATTTTTCCGATTTGAAAAGTAACGGAAAAGCACTTAATATTTATTTTTGAGCACCTTAAAAACACAATAATCATAAATAATTACGTGAAAAATCGATGTTTATTTGTTACACTTTTCACAAGCTGTCGACAGACAATAACAAAACGTTTTATCACGTGATTTCATCCGTTTTTGGGGATTTTAAGTATTAAATACACATATTGAATGTTACTTCACGTAATTAAAAACTGGTTTTGATAGTTTAAATATGATTTCGATTTACATTCCTTATAAAATTTCCGATAATAAAACACATTGCGGCGTACACAACAGTGACAGATTCTTGTACGCCATTAAAATGGTTTCTTGGCAGGGAGACATTGAACCGAAATTTTTGAGGAGAAGTCAAGCTATTGTCATACCTGCTGCCACCTGCCAGTTGAATACTAAACCACATTTCTCAGTCGGAACGGAACCCTCGAAGGCTCGAAAAGTCGAAACTCGAAACCCTCGAAAAATTCAAACGCAACTTGAGAACGCAACTTTTTCGTATAAAAAAAAGTCAAAACTCAAAACCCTCAAAACCCTCGAAAAATCCAAAAAAGGGACTTTATATTTCTATAAAGTTGTTGCAATTGCAACTTTGATTGAACACGAATCTCGGGTAAATTTCAATTTGATGAACACGAATCTCGGGTAAAGTTTCTTGACTAAATTTCCTGATATTTCCCAAATCCTGAAAAACTTTCTGTCAAACAACTGTTATAGATATTCTTTGCTTCTACCACTTATGTTCCGAACATCCTTGTGTAGTTGTGTATCATTTAGGCATTTTTCAGCGTCATTTTCATAATTATTTGAACCTGGTTTGAACCTACGATTACCGCTGACATAAAAAGTCAGATCCCTCAGAGTCAGAACCCTTGAGAAATCCAAAAAAGGGAGTTGACTTTTTGTTTTGATTCGCAGAATCGCCGGCAAGAACAAATGTCAAAGTTAAACCCCTCTGACGTCACATTTACATTCGCATTCACATTTTGTTCAAAATCCTCGCGAAAATTTCGAAACGTGGTGGTGAATGTGGATAATTTAACAAACACAAAAAACTACATCATTTCTAAAATTTGTTCTTTATTATTATTGACAAAAGGTTTCTTTAAATGCGAAAGAGTTGTCACTGGCCTGAACATTGTTTATCTTTATCTAAATATTTTTATTTCACACAATAAATGATAAAATGGATTGTGCTGCTGGTACAATGATCTGTGTTGTTTGTTTGGATAATTCATCAAAAAATATGAAAGCTCTGGACGAGTTGTGGAAACCTGGATTAACTTTTTCACAGCTAATGTGTTTTCTTTTAGATGTAAATTCCTGGGGAAGTTCGTTATCAAATATATGCAATCCATGCGAGGTCCGATTAGTGGATTCTTACTTATTCAAAAAGCAGTGTCTAGAATCTCAGAAAGATTATCTAAGAAATCCAACTGAGGATTCAACAAATGACTTCCACGATGAAGAAGACACACTGAGGCCTAACAATCCGGAAATAAAGGATTCATTATTGAGTTCCAATTCATCAGAATTGGAATTAATACAAGAAAGTAAGTCACACAAACACAGCTGCTTGAAATGTTCGCTGAGGTTTTCCACTTACCGGGAGTATCAATGCCATTATAGAGAAAGCCATAGACAAAAGCATGTCTGCTGTGAGTGTGGGAAACTAATGGCTCGGCATAATCTGGAAAAACACCAGCTTAGCCACTCGCAGCCGAAGCACGTCTGCGATACCTGCGGACGAGCATTTACATTGAAAGAGAATCTCACTAAACACATTCGGATTCATGTTCAGGACCGTCGTTACGAATGTGAATACTGCGGACTGAAATTCGTCCACTGGAATAGCAAGCGATGCCACGTTGTATCGCAGCACACAATGGACAAGAAGTACGAGTGTACAATGTGCCAAAAGAAATTCAGCTACCGCAGCAATATGCTGAGACACATGCGATACCACACAGGCGAAATGCGGCACTCGTGTTCATATTGTTCCAAAGAGTTCAATACAAGTTCGGAGCTGAAAAACCACATAGTGAGCCACACCAAACGAAAAGAAGAAATTTGCGAAATATGCAAAAAGGGATTCGGCACAAAAAAGGGTCTGAAAAGTCACGTGAAGACTCATACAGGAGAGCGTGATTACGAGTGTCCCGTCTGCAGAAAAGCGTTCACACAGCCTCATGTACTTCGAGCTCATCTGAAATCTCATCCAGAATATCCTGCACCTCCTCCGGGTACTGTCCTCATAAAAAAGAAACTGAAATCAGATTCCCACTGTACAATATGAAACACTTGTATTCTAATAAAACAATCTCATTATTTTATACTATTTCTTTAAGGCCCTAAATGCATATTTATGTAATGTAATTGATTGCATTTTATTGCCATAATAAGCTTAGTATTGTAAGGGGAGGTGTTCCGGGTTCTGCTCCTTTTCGAAATCCTGTGGGAAGATATGGGTAAGTTTTATGCACGTTTCTGCGGATATTCTTACGTACCCAAATATATCACTGTTGGTATAAATCCCCAATGGAAAATGGTTTTCGTTATTTCGAAAACAGCTCCAAGCCGTTCTTTTGCATCAGCCGATAATTCCATAATATTATTTACAATTTAGAAAAATTAACCTCAAAACCAGTGTGAAAATTTTATTTGCACTGACAAGTGACAGGCCGCAGTCTTCAATCACAGTTCACAATTAATTTCATACCTTAAGTTCACAATAAACGAAGTTGATTATTCAAACTAATTTTTAACTTTTTAGACCAATAAGTTTCTTCAATCACTTTTGTCTGGTGCTCCATTTTTGCAATTTTTACCCTCAAAAATATCTGCGGCCGCTGTTGCTCTAGCACGGTATAATTTAGACCTTCCAATGTGGTGTCTAGAATTGGAAGAAATTACAAGGAATTCGGGGCCGGTAGAAATTAGAATGATCTATTATTTATTATTATTTGACAGAACTACTACATTTGACTAGGGAATTAAAGTACATTCGGAATGTACTAGAGAGGAGCAAATTCAGAAGTCCCGTCCCGTCGCACATGGTTTGATCCGCGCACGCGTAGTTCTTTTGCCTGCTGTGAACAACATATAACGAAATTAAACAGCTTTAAAATACTAAAAAAAAATGAAGTTGGAAAATAAAACAGGGTTGGATCCTAGCAGAGGGTCCCTTGACAGTTGATAGACATTTGACAGGCGGAGTTTACACTAAAAACATGTGAATGCGTGCTTACTAAAACAGGAATAATGTTTTCATTTTACATATACTTCAAAAACCGAAAAATGCAAAATTCAAAACTATATTATATCAGTAACAAAATAGCATTGTGTACAAATGATCAATGATAATTCAGTGTTTCCTATTTTTAACCGGAAATAAATAAAACAGAAACTGTAGCATCACAAGGGGGTATGCTGCAAAATGGTGTCACTTATGTCCAAAATGCATTCCCTACTGGCGTTCAAAAAATCAGCACCCGAATTTGTATCCTCGGACGATTGACTACATTCAATATATTCTTTGCTTGCCTGTAAAAATTTCCTCCTGTTTAACATAATAAGTTTTTATATTGCAAAATTGTAACTTACATCCATTAAAGTGTGGTCATTTATTTTTATCAATGGAATCGGTTTCAATGCCACTATAGAATCTAATCGACCAGAAGGAGACTGCGTTAAATCCAAAGAGAACTTGTCCCAAGGAAAAGAAGCGTTTAAATTTTTGCACGGCGAATTTGCCTTTTTGGAATCCATTAAACTTTCTTCAATAATCTTCTTTATAGGACTTTCAAATTTTGGAAGTGAGTTCTTCATCTGTTCCTCGTTTTCTGAATCCAGTTCCAATTGATTGTTTTGAAGAGTGATCTGTGAATCCGAATCATGCAGCAACATCAATTCTTTTTCCTTCCACTTCAGAGCTAACGAAGACAAAGTGCTGCTGCTTTGACTGGAAGTGCAACTCTTATTCTTCAAAGAACGAAGAAGTGTATTTGGATCCATAATCTTCTTATTTGCAGTACTGGGCGACCGATAATATCCGGAACTTTGATTCAGATTTGTTTGGTTAACCAAAGTAGATTGGGTTTTCGAATTAATAATGCATCCATCTGTGCTGCAGTCTTTCAAAAACGGCAAACGCGGCATCAAGATCTTGGGCCGTTCAACGTCGAACGTGATCGGAGGAGTGTTTATAAACTTCAATTGAAAGCCACTCTCTGTTAAAAGCTTTTCTCGGGGAGGAGTGCATTCTCCAATTTTCACTGGTAAGCCCCCAAAATTATTGGCAAGCAGACTATTCAACTCTGCTCTCTTCCCAGCCAGAACCTGGAGATTAGTGAAAAGATGTTTCCAATCATTGCAAATAGTTTGCTGTATTATCTCTAAATTCTCATTAATACTTGGCGTTACTGCATTGAAAGCCTTAACTACGGAGGAAAAGTCGACTTCGGTTATTGGTCGGCAAATATCTGTTTGGGCACTTCCAGTTGCTGATAGTATGGCATTCAAGGATCTAAGCATCAGTCGGTTATCACAGCTCAAATCTGCTTTTCTAGTTGAGATATTGCTGATGGTGTCCTTTAACACTCTGAGAGATTCCTCGAAATTACCGAGCAGCTCTATGTTGCTATTTCTTAAGCATTCAGAGACATAATCATTATTCCAACGATCCCAAGAATTTAAAAATGCCTTATTCATTAATTGTTGCACTGGAATTCCTTGAGAGTTTGCAATGTCTTCTAGAACTCGCTCAATTTGTCCTCGTTTTTCTTTGAATTCCTCCAAATTTTTTTGAATATCACTGAAAATTAATAAAATTTGAAAGTCAATTCATTGTAAGTCAATAAATTAGCAAAATATACCAAGAGTATTGCTCGGCTTCAGCTTTAAATTTTGAAAATTCTTCCACAGCAGCTTGAATGTTGAATTGCTGCACTTCCCTAAGAAAATGCCCAATGCAAACATGATTATAATATACTGGAATTACATGCTTACTCTCTGTTTTTCAAATTGTAAATCCGGAAAACTTTTCTCTCTAATTTCTTTGTAAGTTCCTTCGTTATAAAATCAATGAAACCGATCAAAAATGTTAAAAATTTCAACCCCACGGGCTTCAATGTTAAGTAAGGGATATTAGCCAAATTTAAATGATGCTTCTCATTCAGGCGCTTCAAAAAGTCAGCACACGACGATCTGAAGATGATTGAGAATGAATCCAGATTATTGCAGATAAAAAGTCTTACCTGAAAAGCGTTTCAGACTTGTGATCTTTTATAGGCCAAAGGAATTGTTTTTTTGTCTCCTCTGGATCGAGGATCATAAATAAATAATGCATGACTTCGCTAAATACAGTTGGGTTATGCACAATGAACATAGTCTACAGGAAGAATATCGTTAATTTTTGTATAATTCCAGTAAACTACTGCTGTACTTACAGTATTGAACACTTTTTTTAACTCTTCTGGTTGAGGATGAGCCATTGATAGCCATTTTAATCTTTTGTAGAGTATTTTGCTTAGAGCTTTTTCCTCGTTTTTCCAATCATAAAGAGTACGATTCATATCTAATTATTTTCTGATTCTTATGTTAAAAATAATCCCAGAACAATGTGAAATAAATAAATTTACCGTAACGCTCCTAAATTGAAATTCGTTTTTGTGTGACAGTGACAATTACTTTGAATCTGACAGTTAGTCCCGATGTGAAGTTAGCCGTATTTGCAATTGCCAATGGAAATCAAATTTGAAAATTGAGGTTTTCCTTGTACCATGTTTACACCAATGATTGAGCAATATAGGCGATTTTAGTAGTATACGGCTAATTTATTGATTCAATATACAGTACATCTGTATTGCAAAGCTATATTGTCAATATAGCTAAATTCTGGTTAAATTCAGTGTACATAACTATGTACATTCACCCCTGGAAAATGAATTCTGGGGTTTATCGAGTTCATCAATTTTGACGTTGGAATTTATTTGTCATTCCAATTTAAATATTTGAATAGTTGTGTTTATTACATTGATTGAACAGATTGAAAACCAAATGTTTGCAATGTAGTTTGGTGTGCACATAGTATTACATGTACTACCGTGTAACACTTATTTAGCACAACACAGTTTTGAAGAATAAATAAACAATGGCTCAACGACGCCAGTTAACATAGCTGAATCAAAAAACGAAAACCGGTATATAATTAAAGCTAAGACCATTCAATAAAAAGCAACTCATATTTGTCTTTAGACGTGTTTTTAATCAACATCAAGAAAGTGTACATTTCCTCTGTAAGCGACAAAATACCGTCGAAAAATTAAGATAAAATACAGGTTACAAAGGTCTCGTAAAATTTCTCCAGTAAATTAACAATCAAATAAACGCAAACTGAAATAAACACAGAACAGAAGCAGTAATAAGAAAATCAAGTATTCTCCAGTATGTAATTGCTAAATTGTGTCTGAAATTTTGTTTGTAGCTACTTCAAGATTGAAGCCCTTTTCGTGTATAAAAATAAATTAATATGTATATCTCTTCTTTGTTTGATAAAACTACTCTCTTTTCCTTCGTTAAGAAATTATAGACAATCTTAGCATGCAAAACCCTTTATAGAAGATATTCACAAGTTAAAAACCCATAATCCACTTCAAGTACCTACTTTTTCCTTTTATTTATTTGGATTTAGTCATAAGGACCTTTTACAGATAAAATTACTTATTTGTTTGAATATGATTTTTGTATAATAATAATATTCAACAACATCGAGAAAAATTTTTTAAAATGTCTATTAACTAGTTTACCTCAGCCAGTATATATATTTTTTAATGCTACACATAAAGTGAATAACATTTGAAGGATAAAACACTTCATTACTGGTATGCTTAATAGAAGGACATTTAATAAAGTAAATAAATTTAATATATTTTTGGCTTATTTTTATGAGTTCGCTTCTCAGTCCTTAATATTAAGATTGTTTTTGTAATACTTGATTTCCTAGAGGAGTCTTCAGTGCCGTAATTGTCCTACCCTCTTCATTCTGTTCCTTTGAACCCAGAATAATTAGATTAGAAGATTTACCTTCTTCACTTTGGACATATTCACTTACAAGAAATTTTGCCAAAAGCAATATCAAAATAATTTCATGTGTTTTTAATTGCAAGAGAAAATGTCCAACTATGTTTCTATATAGCAGAATTCTGAATCCAAAGAATTATATATTCTCCATTTTTTCTATCTCTTTTGTTTCTGCACTGTCCCTACTTGTGAATTATAATTATAAATATAATACAATAAGGATATTTTGAATGATATGTATAAGTTGCAGTTGTTATTTGTTTTTATAGTTTTCAATTTACACGTATAGGTAAAATACAATGTCTTAAAATGACAATTGTTGTACTACTTACTGAACTACATCATATTACACTTATAAATTAGTTTTAGGTCTTCTTTTTGATATGTTTCTGTTGCGTATATATGGCTTTGAAGTTTTAATAATTAAAGTGCTTAGTTAAACCCATGCTTGAAGGCCGAGGATATACGTTTCTCTCCAGCTGTATGTTGAACTTCTTGTTTTATCTATAATCATACGAAAATCAATATTATAATTACGTTCTCAGAATAGTTGATGATTTAATGATGTTCACACATCAACAAGCTAGACAAAGCATCTTAAAGCAATGGGGTGGATGTCAGATGAACTGGAGCAAATTGACATAGATTGAAGCAGAATTTATTAGTGGTAATATCCATTTAAATAACTCAGTACCTTATCAACGGCAACAGTTCCGATGCAAGTTAAGGGGTCCCTAAAGTAGGAGCAAACCTTTCGAGGAGCCTGTCGATGGCGTCGTTGCAATTGACAGCAGAGACCTCTGTTCGGAGAAAATTCGAAATTAACTTACATCATGCAATATACTATGTTTGAATTTCCAATTACCTGGTAATATCGCATTCATTGGAAGAGGAGCATTCTTCAGCATATTGCTTGGCAATTGCCATAGGAGCCCTGCAAATCATGCCGCCATTGGGGCCGATGCTATCGCAAGTTAATCCGGCCTCACAATCCATGTCCTTCGAACATAGCTCTCCCAGTTTTCTTCCAAACATGAAAAGACAGCTTCCGACAACTGGAAAATAAAATATTACGTGCAAAATATTCAGATTATGCTGTACAATTTGGTAAAGGCAAATTATTGAGTTTTATTTTCAAGGTGTCAAGAATCGTTTTGTTTGGAAAACTACAAAATTTGGTCGGAAATCATATAATAGCGAATTGCAATGCAAATGCAAGCCACAATTCCGGTGATAGCCGAACATGCAGTTGCTCATGTACGGGAAAATCCCTAATTTAAATTTTCGATACTTTCGTCATGCACAGGTCCCGAAAGGAGTTAACGGAAAGTATTTCGGAGTACCGCACCTTCATCGCTTAGTTACATCGTTTGCATTCCGAAATTCAGGTCATGAACGAGGTAAAATCCTGCAATAGTTTGCACTTACAACCATGAATGCATTAGAGCACGTGAGGGATGAAGGATTGCAGTATCCAGTGGATCGGAACTATTGTGCATCCCTTCTATCATTAAACGTAAAAAAAAGGCTCAATGTCGTTAGAGTGTGTGTTGAGTTACAAGAGCTGTTCGTTTACTTCAGAAATGCTGGAAGAATCTTCAATAATAATGCAAAAAGGACAGCGTTCTGCTATGCGCATCAAAACAAATTATCGTACAATCAAATGGTCTTTTTTCTGTTTTCTTTTTTAATTAATCTTAATTGTCATCATTTTGAAAATACCTAGTATGTAAATTAATTATAGTAAAAAACATTGCTTTTACGGATTGGTTTTTTGAAATATTTGTTTAATTTATTTTTCCACTTTAGTTCTACATTTGTTACGTACGTTCTTATCAATTGACATTAAGAAAAATTCCAATAGCACAAAAATCTTTCTCTGCAAAAATTTGCAAAATCGGTTTCGCCTGCTGCTTCCCACTTTTAGTTTCCCATAATTGCATCCCCACTCCGCATGGAGTAGGTGTGTCAGTGTGTGCTTTTTTTCCTGTCGTAAAAGGTGAAAAACTTGCACAGATGACATTTTTAAAATTGAATTTTCGATAGAGGAAAGTGTGAATGCGAAATTAATTTGGTGCTATGAAACGAAGCGCGAGCATAAAATTCCCAATGATTTGATTTCTGAGTGGTTTCTCTAAAAATCTTAGCTGAGATTTAGAAAATGGAATATTTCAGAGATGTTTTCCACTTTGATTGTTGCAAAGATCATTTCCCCAATAATATTTATTATAAGTCCATGATTGATTAATGACTACTGATAAATTCTTACCGCCATCAATGTTCACGCAAATGCTTCCTGAACAACAGTGCTCGTTAGATGTACATCTCCTCCCATAGCAAGGATCGGGATCATCCTTCATGACCGACTCGTCATCAACGTATACTTCGTTCTGCAAGAGATTTACTTTATGAAAGATGTTCCGTTTTCCATTTATTAAACAATCATCTTAAATAAAATTCGCTCAAGATGGAATGAAAATTTCAATGTTAATGAAAGAGGTTAGTTAACTGGAGAAGCCAAACTCTATAGAGTAATTAATATTATTCCAAAATAAGATAGTTTATTTGAAGCAATAGCTCAAAGCACTGCTCTTGAGAACTGCATCTGCAATTCTAACTTAATTAACTGAACATTAAGATAATTTAAGTTTCTTCAATGTGTTCTTCAATGAATAGAACTTTCCACAAGGATTTTGGAACGGATCAAAAAACTTTGAAAACCTTCGTTATTTTCATTTCGCTTAATGACCTTCAAGTTAGCTTAATTTCCTCATTAGATTCAGACCTGAGTCCTTACCAATTTGTCTGTCCTCGCAATTCTGTCGGGTACCTTTTCTTGGATGTGTGGATCGATTAGTTTAATATACATATACTTTAATTCATAGAAAATTGTATAAACATACAGGGATGACATGCACGTTAGAAAAGGGTGATTTAACACATTCTTGAAGCGATGTTCATGTTCTTTCGGATCATGCAAGAGGTACAAGTACAACGAAAAAGATAGAAAAAACCCTGGAGGATACTAAAAATAAATTCAAAAATAACAACGCAAAATGAAATACTATAGAAGCTTTAGGTTTTAAGACATAATTTCTACTTTTTCGTCCTACGTCTTATTTTGGCATTTTCCTATTTTAATTAAGTTAATTAAGTTAAGAAAAGTGACAACCCTAATTAAATCGTTTATTATTAAAAGCGCACAAGGCCATTTTCGTAAATTTTTGTTAGGTAGTAGTCTTATTGTCACAAAATAATGAAAACCACAATTCCAGCTACTCTACTTTTTGTGTACACAAGGTACAGACTAAATAGTTTTAGCAAACTCTCGCTCGCTTCGTCGCGCGTGAATATAATTAATAATAATAGGTACGACAAAAGTTTTGATTTAAATTTTATTTTATTTTTCGAGATTTATTGTAATGCTCTATGGTAGACAAAATTTTTTGTTTTTTCTTCTTGTGTGTAAATTAATTAATGCGATGGTTTGCCTACTCGTGAGCATTCAACATAAAGATTAAAAGTGACCATGCGAAAATACTGGATACTCAAACTTATTACTCCCTACACACCCCAACCCCAATTTATAAATTTTTTTAACACATTAGAGAGGTTCTAGCTTTCAGCAACTGTTTTTGTGCTTTTACATAACTCCTCAATTAGGACTACCAACCTCTATCTTAAATCAACTTGCATCCCCTATTTTACCCACTTAGTGGTGGAATTTCAAAAAATTCTGGTGTGAGTAATAGGTATACGTGTTTTTTTTTTTCTAACATAAAGGCAAAATACAAATTTTTTTTTTTCATTGTTTACTTCAAAAATGGCGGATTTTCATAAAACTGTTCATCCCCTATTTTACCCCTTTGCGGATGGAATTTCAAAAAATCCCACTTTTTTTCTTGTATATAGCACAAGTGGAACCCTTTCAAGATATGAGCTTTCTAGGTCCAAGAGTTTAGGCTGCAGGGCGTTGATTCAGTAAATTTCGAACAGTGCCATCTATCGCAAATAAACCAAACTTTACTAAGAACCTTCCCCGGACCACAGGGAACACAGTAGTCAGTAACACACACAAAATTTTATGAAAATCCCGAGAGCGGCGGTTCGTGAGATCCTAAAGGATACATGGACGGCATTTCATTTTCATACTATATATAGATTATGCAAAAGGATTTTTAAACTTCACATATCCCTGAGATGTTTCCTTTACCCGATCCTTAAGGAAATACATTTTAAGGACGATGTCTCATTGGACAAGATTAAAAAAACACAAAAAATAAACTCTTTTGTTTTTACACTTGCTTGTGAAAATGGACTAAAATGAAGAAAATAACTTTTTCTTTACTTTTAATAAGTATAAAGAATTAAAAAATACATAAAAAAATGAACTCTTCGGTTTTTCTAAAAGACTTACTTAGATGAACTTTTACTAGCATTATAAGAGGATAATATCTCTCAATTTCAGTTAAAAAATGAACAGTTGTTAGAATGCAACAGTTGAGCGTGAATCAAGCCTCAAGGTGCTCAGCACAAACAGCCTTGCGGAGTTCGCACGCGACAATGTTATGAAATTCACTCATTTGCATCTGTAATCAGTTAAAGGAAAGCCATGCATGAACTTGTAATGAAATGTAAAACAGCTTCATTGAGGAATGGAAAATAATCCTTTCGTGCAACACTCCATTTAGCAATGCAACATTGAAGTAGACATGTATGTACCGAACCATTGTTAATTGTCGCAAGGTTCATCTGAAATTACCCCTTCTAAAATCAAATTTTAATGTTCCCATTTTGTAAAAGCCTCGCTGAGATTGAATATTGAATTACCTGCATTAGATTTCGCCAGTTCAAAAAGAAAAAACCCAGCAATTTTGAAAGTTTTGAAGGATTGAATGTTTTTTTAGTTCGTATAAAAATAAATTTGTCATCTTGAAATTGATCGTTTGCTGAAGATTTTTCCAGAAAATATTTCATTGGTCCAAAGACGATGTCTGAATCATTAGATTGAATCTGTAATTTCAGGGGGTGGAGTGAATGGGGAATATTAAATATTTTGAATTTCCCTGCTTAAAATTGATTACATATTATTATATAATTCTTGTAAGAGCAGAAGTTTTGTTTTCAAAATTCAAGTTAATTTTAGACTTGAATTGCATTTTTCTCGTTTTTAATTGTCGACATATTTTTGCTAGTGGAACTTTGCAAAGTGGAGATTACTGTTTTTCTTTTATATTTATTTCACTTTTGTTTCAGGCTTAAAACAACCGGAACGAAGTCTGCTGATGAAGGCGTCAAGAACTTCAGGGAAGAATGCAGAAGGAGCCTCTTCAAGGAGCTTTTAAATTGCACGGGTGTGAACATTTGAACAATCCTCACTCAACTTAACTGTTTTGCGGTTGTTACGATTATGTTCTTTGAAAACTTTTTCTAATTGTCCTCAGGTGTCCTGAAGCAGTTTTTAAGCGTCAAAGTTTGTATTCATTGCCATTTTGTATTCCTGAAGAACATTAACTAGCAACTGCTTGGTTTTGTTATTTGTTCTGTAGATTTAAATGTTTCATTTGAAAATCTTTTTTACATCTATAGACTATAGTATTAGTAAATCATATTTGTGGTCTAAAATCAACAAAATCAATTACTGCACTTTGTTAACCTTTTACTTCTGAAAATATTTCAAATACACAAAATCATGAAGTGAATTTTGTCAACTCTTTATTGACAATAATACTTGACTTTTTGCTGTAAAAAAATCAATTGTTTACGTAATTTTGATTAAAAATAATTTAAATAAAAACAAATTAACTATTTGGATTTGCGCACAAAATTTCAATTTCCTCACCTGTAAAAACGAATTGTATCCCCCTCCGTGGGTTCCGTAGCCCATGTTTGCCAGCATTTCGGGTGAGAAGCGATTAAATAATCCTCCCCACGCATTTGCTTTTCCACCGAAAAGGATGATCGCTCCACCAAGAACAATCCACATTACGGTCGATTTCATCCTGCTCTGCTAATTTTTGCCCTGAAAATACAGAGAATAATTTATATACCTAGGATCAATTATTTTACCAGGTATTTATAACTTTGACATTGACTCATTAAAGTTGAATCAAAATTCAATTTCAGTCAATTTATTTCAAATTAAATTTAAAAACCAAAACAATAACAAATTTCTTTGATTAAAAAAAGCCGATTAAGTCTTCTTTTTTAAATATTTATTAAGAATATTTAAACATTTCAAATCGGTTTTTGATTCTTCATCAGTAATTATAATATAATAGGTACAATAAATATGGGAAAAAATTATTTTTACAAAATTACAGAGAATTAACAAAACAATATTAAAAAATAATAAATACATAATGTATTTATTATACATTAATACTTAAATTTCTAAATATTACAAATAATAACAACAAAATTCTTATAATTTTTACAAAATTCGTTAGAACAATACTACTATTACTGCAGTATTGAAAAACATTCAACAGATATCGTATTGAAAATATATTGCTTTTCCAACCCTACTAAATTTAGGTATAGAAACAATGAACATATTAAATTGTACCTATTATAATATTATAGTTACTGATGAAGAATCAAAAACCGATTCGAAACGTCTAAATATTCTTAATAAATTTTTAAAAAAAGAAGATTGTATCGGCTTTTATTAATCAAAGGAATAACATAACTAACAGTCGACTAGAATTTATAAAAGCAATTACGAAGTTTCTAATGTTTTTAACCAACATAAGCAATTATCTGGAAAAACTTTATAAATCGTTATTTCCAGTAGCACCAGAAATTGCTCCGAGTTCGTCCAATTGGGGAACAATAAGCGTTTGAGAACTTTCATAAATATCTGTTTTAGACACAGCCGTTATTCAACGACTCCCGTTTCCCGGAGAATGGATATTGTTTTACTTTGCCAGTGCTAATAACATTGAACAAAATTATTTTTAGTATCAACTCAAAAAAATATTCCGAAGGGAGCAAAGTTTTACAAATTAAATCCTATACTTTACTGTTCATTTTGAAGAAATCTTTTCGTGTTCTATTCAAGAACAATTCACCGCCCAAATTTCCCTGAAAAATGAAATTGTGTGAAATTGTTTTCTTTTTCTTTTTTCATTGTTATTAGCAAAAAAAATTTTCCTTCAAATTAGATAAATTGTTTGATAAACTTGTTTTTATTTCAGCTTTTCAAAAAATCGAGTCACAATTTTTTTCACTGCTTAATAAGAATAACAGAAGAATAACAACAAATCGAACACAAAACTCACAATGAATCAATTTATGTTCCAAACTTATCACATTACACATACAATAGTTAGTATACAATAATAATTAATTAATGTTTGCCTAACATTGATTTGTGAAAATTTAATTTTTCTTAAGTTGCTGTAGGTTTTTAGTATCAAATGGAGTTAAAATAACAAAACAATTTCTGAGAAGAACTTTGTTTTGTATAACCGTTATCACTGAAAGTCACTCTGATTAGTGTGTTTAGATAGCCTTTTAATAAACAGATTAATGTAATTAATCATCAGTAAACGATCGCATAATTTTCTAATTACGTTTTGGCTTTTCACATTCGAATACTTTATACTTCTGAATGTGATAAGAAATTACAACTGTTGCGTAGAAATATCTTACAGTTCAATATTTTTAGTGATATTTTCTGTGAAGTTAAAGTTCATTAATCATTTCGATATTACTGTTCACCAAAAAAAAGCATTGAGCAATTAGAGATGAACCAAACAAATTCCAAGACTGTGTCCTGTTTATTTTTGAAAAACGATGTCAAAATCATCCAAAAGTCTGACATAAACTATTTTAGTATTTTCTGCAGAAGACTTGTTTTATATTCGCTTTTGATAATCCAATCCAACAAGTATGTATGTATGTGTGCAGGTTTACCTACCCACTCAAAAGCGGAACTAAGAGGATAGTTTGAATAACAAAGCCAACATTTTACCTACCTTCACACAATTATTGAGGGTGAACTTGTGTCGTTTGCGAGTTCACGTTTCACGTTGATTTCAGCTGAAGTTCACCTGTTTTTGTGCAAACATATATACACAGTGATTCCATTGAATTCCTCCCACATTAAACCCAACGAAAGGACTTAAATTGTTTTCGCTTCCCATTCGATTAAATTATACATTTATGTTATTTTTTGTGAAATGATTTTCAAGCTTTGATTAAAATGTTTGTGAGATAGAGTTAGCTCAAAAATATAATTATTTCTTCAAATAACATTACATTAAAAGCTGTATTCAGTTATTTTACAAAAAATTGAACTAAAAATATAGAACCCTTACAGTGTTTTTCATAACTTTCAGCAAATAAAAATCCAATGAATTTATTAATTTACCGCATGGGAATAGCAATAATACAGAAGAGCAGATGAAGAGATATTTTAATATGCAATAATAATTTCAGGTGCTGCAACTTTAACCTCATCGGCCATGTATATTTTCCGTAGGAACAACGGGACCTTGTCTAAAGGATCCGATATACGAATATGAACTAATTAGGTTTCGTCTGATCTGCGAAATTGATCATGAGTTATTAATAACAACAACACGTTCACAATACTCTCCAATTCGGCCATTCATATATGAATAATTTAGATACAGTGGTGACTGTGTTCGAAGTTTTCCCCAATTACCAACTCGTTAACAATTTCAAGTTAATGAAAAATAAATTTTACATTACTTTTCCACTGCACAAGAAGTACATATCAAGTACAACTTCATGGGAGGACATGACAAATGCTAAAGGATAACATCGTAGACTGCAATTCATTCTAATTAGGTAATTGAGTAATTCTGCATTGTTGCTACTGAATATAAAATTTAGGAGTTTAAGTATTTTTTGGAAAAATATCTATTTGCTTTTGTATACCTAAATACAAAAATGATTGATGGAATTTTTTATTATAGTATAATATCCATTTTGAATGTCATTTCCGAGATATTCTTTTGAACTAATAAAGCAAAATTTTAATATAGGTACATTCATATTTTTTATTACGAGGCAATTTATGATTTTGTTCCTTGTATGTGACCTCGTCAAACAAAAATGTCACTTGAAATATGATAATGGAGTTTTTCATAAGGAAACATTAATATGTAATTTCTACAGTTAAATGAGAAATAGTGGGTTAAAATATTTTAAACACCTTTTAATAACACTCCGTTTAATATTTTTCAAATTCCTCTTTCGCAAGAATATTGTGTTACAACTAAAATTATTATAATTAAATTGAATACTTAAAATTAAATTTAGGTACCTATCATGCGCATCATGTGTAATAAATCCTTTTTAAAGCTCCACTGATAAACCTAATTTTCATTACGAAAAACCAAAATAAAATTGTCCACCTATAGCAGGCGGGAAAAATGTGTCGGTTAAATATTTCATGTCATACACTCCCACTCCCACAGTTTCGCGGAATACACTCCTTAAAAAGTTCATACTTTGAAAAGCACATTTGACATTTGCGGGTTTTCCTGGAAATTCGAGTAAGGCGATTCATTTATTTTCAATCCTTTCGAGTTGAATGTTATTAATTAAAGGTGATTACGTATACAGGGTGTAACAGCGCCGGATATGGTCAACACGAAACAGGGTGATAGGGGACCTAATGGCGAACAAAAAATTGTTACGAAAAAATTCTATCTCCAATCCCCTTCGATTTAGCGGCGCTTTTCAAGTTTTTTGATCGTGGGCCAAATTGTACATATAGTGTACATATTTACTAGTGGATGAATTTTTTCAGCTATTTATATTTTTTATTTCATATAAAATTTGATATAGGTAGATACATAATATACCTACACTACATATTTGTGGTAAGGTAAGCTATTGTTATCCACCCTAGAGTGTATAATAGATGCAAGGTATATTAGTTTTGGGTGAACATTTGCAACGTCATGAAAAAAATTAATTCAATTTTTTCAAAATTTCAACACCCCCCTCCGACCACCCCCTTGGAACGAAACCAAATATCTTCAAAATTACGGCCGCTAACGAGTAATTATTACATACATAATATGCCTATAGGTATTGTATGCCTATTGTATATGCAAGGGGGTGGGAGGGGGAGGGGGGAGGGGGGGTTCGTACTGAGAGGGCATGAAAAGAAAAACTATTAAATTATTTTTCGAATTTTTTTTATGGTACTTATACCGATTTTACCTAAAATGGCGAAAGAAAAAAAGATATATATATATTCCGGATTGCGAAATGAAAAGAAACCATTTCAAGGATGTCCGTCTGTATTTCTATCTGTCTGTTTGTCCAGATGATAACTCGAAAACGCTTATATAGTTCAAGGTTGGTCATTTGATATAATAATACTTCATTAAAATTTTAAGGTCAAGTTCGAAGATCAGCGAAATAGGGCAACATCTTCTTAGTATTTCCATGTAAGACTGAATCGCTTATAAAAATCAAAATATAAACATTCAGTAAACAAAATCAAAATTTTTGTATAAAAACGATTCAGGCTTTTATGGCAACACTAAGACGGAGTTGCCCGATTTCGTTCATCTTCGAACTTGACCTTGCAAATTTAATGAAATATTATTGTACCGAATTTCAAGTCTCTATAGCCACAAGCGTTCTCGAGTTATCGTCTGGACAGACAGACACACAGACACACAGCCAGACCGACAAACAGACAGACATGCATAAAACGGTTTCTTGTCACTTCCCAATAATGAATATATAATTCTTTTTTTTTATCACCATTATTTTTGGCGTTTTTTGGCGCTCAAAATTAATATACCCTAAAAAAAAAAACCGTTTACTTAAAAAACATTTATAATAGCACTAGCTTTTTATTAAACCAAAGCGATTATAATATAGGGTTAAGTAAAGTATATAATATCGAATTTTTTTCTAATATAAAAAGGTTTTTAAATTCTGCCATTATTTCAAATACTTCGAAATACTGCGTTTAAGAATGGTGGTTTCCAATGTTAATGCAGTGCAGTGTTTTCATTGAAAAATGCAGCACACGTGTAACTAAAGTGTGAAAAACTCCCTCACACAGCTCGAATAGCAATGTTCACAATTGAAAAAATTAAAAAAATTCTTAATTGAAAATTTTCCCTGAAATATGGAAGTTTCGCAAATGAACATGGTTCAAATAAAGTTTTAGTAGTTTCATAACTCTCGTTAACATGCGAAGTTGGAGTTGGATCGCCCACCCAAATCGGTGGTAAGTTCTAATTTACCCCCTAAGGGGAAGGGTCTAGATTAGTATCTATTATTTACTCTGGCTCCGGTTGCAAATATTTGACGGTGTAGAGATAAAGAGTTGAGCATCTGTTTTAATTAACAAGTTTCGTGATACGAGCGAATTGTACAAACTCTCACAATAATCCAAAACTGTGATATTGATTTGACCTTTTCGCCTCCTGGGCGGGGGAGGATTTCACTTCTGCTCAATTCAACTTGTTTGGGACTGAAAGAAGTTCACATTTGGGATTAAAAGTTTTATTCGATATCGGCATATACAATTCCGTTGTTTAAGTTTTAATTTCAGAGGCCTTCAAGAAATTACAGAAAAGTTTCACTTATTTAAAAGTGAATAACATTAAAAATGGTTTTTAAAGTAAAATATTCAGATTTCACTCCGATGCTCGAATGTCCTGAATCTTCAGCTTCTGCACACGCTCATTTGTTGGCACTTGTTGAGTTTCGCGAAAATTCTCTGCGGGGTGAATCTGATTTCCTTGCAGCGATGAAAAATATTTTCCATATTAAAAAACAACAAGAATTAGCATCAAATTTAATTTAGACGCTTTGTTTGCAGATGCTTTCGCAAATTTTATGCTCATGTTTTGAAAAAGCAGATACACACCCTTGGGCAATTGTAAGAAAAGACACACAAAAGTTGCCTTCTTTAGGGAACCATTGAATAATTCCATCCATAACTCATAAGATTTATTGCGTTTGTTTAAATGAAAAATAACATTTTTTATTGAAAAACAAAACCATCCGTAAAAACAATGTTTTTTACTTAATTCATCTACATATTTGCGAAATTGTGACAATTAAAATTAAGAAAGAAAAGACGATTTGATTTTATAATATTTTTTTTATGCGCAGTGCAGAACGCTGTCATTTTTGCATTATTATTAAAGATTTTATGCGTTCCTTCTCTGATAAGGGGATAAAACTTTGGTAGAATTCATTGTCATCGATAACGAACCTATTTGTAAGGTTTTAGCTCAATTGGAAGTCGGAAAGTGTGTTAATTAGCCGTCGAAAGGTTTTCCGTAAACCGGCACAAATCCAAAAACAATCAAGTTTTCGCGAAGTTAATATAGATGAATTAAAAAGAAATAATATTAAGAATTTTTGTAATATGGATTGTTAAAGTGAAAAACATTTTTGCGTAACTTTGGATAAAATAACTCCTGACGTAAAACTTTGGCAGAAACTCATTTTCAAAATTTGTCACGTTTTTTTATTTATTGGACGAACATTTTGGGGAAAATGCTTTGAATGAAGTTTTATCAATTTGATGAACCGTTTTCGCAAAACCAATTACTTAAAACAATTCAAAAGGATAAAACGACTTTATTCGTTTAAAACAAACAAGATATGTACTTGGATAAATTGGTATATAAAACGAAAATAAACATCTGTTTTATGTTAACGAATTTTTTTCAAGTTTAACTAAGAAAAAACAAAAAAACCAATTTCTTCATTTCGAGGAACATTGATAAAAACTGATGTTTGCATGAATGAATTGCAAATGCTTTTATTGTTGTCCAATATGAAAACAAATTCTATTGAATTTGTATTGTCATTAAAAAAATTCCGCTGTGCGGAAGAGGAAGCAGCTGTTGACAATGGATATTTATGAACATAAAGGACAGATATCCTGCTAAATTTGAGTCACAGATGCGCATTTATTTAAATAAAAATTTTGAAAAATCTCTACATACATCTCAAAATTATGTTGAAAAGTTGGAAGGCTGGAAAAGCTGTCTGAAACACAATTTATCAAAGGTTATTAAGTTTTAAATTTTGATAAATATTCTCTGCATCGAAATTTGTCTGCAATATTTTATATACATTGATACTTTATATATTTTGTAAAATTGTGACAGGATTTGAATTTTGAACAGTTTTACCAGGACTGTTTCTGAAAATTTTGTAATAGGTTTCACTCTTAAATATGTATATGTATAAGTATAATTATATAATATTTGTATATACATATATTAAAAACTAATTCTGACCGACTTTTTTATCCCCTAAAAACATTAAATTAATGAAAGAAAAGTCTTCATTCAAATTATGTCTTACATTACAATTTCAAAGATGTTACTCTTATATAGGATTCCTTTTAACGTTTCTTAATTCGGCTCGGATCTCATGAGAATGATTTCCGGCTTAAATAATCAGGTGTTAATCCCTTCAACAGGAAACTGCCTTTCGACATGCCTCAGTTTTGAATTACGCGAAGGATAAACTCTGTGAATGAAGAGTTCTCGTAGGTGGAATTGCTTGACTTGAAATTCGCTCTATATTAGGAAATTGTCCGAAAAGCAGTTCAATTTCCGCAGCCGGCAGCACACCAAATGATTCCTTACTGATTGGTTTCATTCAGGAAAAAGTTTGAACAAAAGCTCCCACCGTTTTCGATTGAATGGAGGCCTCCTTAGAACAGTCGAGTTCGCTTCGTGGGCGTTCGAGAGGATATGAAACTGTGGATCCCCGATCCCTTCGCGGCACAAAAAAGACGTATTTTACCACTTTGCGTAACCAGTGAAATCGATTTTCTTTTCATTTTTAGTTAGTCGTTGTTACTTTTGCCACTGGGCACTGGTGAACGGATTTCTCTAGAAAATAAGGAAAACTTACCTGGCGATTCGATTCGGATCTAACTTTGCACAACAACAATTCAGAGATTTTTGTGAATTACGCGAACTGTGCGAACGACTTGAAAACAAGAAACTTTTCACCACTTCTTAAGTGTCTAAGGTCGAGTTCCTTGTGTAGTGCCACCGACTCTTGGACTGCACTGGACAAGGTGCCTTTTTCACTTACAGTGCTGAGGAGTACTGCTCTTGGCTTCGAATGACGTGACGAAGATAACCGCGGCTGGAGCTTTCAAAGCGAATAGATAGATCCTTGGGACACGGACCTGCTTTCTGCGGCGGACGATGCTGACGCGTGCGCTCCTCCCGACCACCCATAATCGTAAAGTGAGCGAAGGCTAAGAACATTGAATGAATAAGGCTCACCATTACCGGTTCGAGGGCGGCCCCACAGCCCACACCCACTCTTCTCCCCCGAAAAGGGTAGGACAGTGACTAACTCTGACCCTTGTACTTTCTTCGTAATCCTGTAGGACACTGCATCCTTCATCCTGGCTTGCACTAATAATTAACTTTTGAAATGTATCGAACTTTATTAAATCTTTATTCTGAGCTGCAGAAGATGATGCACAAAATGATGGGCGAGAGAAATACAAGTACAGTAGTGTTCACACACACAATGGAGGATTATGACTTAGAAGGAAGGCAGAGGCGCATAAGGAGCCAGAACTCTGAAACTATTGTATATGTATACGATATATCCCTATCTAACTTACCAATTATTTTAATTGGAAACTGTTTTCCGAGAAGTTATGATTGTAATCAAAGTTTCTAGAAAATCGTTTTTTAATCCAGTGAATGGCCAGAATTATTAATTTCATAAAGAAACATGTTGGAAACTTTGTAAAAATAACTAAACAAAACTTTATTTCGTTAGAACAAACTTAAAAAATTATAAAAATAAAACTGAAAACATTTTAAGTTAAATATTAGAAACAGAATTAAATTAACAACAAAATGCTTTCAATAATCTATAACAAAAAAAAGAGATATTTATTATACAAAACATTTGTATAATTAGAACAAACAACTATTTTGCATGAGAGTTATTTTAAAAGGAGAACATAAACTCTTAATCAGTAAAGAGTTGAGTAATTCAATTACCCAACAATAAAAAAAAAAATGAGGAGACAAATAGGGATAGTGATGAATCAATTACAATGGACCAGAAATACTCACCGCAATACTTTACATTAATAAATAATAAATTAAATAAATAAGAGTAGCTAGTCTAAGTTTCGTCCTTGCACTCGTATCACTTATTATCTATAAATAGCACACACCGCATTCACACCTGATTGAGCGTTGGCAGCCCCCAATGACTGATGAGTATTGCTGGGTTGATCGTCCCTGATCGAGGACGATCGAACACTTCAAGAAGAGGCAGAGAGCACGCGTAGAATATTGTTTTCTAATTTTGGCTAAACTTTTTTTTCGGTTTATTTCGTCATTCTCTTTTTGGTTGTTTCCTATTTAACTCCAGTAATGCTCTTTAGCCACGGCTTGTAGTAAGTTGTTCGCATGTAAACCCCAGGAAGGTAGGGTGCCGCGCATCTGATTCCATGCGAGACAGTTCCAGCCAACTCCCATCTGCCGTCGTCCCGCTGAAGCACCAGTGGTCCACCACTGTCACCCTAGAAGCAGCAATATAATCAAAATAGTATTCAAAACAATTGGAATATAATATATACAGAGAACATGTGTTTCTTTCTTCAGGAAATTTGTAGCAGAAAACCAGAAGGGATATTTTATGCACAATCACATTGCACACACGCATTTCGGTTTCCGACGAGCATGAAACAAGCGCGAAAAGGGTTAAATTTGAAGTGCAAAACGGAATTCTAATTGACCACTTCAATTACCATAAATCTCTTCTAATTATTCATGGAGTGTAATTTGTTTAAATTTGGGTCATTTAAAAGCTTCCCACTATAGTTCAGTGGACTAAAGAAAATATGCATTATGTAACTGAAAATTCTTCGCTTTCAAGGAAAATTTTTTCATTTTAGTTTTGGTTTTGTACGTCGAGTATGTTAGAAATTCCACAAAATCTTATTTTTCCACGAAATATTTTCATTAAATTGATTTCTTTATAGCGAATCCCGGAAATTTATCTACCAAAGTTTGACTTTTGATTAATTTTAACATATCCTTGAAAATGGATACGAGCGTGATTTTGAAACGAGGAGAACTTTCTGCAGGGATACAGAAAAACGTTTTAGATAAATTGAACTTTCTTATGGGAAATGAAACATGTTGAATGTGCTACACTACGTTGGGCAGCTCAATGCTACACATGATTCGCTTGAATTGATTTAAATACAATTAAGGAGGAACGAGACAAAACATGAAACAAAGCTATGAAATTTTGAAAGAGTACCTGGAATCAATAAATTATTTCCAAGTAGACTTTAAAATGAAATTATTTAATAACCCTGTACAATTTATATCATAATATGATATATGTATCTCATATATAGTATTTTGTGGAAAATTTACCTCAATTAATGATACGGTACTTAATATATGTTGAAGTCATTATATTTAATTGAATATGCAGATCTAACAATAAGATGAAAAGAATTTTCTTTGTCAATAGCATCTTACTTACTTCGCATGAATCCTTTTGTCCGTTAGCATATCCAGCACAAAGGAACGAGGACAGAATCTTCTTCTTATGTCCTGCCGTGTGGAACATTTCCTGACAGACGCTGTTCTCTATAATTGGCACCTGAAACAGTATTAATGTGTAAAATGCGAAGCACAAAGAAACAAAGGACAAACAGGAGATGATTTACCTGAACTTCCTGCAGAACAGACGGTACTCCACCGTCGTATTTCAGTCGTCCCCATCCTGTTACTGTCGCCATACGACCCGTGAAATCAGCACCTTCTGATGGCATACAGATGGGAACTGCAAACGCAGCAATAAAATGAATTATATTAAACGGACTGAAATTTTTGACTACACAAAAGAGTTAAGTTGCCGCGAACAATTTCAATTATATAAACATTTTGTTCATTCTGTATGAATGATGTGTTCTAATTGCAAATTGTTTTCGTAGTTATAATCGCAGCAACTGAATTAATTTAAGACAGACATTGAACTTTTCACCTTTTGTGTACTATTGGTGGCGCGAGCGTTAGACATAACCATCCCGGAAATTCCTGGCAAAGCTTTAAAGCTTCCATGGAAATAGGTCACCAGTGGCCAAGGTTACGGTAAGTTAAGTACATATACATATACAATATGCATTCCATTGTATAGGTAATCTTTAAAGTGCTGTTACTTGCTAATTTTAGTTTCAGTGATTCCTCCGTTACACCATTTATTTTTAAAAATGGAAAAATTTTTGCTTTCATAAAACGTGCATTTTTCACAACTTCCGAAGGAACTTTTCGCGAACATTTCTCAAATTTTTCTTTAAAAATTCAGATGCTGTAGGAAATTATTTCTCACAGTTTTCGGGTGATTTTAGGAGTTTGAACACGATGTATAAAAACTTACCTATGTGTGTATCGTAATGAATAGCACTCTCGAGCTCCAGGAGCGCCAGATCATTTTCGAAAGTGGCCGCGTCGTACTGACGATGGACAATAACTCGCTTAACGTTTTTCGTCACGGAGCGTTTCGATTCCAAATCGCCAGAAATGTCGAACTCACCGAAAACTGCAACAAGCGAAGCAAGGAATCTGCAAAAGGATCATATTAAACCACCAACAAATAGTCAATTTCTAATTTTGTAGAACCCCGGTTGGCAGTGAGCTGCTGTGACGACAAACTTGTTCGTGATAAGGACTCCACCACATTTATTTTTCGTGAACAACCCCAACCATGTTGATTCTCGTACTAGCACCTGCCACGGCCATTCACCGAAAGTCGACGCCTTTCCTCCAACGATTCTAGCAGTTTTCATGTGTGGGCGAACTCCACATTCTAGAAAAAAGGAAGAATTAAGAGCAGACGTTAGGTTGTTCCCCAAAAAGTTCAAAAGGGATTTCGATGGTACATACGCAATCTACGGGATTCTTCTTCTACCTCCTCTCCATCTATTTCGTTGTCCTCGACTTCTTCTTCAGCCTCAATTTCCTCTTCGATTGCTTCAGTTGTGGTTGTGATTTTCCTGGTCGGTTTAGATGGACGCCGTGTTGCTTGTGTCGGTCTCTTAGTGCCCTGGGACGGCTTTGCTGTCGGTTTCCGTGACGCTACTGGCTTTTTTGTTGCTTGAGTTGGTTTCCTCGTGCCTGGTGCTCGAGAAGGTACTTTACTAGGAGTTGGACGTCTTGTTGGTGACCTTGTTGGAGGATTTCTAGAAGGTGTTGGTTTTCTATTCGGAGTCTGTGGGCGAAATGTTGTACGATCAGCATCTTGCTGAGAGAAGCTGGCATTTCGTTCATCGACAATATCAGCCAAAACGTCGAAATTTCCTTGCAATGATTGCACAATTTTGTTTACAAGCAAACTCATTTTGTCCTTGAGTGCATCGTCTTCTACAAATCCAGGAGTGGAGACTTCTATATCATACGTTACATCGCTCGACGTTGCCGACATATTCAAATTGGGATTACGAACTGGTGGGAAGTTGACGAAATCATTTGGCGAAGTGTTGGTTTCTTCTTCTTCAGCTGAATCCACTTCCTCGGCAAATGGTAAGTTGAATGTGGAGTAAGATGGTGTTTGACTGATGTATCCTGGATAAACAAACTTATCGTCGCCGGATACAGTGGACGGAAGAAATCCTGTGGATCCAACGTTATACAGCGGCGGCTTTGTCATGATTCCCTGCGCATCGTAGTATCCGTGATCATCGAAATCGTTCGACACAACGGTGGGAAGGCCTAAATAACCAGCACTACTTGGATCCGGTCGTTCACTGGAGACATGAACACTTTCAATTCCTTCTGTGGACACCTTCGTCCATGTGGAGCCCCCAGGAACGGTGATCATTGTTGGTTTTGGTGTGATTATAACAGTCGGCGATGGAGGGCGCTGCGTAGGCGGAATTTTAACAAACTCTGGTCGTTGTGGTCTCGGTCTTGTAGGTTTATTTTCAGGAACTTGCTGAGTTGTGCTACCATAAAAGGTTGAAGAACCGTAAGAAGATGCAATAAGATTAGCAGAAGTTGAACTGTAAACTCCATCCTGCGGTCTAATTCCAATCTTTGTAGGCTTTGGTCGAAGAGTTGTTGATCCGGTAACGTAACTGGTGGATGGAGGCTTCGGAGTCCTTGTACCAACTCCAGGCCTCTTTATATTTGCCGGTTTTGTTGGAACGGCCACAAACGAATATGTTGGTGGTTGTGGCGTTTTTGTTGGACGCGTCGTTGTCGGTCGTCGAGTTGGGGTGATTATGACTTCATTGTTTTGAGATGGCTTTCCCACAGGAGGCGGGCGCTTGGAGTTTGCGGGTTTCCTTGTTGTAGTTGTGGAACTGACATATGTAGATGGTCTCTTGGAAGGCGCAAAAACAAGTGAGGGTGGACGTGGTTTTTGAGTCGGCCTGCTAACTGTTGTTGGAGACGTTGAACTGAAGTTAATGTCGTTGTAGGTATTTGACTGATTGGGAATCAGTGGGCGTTTGGCGACTATGGAATTGGCTGTGCTCAACGCTTCGCTACTGGGTGAAATGGTTGTGATATAAAAACCACCAGAGCCAACCTTATCCGATGCAAATGAATTTGTACTCGCAATTGGTTTTCCGGACGGTTTTACACTGTACACGAGACGATTTGGATCAGGAGAAGAGCTGTCAATGTTATATGTAGGACCTTGTCTTGTGTCGTTCAGCATCAAGATGATTGATTCGATCGACTCCAGATCACTGGTAGTGATCCCCTCCATGGGTGGTTTAAATTCTGTTTTATCATTGCTAATGGTTTGCACTAACACATATTTTTCGTCATTACTCTGTGTTTGCTGTGATTGTACAGTAGGCTTTGGTTTAAATGCTGGTTTTTTATATTGAAATGTTGAAGCAGAAGACAATTCAGATGCTGCTGTTGTCGAAACAACACTCGTGCTAGATTGCTGTGTTGACGATGGCACATAGAAAGTTGATTGGCCGTAATTGGGCGGATGCGATTCATTTTCAATCAAATCCGAGTCTGCCGCAGGGTGCGTTATGTCACTGTGGCTGAACTCTCCGCTCAGCCCGTCGAAAATAGTTGGATTTTTGTGAAAATTGAGGGAATGAGTTGGTTTTGGCACGTTTGCGACTTGATTGTAACTTGACGTGAACATTTGAGTGGAAATCTTTGCCGGCAATTCAGAGCTGAAATGTGACTGCTCCTGAACATTATGCGCATTCACCGAGCTTAAACTAGATTGTGTCGATGATTCAGGCTGAAACTGCAGAGATGAGGGTGAAGATATTACTACAGAATTTTGGTTCACGTAAAACTGATTTGACGGATCTTCTTGGATTGTATTGAAGGAAAGCTGTCCTTGGTTCGCATCTATTTCAAGGTCGTCTCCTGTTGTTTCGTAAAATTCATCAGTTTGATTCTCATTCTCATCCTCTTGGGGAACAACGTCGTACGAGGACCCTCCTTGAGTATCCTTAACGTTGTAAGAAGAAGACACTGCGGAGCTTGATGTTAAGTGATATTGTGCTTGCTGTAGTAAGCTGTTCTCTATTTCACCAGGAATTTGGCAACATGCTCCAAACAGAAAACTGAAGTGAGAGTATTTGTTGTTATTGTTCAAAAAAGAACATTATATGTATTTATAAGACTACAAACCCGTCCATACAAGCTCCAACCACTTCTCCATTTCGTTGAGCACATTCATGGTTGAACATGCAGATTGTGGGTCCTTTAGATCTAGGATCGGATTGAGGGAGAGTTTTTGATGCTCGACAAAATTTCGGTGTTATTCTGTAGCCTCCAAAAAGTTTTCTTGCTCCTGGAAATCATTTTGAAATTAATTTTCGGGTCAATAAACTAAAGGACATAAGTTCAAAATATGTAGGTAGGTACTTTAACACAAAAACAAAAAACCAAATAAAATGTTGGGTAACTGCTAAATATACTCATTTAATTTATTTTCCAAAATAGAGGTTTACTGTAATCTTAACATTATATTAATCTTAAAAGACTTAAATAAGTGAATAATATAATTTGATATTTCTTGACTTCTGATCTTTAGTCTTCCCTCTACTGGGACTGGGGCATAATGGCGGGGGGCACCGCGCGTAAGAGTTTGGGGAATTAAAATTAGTCCATTCCAATGTTTTATTGACCTAGTATCTTGTGTAGTGCAAGATTTTTTTTTGGTGGGTGGTGGGGGGGGGGGGGACTCCGCCGACTATCGATCTGCACGACATGGTAAAGGTTCTCTGCCGCACACTAAACGAATAGACGAAAAGCATTTTGCTCCACATTTGTTTTCATTTTTTCACTAAAAGTAGGTTTTTGCTACAATTTCTCTACAATTTGATACTAAGTAGTGATTGTTCAGTGATTTTTCAATAAAAATGCAATTAAGTAATTTCCATAATTATGTAAGTACCTAAATGAGTTAGTAAAAAATACAAAATATTTTTATAATCCATATAATCCCATAATTAATAATTACAGAGATGATATAGTTACTTAAATTCATTTTATGAATTGTAAAACGCCATTTCAATCAAAGCACTTCCCCATTGCAGTAAGAAATTATGATTCATTAACGACCATCACCGACTACGACCATAGTTTTGCTTTTCGAAAAAACCACCGACGCTACGGTATGGTCCTGCTTAAGTCTCCCAAACAATTTTCTAGCCTTTTTGTGTACAGAATTGAATTCTCTACAATATTGGTCTGAATACTTCTTACCGTAAAATTGAAAATAAAGAAGTTGTAATTAAAAATAGACAAAAATTTTCAGAAAACAAGATCTATTGACTTTATTAAAAAAACACATAAATTGTGTTTTGTAAATCATGTTATTGAAACCGAAAAGCGGGAAGGTCAACTCAAAAAAGAAAATTATTATAATTTAGAAACTAATATTATATTGAAAACATAAACATTCACCATCAATTTTATTTGTGGAAATAAGTTTGGTTAAATGTATTGTTTGACATTCTGAATATAATTTTCAAAAAATTCTATCTATATAATAAAAAAATAACGAAAGTCCTCGTGTTATTGATCGAGGGACTTCAGCGCATTTTTGTGTTAACGATCAGTATTTGATTATTAAATTAGTACGTTATAATAACTAAAACCCAAAACTTCAATGATTTTACAAGTTTTTCATTTTAAAGAGAAATAGAGGTAAAACAAAATTTTGGCAGGTTACACTGTACTGAAATTAAAAAATCATTAATTATAGTATTTAGCAATGGTTTTGAGCTTTCAAACTATTCGATACGCCAATAACTCGATGTAACTGAGCTAATGCAAAAAACTAGAGCTCTCTACGATGTCTGGTTGCTTCTATCTCGTAACACAGCCGAACAGCCGGACAAAGTGCATTATTAAGCTACCTTTTTAAAACAAGTTTCAAAAATGCGCTAAAAAGTCTAGTCCTACTTAAAATTCATGGTTTGGTAAAACTTGTGCAATATTGCAATATAGCCCAAGAAAATTCAACTTTTGCTTTCGAAAAACTGGTGGAGTTCTGGAAATGGTTTTAATCTTTGAAATCGGTCTCAGATATATACATTCTGAGTTTGCCCCAATTTCCGAATGAACCTTTAGCTGGTTGGTATGGATCAAAATCTTCCAAATTTTCGGACTCTTTTCGGTTTTTCGTTTATATCTTCTAAAATACCAATCTTTAGAAAAATTGCTTCAAATGAAAGTTGTAGAGCATCAAATTCTACGTGTAATGACAATAAACACGAGTATTTTGCACAACTCGCTACAAAAGTACAGTAGGCTAAATTTGGACCAATTGTCCTTTTTGACGAAAAAATTCTGCCGAGTTGTATACGTATATCTCGTGATTTATGATTTTATTCGATTACCGCATTAAGAATTGTCTACTTTCCAAATTTCAGGATCCTAGATCGATTGGTACTTCTCCATTTCTTCTCTTTAACTAATACCAGTAAATGTTGACATGCTGTAGTTTGGTAGTTGGTGGTCCAAAATATTCGTTCTTTGTTTCATTTGTCGGAAAATTTAATTCTCTACAACTTTTATATCGGATACTTTCTTGATAATCCGGTAATTTTCGAAGATATTTGAGGAAAACTGACGTCGAAACTAAAGTTTTTCGTAAATATGGAAAGTTGACTCCTAATGGCGGGTGGTTCAAAAAATTCTTGTTTAGTGTCATTTTACGCAAAATTCAATGCTCTACAACTTTCATTTAGAACACTTTTTCTAAAGTTTAATATTTTATGAGATATAAGCTAAAAACCTCAAAACTTACCCAAAACTTTACGATACTTAATGTAATGTTACACAATCAAATTCCGAGGATAGTCAAGGTACAGTACTAAAATTTTTCAGAATAGTGGAGATGATCAAAAGGAAGCACTATTTTTAATTTTATACGTCTAAGTGGTCTAGTTTCCAAAATACGGCTGTCTTTCACTGTCGGACTACGGAAATCATGGAAGAGATGGACCAGTACCAATCGATCTAGGATCCTGAAATTTGGAACATAGACAATCCTTAACGCGGTAATTACGAATAAAATCATAAATCACGAGATATACGTATACACCTCAGTAGAAATGTTTCGTTAAAAAGGACAATTGGTCCAAATTTGGCCTACTTTACTTTGGTAGCGGGTGGTTTCATTTAAAGCAATTTTTCTAAAGATTGCTATTTTAGAAGATATAAACGAAAAACCGAAAAGAGTCCGAAAATTTGGAAGATTTTGATCCATACCAGCTAAAGCTCCATTCGAAAATTGGGGCAAACTAATTATGTACATATCTGAAGGCGCGTTCCCACGACGCGTCGTCCGGCTCGGCGTGGTCCTTCACGCCTTTGAAGTTTTGAGGATTTACCGACATTTTACCGGAAAGACGGGCCGAATCCTTTTGTTCACTGTGACACTTTTATGATCACACGAGCCGAACAACGCGTCGTGGGAACGCGCCTTGAGACCTATTTCAAAGATTTAAGCAATTTTCAGAACTCCACCAGTTATTCGAAAGGACACCCTTTTTTGAAGCTAATTTGCTTGGCCTAATAGTCTAAAAAGAAATTGAATAAATGTGGATAAAAATATGTTCATATATCTAATTGTAAGTAACAAAATGATGTATGAGGATATGACTGGGGGATTCAGATGACAAGGTTTCATTTTAAAAGTATCTATATGACGCCTGCATTGAAAAAAGTAAGAGCAAAAAAAATATATTAAGAAATCGTATAAAAACCCGTGCAAAAAATGTGTTCTTATCGTAATAAGGAAAATGTGTTCTAAGTTATTGAAAAGCCGTGTGAAAAAGAATAGTTTTTGGTAAGCATCTGTAAAATTTAGAGATCGTGTAAAGAAATATCGTGTAAAAAGTCCTGTGCAAATAATAATATTAATTGTAATACGTATTTAAAATAATTTTTAACGAAAGAAAGTTAGTAAATGTAAATATTTAGCAAACAAAATCAACATTCTTATGTAAAAATGATTCAGGCTTATATGGCAACAGTAAGAAAGTGTTGCCAGATTTTGGTCATGTTCTCATTTGACCTTACAATCTCAACCTCAAATTTCAATCCACTAGCGTTCTCTCGTCTGGAAAGACAGTCAGCAGACCTACAGACAAGCGGTCAGACAGCATCCATAAAACAGTTTCTATTCACTTCACAATCATGAATATACATATGAATATACATTTAACCATAATACAAATTTCCCTAGAGGAATTTTTTTCTACAAATTATAAAAACTATGATAAAAGCTAATTGAAAATATTAATGGGATTTTAAAACTTTACACCTGATTTCAATAACTAAAAATTATGCGTTTCTCTTTTTCTTCTACTTTTCTTTTAAATTCAGATCCAATTCGAAACCAATCAAAGGGCCTTCCATTCATAAATCAACCTCACCACTAAAGAGTGAGATATTTGGTGGTTCTTAATGTATTCACCTTCATCATTGGTTTATGGCTTATGACTCGGTTTTGCGATGACTTCATGCACCTTGCCATGTAGCAAAGCCGGTAAGAAATTAAGAGCCGTTATGTCCTAAATACAGAGTTACTGAATGCGGAAACTGGAACACATACGTTGGCAATTATTAATGTAAACAACCCATCGGTGCGGTGCACATTCCGTCGCAGTCACATTACTACAAATGCCAATGGCGAATGTGGGCGAAGCGAGCCGGCATTTTTTAAAACTAATTTTTCTTCGTTTTATTACTTTTTTCTGGTTCGCACTAATAACCACCAACTGGTGCGTAGTCCACTTTTGAGTGGAATGACATAACTGAATCATCATCCCATCGAGATTGGTTTAAGTAATTCTTCCAGTTCGATTGTGATGCAAATTCTTTATTGCGGCTGATGGGTGGAAAGCACCAAACTTCAGGAATGAGGAGGGCGGGTCTCTGGGTGTCCGATTTGGCGTCTCGACAGTTTTTGCAGTCAGTAGGTCAGCGCAGTTACGCACTGCGTACGCACAAAGAATTTCCAGATGCTTTTGCCGTCGACGACGTTTCTTCCACCTTGCTTTGGTGAAATGTTTACCAGTTCGTCGACAACTCATTTTTATGCACTGCAAACTTGCATAATTTCACTTCATGACGGTTCCACGTCAACGATTTATTTCCGGAGAGAGTCTTCCGTGATCTGACTGCAGATCAGATGATCTTGATCCTATATCATGGACCAATTTGAGGAACTTTTTCTAAGGTTTGCTCTAGTTGCGGTTCAAATTATGGATGATCTTTAGTCCCTTTTTTGTCTTCATTATTACATTTTTTATTTTACTTGCATTTTTGTGGTACACCATTAAATGCTGCATTCGTCTTGAAATTGATATTCTCGCCTAGTGATCAGTGAAAATGGGTTAATCATGCTAGTGAATTTGGGTTGTTGTGCTTCACGGCTGAGACCAGCAAAAGTTGAGTGAGTTCCAGGTGGGATTTCTTTTGCCTCTTTGGCATCATCTTCTTGCACATCGATGTGGAGCGCCTGTTGCCGAAGAAAGTGGAGTACGTCCGCAAACAGCGAATGGAAATGGCCCTTAATGTGCCAGGAGCATTCGATTAAATATTCATCAAGGCCTCGTGGCTTTTATGGCTTTAAGTGAATTTCGATTTTCACATTGGCTCTAGAATGCGCTGTTGTTCTGGGGACATTTCTAGAGTGTTGTGATGAATGGATACTGAATAATACATGGGAAAGTGAATTAATATGTTTGCTCGGGATTTATGCGAGTTTTTGATGTGGGATGATTTCAGCTTGAAGCTCTTAATGCTCTCGAGATTTATTCATGTTCATTGATACACAAAAGAGAATTTCTGGATAAATTGACTGAACGATAATACATATTATTATTTGGTGTTTTAATAGAGATGTCGATGCAGAGGCAATTGAGACTATAATATTAGTTATTTTTAACCCATTTGTTTTTAGATATAAAATTTTACTGTTCTTAATACATAAAATTCAGTAAAATTCTTATGTAAAAAATTTCTCTAATTGAGAAAAAATAATTAAAAACGAACAATAAAATAAGATAAATGCTCTCTAATCTCTATTAATGAAGCAAAAAATATATAGAAAGTGGGCTGCCGGTACTTAGTACATATTCGTGAACTATTCTGAAAACGTGTAATTATCGGTCTTTAAACGCAATGTTCCACTTAATATAACGAACAGATTTTGTTGGCATTGAACACGCACAATAGAACTGGCCGCCTTTTTCAGAAATCATTGAAAATTGGTGATCCAACACTTGCGAGATGATCGCGAAAGGCCAACCATGTTTAATTTTCAAATCTGCATTGCTTTTGGGATAGGTCAAAATTGCTTGAGACTCAGAAAATGGTTGAGTGAAAGCTCAATCGCAAAATTGTACAAGATTATCTCTGATGATTATTTACAAGATTTGAATGTGACTGGAATTGTGTCAAAGCAAGAAATTAGCTAAAGACGGTTACAGCTTTTTGTTTATAGAAAATCAAGAGGGAAATCTGCGGAAGTATTTTATAATTTCTTAAATGCGCTTTAATTTCATTGAGAACTTTTCAAAGTGGAACACAGGAGAACATTCAAATCATATAACTGTTGATTGTTTGTTATAGGTACGGTACGTTGGTTTTTTATTCATTCATTTTCAGTTTGCGATGAATGGAATCAAATTTTATAAAGTAGAACGACTGAATTTTATATTATCCTAAAAAACATACAACATTGATCATTCACCATCAATATTGTAAAGTTTTTCGATTTCGTATAGTGAAAATTCAAAAAATCAATTTTGTGATTGTCCATATTATTATCTATTATTCACAAATATTGTCTTTTAAAAATAGCAATAAATTTAGACAGTGTAAGGAACCAAACAAAATGTATTATATGTTATTTATATAATTCAATCGAAAGATTCTCGCTCAATCTATGATATCGAAAGGGGTACATTTTCGATAATTTAATTATTCTTTATTATGAAAACCATCTTCGCGAAGAGGTAGGCACTAATTGGTTTTCTAGAAATATTTATGATGTTTAATTAATCTTGTCAGCAAGCTATACGAGTATTGTATGTTTGAGATAATTACAGGGTTCAGAGTCGAGTCTATTGCTTTTTCCAATTCATAGCAACAATTTCACCAGAAATCATAGAGTACCTGTGAGCCTGTGTGTGACTGGACATGGAAGGTTCCGTGATTGGAAAATTATTGGTTACATGAGAAATGGTTCTATTTAATTAGCAAATATATCTTGGATGGGGCGAAACATAACGGGGAATTATTCATTCGGTAGGAAACTCCTGCGAACTTTTACTATTCAGTAAAATAGCCGATGGATTCAAGAAAAAAAAAATAGTGTACATATTTGTTTATTTTTATAGTTGCCAAATTTTCTTGTGAGGGAACAACTTTTTTTGTCGTCTGAAGTGTATTTGAATTGCAAATTGTATGCAGGGATTTTGTTTTGCAGCCCATTAAAATTACATCTGTTGGTCCATGTAATGTTCCTTAAACATCTTCAGCTCTCCCGTTAGCGATGTCATTCCTACCAGGGCGGTATTTTTTTTTTGTATTATTCAAAATCTGCGTTCGCATGCACAAAATTAAAATAATTTAGCGTGTTTTGCCTAAAATCACGAATTCGTGGTTTAATTAAAAATGGGCAGATTTAGTGGCACACATTTTTTTTGATTAACATGGAAATATCGTTGTTTTCTTTGTAGCAAACGTAAGCAAACGATTTGTTTTAACAAGTCAAACATAATCGTTTTGTGAAGATGCAAATAAATAAGAAAATGTGAAAAACAATAAACATATTTTAAAAGACCTTGAAATCACCTAAATTTGTAATATAGGTACCTAAGTCAAATTAAAATTTATGATTGATTGTTTTGCAATTGCTCTTAAATAAATTATTTTGAAATGACTGGAAAAATTGCAATTTCTATGCAATGATCATATTCATTGATTGACTTTGATTCAGAGTACAACTGACATAAGTGGATAATTTTCCGCCACTAAATAAAGAAGAGGGTCTGCAATTTTCAGTGCAGCTTCTCCATTTTGGCGTTAATGAACCGCAACATACTGTGATACATAAAAGATGTGCTGTAAAATTGCAGCAAAGGTTACTTTGTTCTCGGACACGGAGAAAGGAATAAGTGGACATTCGAGTATCTATTTCACTTAATTAGCAATTTACGGTATAAAGCCACACTTTCAATTACTTTACGGCAAAATGATGAGGACTTCGGAAAGAAGTTCTCTGTTGCAAGATGCTTCTGACGTGAATGGAGAAAGTAAAATGCATACTTTTTCGTGAATTGTTTCTATATTAAAATTTAACACAAAGTCGCCATTGGTGAATTTTGTAGAAAGTTAGTTAAGAAAATGTTTTGAAGAAATATCAGAGATAAGTGAAATTATACACGAACTGACCACAATTGTTTGATTACCTTTCAGTGATCGCTGATCGCCCGATGCGCTCATTTCCTTTCTTTTGACTTCAGAGCGGAATCGCATTTCTGGCGTTCATCACTTTTCATTTAAATGTAATTTAAAATCAGACAATTTCACTGTGGAACCATTTGTGATTAACAAACATTGAGAAAAAACTCTCCTCAATATCGCGCTGCAGCATCCACCTTGGATCAAGATTGCGAATTTACCGTTGGCGGACTTCGAGCACTGTTTGCCCAATGTGGATTCCCAGCGAACGGCAATTGCTTTCTATTAACAGCACCTGAAGAAGGTAATGATCGCGTATTTAAGCGTCTCATGCTCTTTTGTGGTGCTTAACAGACTCAAAGAGTTCTCACAAGTTGCGACGGCAATTTACAGCCGGGCGATCTCTTCGGTTGGTCCACAACGCGTGCCACTGGCTCTAATGAGGTTTTTATTAGCTCTGCTGACGAAAAGTACCCCTTTATACTGTTAATTTGTATCGGCGGATTTTTATGAGCGTCGCTGATTTATGAAGTTTGCAAATTAAAAATCGCTTTTCAGTTGTCAACTGGATAAAAATTTTTTGTAATTTGGTCTTTTAAAATAGTTTAAAATTGTTTATATTTTTTTCGTTTTTGAATTTAAATGCAAACTTTTTAGTTGTTTTTACTTTTTAGAAAAAAAAATTCTATAATTATAGAGCTTGCTTGACTTTTTATTTTCCCACGCTTAAATGTGTTACTTTTTAAAATGACCGCACGATGAAAGCTTAGTTATTATATTCGCTTTTGTTTTTTGTTTGCTTTTATTTTGCAATATATCCCATTAGAAAATATTTAGTGAAAGTAATAACGTCGGAAGCTAATAATAGATTTAGTCACCTGACATTTTGGGAGTGATAACAACTTTTGCATTTTTTCTATCTCGAATTAGAATTATGATCAGTAAAATCAGAAAAAGCGAAAGTTTCAAAATTCTGACGATCAGAAAGCGGCGATAAAATGCTTGTTTATGAAAATAAAAAATTAATATTGAAAAAGTTCAGTACTGCTATCGCGTCAGTATTCGGACATTGGCGAGTGTTGAGTGTTTATGCAACATGGCCTCAAACCAGAGCAGTTGCAAGTATCTGGAGCACAACTGTGGACAAGCAGTTCAGGTGTACTTGCGTGTGAGATAAGCTAACCGCGATAGCTACCCTCTACCGTCTCTGCACCGATCCCAGCCGCCTCGAGAACTGGATACCCTGGAGTTGTCCATGATGGCTCCCGGTTCCCGCACTCGCGTTTCCCGCTGCTGTCGAGTACAGGTCAACAAAAAATTTGGGTCACTGTTACGAGACAGCGGACACTCCGCCGCTGGAATTTCTCGTAAACCCGTTCGTCCATGGCTAGTCTCGTTTCCGAATTTTATTATTCCTCACTCGTCGAGGCGAATCAACGCCCGGGACTGATCAAATCCATCTTGCTGTTGGTCATAATCACCGTGGAATTTCTATGCACGCCTCATGGGGAGAAAGTTTTAATTGTCTTGCGATGATCTCAGTAGAATTTTGAATCTACATATGTCCAGAAGGTCAAAGTGCAGCCCACCCTGTCGGAGGCTTCGACAACTTCACACAATTTTGCTGTCCCTTCTCAGTTTTCTACTTTCACCTTCATTCGTTCGGGTGGAAATTTCAATTATTATAGGACACTATTGTTTCTTGTCAGGCCTTATCAAGCAGTTAACCCTATGGTCCCGACATGACCATCTTGACATCATGAAATTCTCCTACAGGCAATAATTACCTATTCCTTTTTTCATGTTCAAAGTGAAAGTTTACCGTGGGACATCCAAATTAATAATTATTAAATCTAGAGGTCTTTCCTTGATTCTGCTAACTGCTAAACATGTTGATAAATTTAATAATTTAATAATATTATTAGTAAAAGCAGATAAAATATTAAAGTTCGAAGGGATTTATATTATTACAAAATTATTTCAAGTCCCTTAGAACAGCCTCTAAATTGAATGAAGAAATTCGGTTGTATTAAAATGAATTTTATTAATTACATACCATCTCAAATATGTTTTACAAAACTACTGTTATAAGCCTGCTAAGTTACTAGCGGTTATTATTTAGAAATTAGAAATCAAACAGATAATTTGACATAGTTTAAAGTTTTAACTGATTCAAACTGATCCTCGATCACGAGGACCTCATTTTAATGTACACCATAAAAAAACAGCCGTAAAAACAGTGTTTTTTACTATAATTCATCTACATAGTATTTTCAAAATTTTAACAATGAAAATTAATTAAAAAAAGAAAAGATGGCTTGATTTTATGAAAAGTTTTTATGCATAGTGCAGAACACAGTCATCTTTGCATTATTATTAACTATTTTATTCGATCCTTCTGTGGTAACGAGATAAAAATTTGATAGAATGCGTTGTCATCGACAACGAACCTATCTGTAAAGTTTTAGGTCGAGTGGATGACGGGAAGTGTGTTAATTAGCCGTCGAAAGAATCGCCTTTATGGCACAAATACACAAATAAACAAACAAGCAAGTTAATATAGATGAATTAAAAAGGATTTTTTGTCTAACGTACCACGTTCGTCAACTGTACTTAATCCATTTGCGAAAGGCACCAGAATAGTTGTTGTTGCAATACTTGTCACCAACAGCCAGTTCACCAATTCCGGTAATGTCGTTGATTTCCACTTAACCAACATTTTAATTTGTTAATACTTCGTAATAAATTAAAATATTTACTGTTAGGTTAAATATTCGTCTTGTGTCATAGGTGCGAATCAGTAAAATTAGCGCGTACTAAACGGATAAGGATGTCGCGAACCGGTCATAAGTGCGGTCTTAATAAACCCACTTTGCGGCGACGGAACTAAGTCAACTGGGCTCTGATTGGGCACCTGATACTCCCGATCTACGATCACCAATAACTAACAGTAAAATGAGGACTAAAAGTAGTCGCTAGTTACGCATGTCAGCCGCGAATCTCATATTTCGAGCAATGAATTTTCAACGAAAACCCGCATCCAAAACAACTCGCGCAAATATCCACTGGACTCCTTTGAACTAGTTGTGCTTTTTTTTTAACTGTTTGAAACTCGATGCCGATTCGAAATTTGAAAATTGAGTCGTTGGCTCTGGGCACTGCACAACTATACGCAATCGCTGGCGAAGTCTAACTGAAGAGCCCCAGTCTTCTTGGCTTATCTATCTGACTCTGAGGAACTTCCGCGAAGATTGTCAGGTGAGTTTCCCTCCGCCATTTATGGCAACTTCTTGCACAGTGTTGGAGCTCAGGCCTCCGTTGGCGCTTTCCGAGTGCGCCCGACGTTATGAAACTCCGTCCGGCGAGCTTGAACTTCAAGTTACTTTCGAGCTGCTCGACTCAGTGGCATTGGACTTGAACCTCACCGCGCCAGTTGATCGCGAATTGTTTTGGTTTCGCGAGGCTTGAGGTACTTCTTCGTACTCTAACATTTTCCCAGCGCGATCGTATAGTCATCAAACAAAGCCACGACTTTTTTTAGTTCTTATTTCCGGATTTTTAGTTCCGGTCGCCCAAACTGAACGCTTCATCGACGTTTTAAGTTTTCGGGGGAAATTTTCCTTTCTTCATGGTCTTCAGAGAAATTGAAGTTCTTTCGCTGCAAGGTTAGCAATGGTGTAGGGCCAATCCAGTGATGCGCATAATTTTATAGCGAAATTGAGCTAGTTAGGCGTAACTAATGCGTGCCACAAGGTCAATGACGATGACGAAAAATCATATCTATTCGCTTTTCGCGAGAAGAATAAAAGGGAAATTGCTGCCGAAATTACTTTAATCTCGGTTGTTCGCTTTGTTTTACCTAAGAAGCCACTAACGACCAAAATAATTTGTGTTGAGTAGAAAGCCACTTTAAGCCACAATGTGATCTTCTGCAATTACAGTTGATGTCTCTTTTATTTCGGGAAGAGCTTTGCTAGCAATCAGTATATTCTGGTTAATTGACCACGGTGTCTTTTGCATGCTGGAAGATGTAAATTTGATATTAATTATGGACATCAAATTGTAAAATTACTTTTTTTACCAGTAATTGTACTTTGCAATCTTTGATCCAACGAGAGTAATTTTTATATTTAGAAGATATATTCTTTATTACCTCTAATTTTGAGGCCGACATAATTAGCGATTCCTTGGAAGGTATGTAACATTGAAACAGTGCGATGTGCACAATCACTAATGAACTCAGATGATTCAAAATCAGTGGCCTGCATTTCCAAACTAAAACAAAAATCAGTGATGAGTGTCCGAACAAGTTGAAGGTGAAAGCAAAAATATGATATAAAAAAAAACACTTTCAGGTTGACAATTGAGAAAGAAATTGGTCGAGTTACTTTCTGTTTTATATCCATACTTACATATTTAACTAATGTCTAAAATTTCTCATACAAAGATTTTTAAATAAAGCCGGAGCTACTTTGTTAGTGCACAATATAATGTGACACAAAAAGTCTGTGGACCAATGATGAATCGTTTCATTAAATTTCACTTTTTTGTCTGTCGCCGAACAGAAAGGAAGCCCAGCCGAGAGCCCAGCCGAGATCTCAGCACTCCTTCCAGATATTTGATGTGCTTACGATAAAAATCAGGTAAAACTTATTTTCAATTATCCTATATTGATACTTGGCATTACGACATACGCAATATTAATTTTTTTTAGACAGTTAAGACAAATCTGGCTGAAATCATGGCTTTGCGGCTATTCAAAGAATTCCCACGGTTCCACGGCGGAGGTAATGCCTGCGGGAAATCGCGAGGACTAGGAGCCGGAAATTTGGGCCACTAGTACACACGTTAACAGTATCCGACGCGAGTGAGTGCGCATTAGGGTACCTACACCAGTGCAAATGTAAGCGAAAACGAGTTACATGGAACAGCTTTTGTTATTGCGTGATCGTCAGCCAGGTAAAACGGTTGATTATAGAAGCCGGAGCATAATATCCAGTGATGACCAGAAGAACCTCTTTAATCGATTTATCTTCTTTACCGGAACGCGGCACGGACGGGATGTGATGCAAGTGACCACCTGCAACCACCTGATTTTCTACAGCATGCCACTGCAATCTTTGATCCTGCATATCGCGGAGGTCGATTGGAAAAGCCACACATCAGCAACTAAGTAAATTATTGCTATCAATGCTGTGAAGATGCAGTTGACGGTTGAATTTCTAGTCTAGTCATCGTTTAAGTCAAAGTGTGATTTTCTCCACAATGTTGCCATTGACATCCATTGGACATTGATGATGGAGACGACGAACTATTTGGTCAAACAAACTGACGAACCTCGGACTGCATCTTGCACTTGAATATCTCTTTTGTATCCAATCCAAGGAGGAAAGTCCCCTGACTTTGGGCTGAGAAGGTCTTGCAATAAGTGCCTTCTGCGCTGTACCAGTTGAACATTTTTTTTTAACATTTCGCCACTGTAAACAACCATGTACTACTTTGAGATTTACTCAGACGAATTCGGGGAATTCACTGCATTCGGCGACAAGTGCTTTCACAAGAGCAAAAGTGAAATTTTTTGACCAAGGGTTAAATCTCTCAGTTGAACGCAATAAGCATTTGTTTATTACGCCGGAAAGACCACAACTGTGGGAATAAATCTACACAGCATGTGTTGTTGATGCTGTATTCCTCCGCCCATCGACTGTTGGACGAATAACGGTTCAAAGAGATAAGAAAATCGTGAGGTTGTTTTTTCAGTTTTGGTTTTTTTGGAATGAGGCTATGTTTACCAATCTAGTACTTAATTAGTAGAGACAAGCGTGGTAATTTGATTAGTTCGAATAACATTTTCTTGAAAAAAAATTAATTTCAACGAAAGCAACATTTTGCCAAAATCTGTGGGAATTTTCAATCACATTTGTTTTGTTTTTTGCACTATACGCATATGCACGTAATTGGATTTTCATGTTTTCAGATAACTGCAAGCAGAACTGTGTTTCTACTTTGCAAAATCGAAACACAAAACCTTTTTCATGTACCTAATGATGTTGAGTATGGGCGCAATATGCACAATGTCTAATGTCTAACGCGCCTTGCGGCGTTGATAAAATCAAAATCACTGGCCTGTGGATTGTGGGGGATGACCAGGCCAAATGCCCTAGGCTGGCGTCTGGGAGCTTAGAGTAGTAAGGATTTTATTTTGGGAGGATTTAAAAATCGTAAGGCCAAAAAAAAGAAAACAAATAATACGTATACGTATATAAATCATCGGAAATGGTTAACTTCAATCATACATCAGGAACAATCAAATGGAATTATGGTTCTACATTATGAATAATTTCCCATTTCGCGGTAGTACCTACGTATTTCTTTTTTTTCTCTTCAGATTTTGAAATCGTAAGATCTGGCAGTTGTAGTACTACATGCCCTGAAAGCCTTCCCGTAAGGAGACACGGGTCCTTAAGTTGCCCTGGGGCCCGAGAACCCTGTCATCGACCCTGCAACAAATATGCTAACAATTACTTTTATTTTCAACACTTTAATAGAATAAATCATCAGTTTGAAAATTTTCTATTGGCTTTTGTTTCTTACCTATACTGTAAATAATTTTTTAACTTCAATGTATAAAAAATGATTTTCAAAATTGCTTGTAATCGTTTAACACTTTTGCTTTCTAATCGTTTCGTTCTTTCTAATTTTTACAACTTGGGTTTCTTTTCAAACAAAAACTTTTCGTGAATTCAAAGAAAAGGAAATATGCAGAATTAATTTCATCATTAATTTTATAGTGTTTGGTATTTCAAACCACTTTACTTTTGGTAAGAGCATGTGCTACAGATGATTCATACATACATATATCAATTTCACTTGCCATAATAACTTAAAATTCATCAAAGTTTTTAGGTACACCAAAAATATATATTTTGAAACATGCAACAACATGAGAAACCCGTTCAATATCAAATCTCAGGCATTTTTGAGTGACGTTAAAAATGTAGTCAATTTGAAAGACCTCGTTATCGTTAGTCCAATGTATTCCTGCAATTCACGCAAAGGGTCAAGAGTTTGTTGCGGCGGAAAATGATGAAAAAACCTTTCTCTCTCTCCAAATATTTGTGCGGCACGAAAATGCGTCGCCTCAAGATATTTTGCATTTTAAAAACTCCGTCATTAAGATGCATCGTTCCAGCGACAGCTTTCCCTTCTCCAACTTTCTATTTATGAATGGTTTTAATGTCTAGAATTCTCAGAGTTGTTCCTTTTCTTATTTAACATTTTTACGTTAAGATGATAGAACTATTTTTGTGCTTGTCTCGGAGATATATTTACACGTTTTTTATCTGCTTAGATTAGGGGAATATTTCCTTTTTAGTGGGACACCAAATTTCCGGTGCAACAAAATGCAATTAAACAGCAAGTGTGGTCAAGCAAGTAATAATTTAAGTTTCATTACAAAAACACATTAAAAGACATTCATAACTTCTTTAAGAAGACAAATAAATATTGAGATAAAAATTAAGTTTTTCTTAATTTAAAAAATATTTTTTATATATTGTTTTAACAATCAAATCAAGCAATGAAGAAAGGTTTTTCTAACCACATCAATAAAAATAACATATGATTTTTTTATAGAAATTTTGTATACAAGAAGTTAGTACAGCGATCGCTGAAAATTTCGCTCTTAAAAAACTTTAATTGCAGATAATGTGAAAAATGCCAAGAAAACGGAATGAAATGGTTCTCATTACAAGTTCGATTGATTAAGTTTTTTTTGTATCATTCACGAAAAAATTCTCAAATAATTGACTTCTCGGGAAAATAAAACATGAGAGCTCATCTATCATTACTGGTGATATTTCAGCTTAAACGTTTTTTTTTTTGTTTTTGTTTTTTTTGTTTTTTTAACAAAAAGGTTTGTTTTTCAAATTTAACGAGCAAACTTTTTTAGATATTGAATTAAGGTCAATTGCAAAAATACCATGGAAACTTTCAGTGACATTTTTCTCACACTTGCTCGTCTTTTTGTAATGATTGTGCCGAGTTTAAAGTGTTGAGAAAATTGTCCAGCGAATTTAGTTAAATGTTTAATTGGAATCGAAGTTCCGATTCTCCCAATTAATTGTAATGCAACATTGTTAGAACAAAAGTGAAAGGCAATAGTCCACTTTGTAAATTTTTGAGTAACAAATGATCGTAATTAAATGAAAAGGTTCGCTTTTCAGGTGAAATTCTTATTCAGAACTGTTTTTTTTTTTGTATTTTCTGGCGACAAGTCATGGCTTAATTTGATTATATCGAAACACCTAATTTTTATTGTCAATAAGCCAAGTGAGAACTGAGAAGTCAACGAATGGACAGCAATGTTTCTTGAAATACGAATTCCAGATACTTTTTGTGAACGTAAAATAATATTTTGAATTGATGGAGAGAAATTTTTGCAATTACCCTTAATTGCGGTCACCGAATGTGCTTTTGCGATTAATTTTGTTCGGCATACATTTTTCAATGCGTTGATTTTAATATATAGTTTTTACAAGTGAAAGTAGAAGAATATTGCAATCAAGTAAAATGCATTTTTTAACGGCTGTAAATATTATTCAAATAGCAAAATAGGATACAAAACTATATAAGTATTTCTGAATTTTCATCTATGTTTGACGTTTGTTTAGAAAAATTTATGTGCAATGATATAATTTATTCAAGGCGGTAATGCCGTCCCTGTTGTGAAACTCTGCCCGCTCACCGTAATCTGGAATGAAGACGCCAAGAGTTTGAAGCAGCTTTCTTGTGGCCATGTCCGGTGTTGAACACTTAGCACCCAAAAATAATCGTTGAGATCGTCCCATAAATCCGAACTCTGAAGAGCATTTATCATCCTTGTCGACCTTATAAAATATACTTAAAACAAAAATACAAGAAAAGTGTTCTACACAAACAATTAGTTCAAGATGCGGTCTTAATTCGCCTAACTGAAGACCTTCAAAATTAATACAGCTAAATTTCTCGAGTTTTTGGATTGCCCTATCAATGATGAACTCGTGCACTTCACTTCCATAAAGTCCAACAATATTGTACACAATGGTGTTATTTGGCCAAGGTTCACCGATTTCAAAGGATCGATTCCCCCGAAATGATTGAATCTGCTTTGAGATGGCTTGTATTTCGTCATCCCAATCAAAATCAAATAAACCATGTTTGTCTAGGGATAAAAATGTGAAAGAAAATAACGAATTAAAAAAAATTGCAATATAGAGTAAATGTTTATTACCGATCTTGTAAAATGCAATTATAAATGCTGACCAGACTAAAGTGCAATTTAAAACGATCATAAATGAAATAAATTTGCAAGGACCTTTTGGATCGTTATTATAAAATGACACTTTTCGAATGCCCACGAATCTTTTTTCTAACGGTTCCATTTTTGCAAATATCTCGTAATTTTGTAGAAAGTAAAATCAATGATCACGTAAGTAAATAATATATGTATGTTGTACATTGTACATATATCAAAAAGTCAAGGTATACTTTGCTAAATTGTTTGCTTAATATGTATAAAGTAATAAATTGGTAAAACATACACTATGTATACAGAAAGCTATGATTAGTTAAAATACATGAACGCTGGCAGGAGGGTCATTGCCTTCCCTGGAAAACGACCAATATCTAATTCTCAAGTGACAATATAGTGTATGTGGATCTAAAATAATATGGTTCTACAATCACATACAACATCTCTATCGGATGCGCCCGCATAACTTAGCTTGCTGCAATAATGTATGCAGCTAAGTTAGCAAAAACACAATTAGTTTGACATACGTACTTAATAACCCCAACCGAGAACCGACTCAAAACCAACCAGAATCTAGGAAATGCAGGCAGTATTATTTCCAACAAGTCTATGTTCTGTACGCGAGGATTTACAGTACATAATTACAAAGTCATGTCAAACTACTGTACGGAAAGTATAATTGATTTCTTGTTAGACCAATGAAATGATCTATGTATGTATACACATATGTAGAACGTCACAGTTTTTTTTTCAAAATCGGGTAAAAAAAAAAACCAAAAACAGTTTTTCCATCGTAAAAAGAGAAATTCGTTCTAAATTATTGAACAGGAAAGTTTTTGATAGGTATCTAAAAAATTTCAAGACTGCGTAAGAATAAACCGTGTAAAAATAGTTCCGTTCAATTAATTAATTACCTATAAGTAAAAATATTCAGTCAACAAAATCAACCATTACTGTATAAAAATAATTCAGCCTTATATGACAACATTGTCCACTTGACCTTACAATTCTAACGAGTTATTACTGTCTCGAATTTTAATCCTCTAGCTACAAGCGTTCTCGAGTTATCACCATAAATTCATAAAACTGCTTTTTTCACTTCCCAACCATGAATACATACATATAATTCTTTTTTTCTGTCAAATTTTTTTTGCGTTGCAAACGTTCGCTCCAAACTAACATACCTACTCCACTACCTAGAGTAGGTACAAATATCCTTTTCGACACCTACTGGAGTACAGGCTGAGGTAGAATTTGAAGTGTTTCGATTGCATTTATTTGAGTAATTTACTTCAAAATCGAGAAACTAGTCATTAATTTACAAACTACTCATCCAAACCTTTTCAACGATATGGATACCCCACAATACGTGGTTTTAAAAATTTGTAAGTTCCACCCCCACCCCCACTCGTACCCCCACAACCTGTGAATGGTTGGCGTCACCGTAAACTTCATAGGAAGTATGTACTCTAATTTATGCAAATAAAGTTTCTCTCTAAACTTCCAAGGGGCCAAGATATAATTTTTTAAATATTTCAACCCTCCTCCCCGCCCACTCCCTTGGGGTGATGTTATTCATTAATCGATTTAGCCGAGCTCTTAACACCAGAAATAACATTAAAACTTGGTTCCAATATCTTCAAAAATACGCCCTATAGCGTGTAAATATATTGTAACGAAATTTACTTTTACATTTGTTCGATCACTGGATTGTGATAAAACGGTTATTAGTTTTTATATTAAATCTTTATTAAAGAATAAATTATTGATTAAGGTTGTTAAGGATGTTTGAGATTTATTGTATGTACAATGTACAGTTCGTTTTGTTTTATTACCTCACCACACGCATTGCAAACGTTGGATAGAACTGAATAATGAATATATCTACTGTACGTGGGATATAAAGTGCATTTTGTAAAGATATTGCAACTAAATTATACCACCCTGGTGGTCAGAAAAAATGGTAGAAATATGAAACTTCTTTTTGACGTTGAGATTATTAATATACAAAAGCTTGTATTTTAGACAAATATATTGTAGTGTTAAGTGGGAGTTGGACGATAGCAAAAATCCTACATTTATAAGCAATTTTGAAAATTTTCTATCGTCTGACTCGACAATTTGTAATGTGGCACGTCACTTATAAATGTCCCAAAAATCGCGGAACATTTTCGGTAGATCAAAGAAATTTGAAGGATTTGTCTTGATCGCTGAAGAAAAATAGAGAATATATTCTCACGCCGCCAATATGAAAAAAAACAGGAAAAAAAAATTTAAAAATGGCTAAGATATGAGCCGTCATGCCGTCTATCCGTCTTTTGAAAGTTTTTGCTGATAAATAAAAAAAATAAATAAAAAAAGTTCTTTTCTTATTTAGAAAGCCAGCGAGTAACATATGGAAATTTTTTATTGAACAATTTTCGTAGAAATAGCAGCTGTTCGAAAAAACTGGGTTTTTTGCCGAAATGTTTACCTTTAAAAGTTTATAAAAAGTGAACCCGGTATTCAATCAAAAAAAATATTATACTACTCGCTCGGCAATATTATAAAGAATATATCGTGATTTAAATTTTATCAAAATCGGTTGAGTACACTTCGAGATATCGTGCACTAGATAGGTACACCAGTTTGAAATACGTAGTTTCGAGTAAAACGCAAAATGTTCACGGTGGGGACAGTGGATAGATTAAAACACCAGAATCATTTGAGTGGGAAAAAGCCTTTTGCTAAAAAAACCCACTTTTATTGAAACAACTCAATTCTCCATTATAATCTCCTGGCAATCGTGTTCATTACTCTAATAAGTACTTTTTATATGCTCCTAGGCCTATTGTGCTTTACACTCTCCTGTCTTTTTATAAAAACAATTACACTCCAAGAACTCCCGTTACAATTACTTGCGGGGCTCGGCCGCCTCTGCATTAACTACACTCCACTCCACAGTTATATACAATACTCTCCTCTACTCATGCTGAGCCGTGACTGACTGACTCTCTATACATGCGTTGTTCTACTCATACTTAGTTTTTAGTATACGTTTTTTATACTTCGAATGGCTTAGGGTTGCCTTTTGGAACACAATACAAAAAAATTATTCGTTGAGAGAGTCTACGCGAATTCTCAATTCAAATTGCTATAACTCTGAAAATAATTATTTTGAATTTTGGAATGTTCAAACGCTTAAAATATTTTTGAAAGTATTTAAAAAGCTTATATTATATCGAATAAATAAATAAGGTTTTTTTTTTTTTAAATGTCAGGGTGGGGTACCCCATTATGAATTTCTTCTTTTTGGTGACAAGGATACCATGAGAACTTAATAACTTCGACATACGTAGGAAAGTTACCCACAGTCAAATTTTATTTTGAGCAAATTTGGTGAGAGAAGAAAAGTCTGAGTGCAATTATACCGATAAAACTTTCTGTATTCTCGAGAATTTTGAATCTGAAACTTGAATTCTGTCCAAAAAGTCAAAGTCCAAATTCCGTACATACCGAATTAAATAGTGATCATTATAAGCTGAATTGGGTTTGCTATTAAAAAACAACGACTGTTCAGTGTATATATGGTCCTTTGGCAGGGAAAATAATTCCAACACTTCTACGCAAAACAAATCCTCAGCAAAAGGGCCGTAGGATTCGATGTAACATAAGTACAATGTACACTGTACAGTGTCCACTTACTCAAGTTCAAGTTTTAATCAAAAGTTTCCTTCAAAATCATATGCAAAACACTTGAATATGTTTCACTGCTTCGATATTTTCTGAAATATAATTAAGTAAAAAATCATCGTTACAAAGAGCGTTTATCTTTAATTACATAGCTACGACTTCCTTAAAGAAACTAATATCATGCAGTACAGCTTCATTAGACTCAGCTGCATTCCTTAAACACTGATTGGTATTGCTAAAGAACAATTAAATATGATGGAACTAGCTTTTTCACATAAATTTAAACTAAAAAATAATGCATTAATATGATATGGAGGTATTTACAGATCAACAACTGATTCGGCACAAATTACCTGATCTGTGCTCGTCATAAATAAATAAATAAGTCGAAAATTACATAAATACTTTAAGTAAAATTGTATGATATTAATGAATTATTCTGAGCAAGAGAAATTTCTCAACTGCCAACAATATTATTGTTTAAACTATTCAAAAAACAAAAATAATAATCAAAGATTTTCTTTTGATTTTCTAGTTTGCCAGAAATATATTAAAAAATTTGTGGTGCCATAACAACATTCGGAGAAATTCTAATTATTATTGAATTTTTTTTTTCGTATTTTGGTTTTTGTGCAAAATAATATTGAATAAATTAACGAAAAATAATACTACAGAAAAAATTAATTAAAGTAATTAGTTGAGTTGCTCGAGAATTGATTCCTAATTACGTTTATTTATTTTTGTTTCTAATTGTGGTATTAGAACGTGGGGCATAATTGGATACAAATCTTTCAAATATTTATTAATGTCTTAGAACTGGAGAATTTGATTAATCCAGTCACGAAATTCCGATATTCTTGTGTAGACTCCCGGTTGATTGGGCTCTGCACAACCGATTCCCCAGGATATAATTCCAGCTAGTAAAAATCGTTTGTCCTCTCTTTGCAACACCATAGGACCACCGGAATCCCCTAAAAAATAATTATAATCATTAATTGAAGGAATATTGTGTATATCTACGAGTTTTAATAAAAAGGAAGTTTTTTTCTTGCATTTGAATTTAAGTAAGAACATGTACCTTCACAAGAGTCATATCCTCCTTTCTTCCAACCAGCGCAAATGAATATATGTGGTATGTGCTCGATATAGCCAGCAGTTCGGTACATTGTCTCGCATATTGTATTATTAATGACCGGAACGGAGACTTCCTGCAGGACACTGGGAAGAGGTCCATCTTCGTACAGTCTGCCCCAGCCTGTAACGTACGCTGTTTGCCCGATAAAGTCAGCGTCTGTATCAGGTACGCAAACAGGGATTATGTTCGGTTGGAATACGACTGGCTCATAAAACCTGGAAGAGCAATGTAAATATATTTCACACGTATTGGTCAACAATGAATAACAAACCGTAATAGAGCCAAATCGTACTCGAACGTTCTAGGATCAAACTGAGGATGGGATGCTACAATTTGCACTCGTCTCTCCTGGTATCCGTAGGGCTCTTCCTCTTCAGCTAAATCGTATTCCCCTAGACGAAGAAGGAGGTCGGATGGAGGAACGCTAAAAAGAACAAAATGGTTTTTTAACTGTTGTACACGAAAATCATTATTTTCCCTACTTATCGACACAATGAGCTGCTGTAATAGCCCAGTTTTCGTTTAACAACGCCGCTCCACACTTGTGGAGATATGTTGACGTTCTCCATTGTCGCAAGGATATCTGCCATGGCCAACGTCCGAACGCCGCATTTGCTCCACCAACAATTCTAGGTTCGGGGAACATTCGTTTACCGCAAACTAAAATTTTTTCAAATTTTTAATGATTTCATTTACAATATTTTGAAAACATTTTATGATTTGAAAAATCTTTTATTTTCAACTTAAAACTGAGAATTTATTGATGATAACCTGAAATGTTTCCAGCATTGTTAGCTCAGATTTGAAAGACAAAAATGCCCAAAATAAATTAATTTCTGTCATCAGACTATCAGTGTCCAGCAGAATAATCGTCTCTCTCTCTTTGAATGCAATATTTAAAACTAGAATAAGTTTCACGACAGTCTGTGAACAGCCGCAGAACATGAATACGTCAAAACTAGTTGATCAGAATTGCATAAAAAGTTGACCTGCATACCAGAGGCATCAACTTCTTCAGCGGACATAAGATGCGTTTAAAAGCAACCAACCTCCGACAGTATCTTTTCACTATCATCAGTTTAAAAACCAAGTGAAGTACTTCGAGATGCACTTCAAGTAGAATTTTCATTACAGCAACAATCCAGCCGCGGTGGATTCTTAGTGGCATCCAATCGCCGACTTAGACTACAAACTGACCTTGAAGAGGATCTAATCATTGGTTGTAAACCGCAAGCCTCGAGCCAGTTTCAAAAGAAATACCAACGAATTTCGGTTGTTCGTGTCCCGATATAAATTTTAAATTCGTTCTGTTTTCATTGCAATATTAAATTACAAACAAACCAAATAATGGCAATCAATAACGATCGATTCACGGCAGAGGAAGTGCGGACAGCGACCGCCTTTGGTCCACGAGCCGAGCATCGTTAACTTCTCAGCCTTGATTCTTGAATCAAGTTCAATGGTTTTCTGAACCACGTCACGTTATAGCTCCGTCCAGTCCAGGTGACTGTGGATCTTGTTGAGCAACGGTAGGCTCGACTTCAGATCTTTGGCAGATAACATAGAATTTGTGGCTAAGTTGAAGATGAGCAAAGATGATACTCCCTGCAAGTTGGTAAAAAATGATAAGCATTGGCATGCATTAAAAATCTGACACTCAGACAGGATCACTGTGATCGCTGTCTTCAGACGATCTTCGATCGGGGTAGTTGGGAAAGTGGTATAAAAAATGTCCATTAATGTGTGACATCAAGCGGTAAATGGGTAATTCATTTTCACTAAATATACTAATTACTTTTAACACAGGTGGAAGAAAACATTATATTTTTTGCTCTGGAGGCACCATTATTGATTTTGTACATACATATATGTATTACATATACATTAAACATGTTAATAAAAATCATCATTAATGTAAAGGAAAAAAACCAAGAAAGTACTTACTCAGTCTATAATCAATTCCTTCGAGGGATGGAATCTGCGTGCTTGATATAAGAGTAGTGTTTTCGTCGACAGTGTCCTCCGTAACGCTGGTGGATGAAGATGAACTGAAGGTTTCTGTGGATGTACTTTGAGGGGTGATATCCATCCAGGGAATAGACGATGAAGTTAGATTAGGTTCTGCTGTAGACTTAGTGCCATCGTCCACGGTCTGCTCTGACGACGGTCTTTGTATCCACGACTCTGTAGTAGATGGATCTGTATAAATGCATTGTTCAATACGTACCTATTAATTTCAAAATAGTTCAATTACCTTGCACCGTTGATGAGGCAATGCTCATAGTACTAGAAGTTTTATTAACTTCTCCATCTGGCTTAATGGTCGGCAGTGGAACCCAATCGGAGGGTGGAGGACGTGGCTTCCACTCTTCTTCAACCACATGGTTACTCTGTGTTGTTGAATTTCGTTTTGCCTCATCCAGGTTCGTCCATGTGACCAAACCTGGCTTTAAAGTTGTGAGTATGATTTCTGGCGTTGTTATAATACTTTCTGTGGTAATTGGTTTTGGAGACAACGTGGTTGCTTCATGTGCTGGTGCATTTAAACTCGACATAGGGAGCGTTGGTTTGGTTGTGTCAGTATTGTGCAAAGTTGTTGAAGTAACATTAATTGATAAAGATGTGCTAGAGCTTGATGAAGATGTGCTAGAGCTTGATGAGGATGAACTCTTACTTGGTGTAGTTGAAGAAGGTGTTGCTGTTGTTGTTGATGGCTTTGTTGGAATCCGAATTTTCTCTTTTGTTGTAGGATATTCTTTCGTTGTAGTTGATGGTTGTTTTGTAGTCGATTGTTGGGAAGCAGTTACAATTGTTGATTGTGGTACTTTGTCTACTGGTCGAAGTGTTGTAAAATCCTCTTTTTCTTCGATATCGTCTAGAACAATACTTGGTGACACTTTGACAATTTGTGACGTCGGCGTTGGACGAGGACGAGGAGCTTTCGTTATAGTCGAAGTAGTTGGCGTTGAGACGGAGAAATTTTTATTAGTTGTACTTCTTGGTGGTGTAACAGGAGTTGTGGTTCTTATTCGTTGAGTTGTCAATAAACTGATACTGCTCTTTTTATTACTAGTGGACTGCAAAGGAATAGGAGTCGTTGGTCTTCTTGAAGGTCGCGGTTTGGTTTGAGGAGAAGTGATTGGTTTCTTTGTCCCTGATGGTGGACGCTTAGTGGTAGGTCTTCGAGTTGTGGAAGGACGTTGTTTAATGGTTGTAATTTTTGAAGATGGTCGTCTTGTTGTGACGTTGCTAGAGGAGCCAGGAGATGGGCTTTTAGAAGAGCTTGTTATTCTTTTCGTTGGTTTTGTCAATTTTTGTGTGGTTGGAGTTCTCGTTGAACTTCTTGTGATTGTATGCATTGATGTTGACTTCTCCGTTGGTCTGTCAGTTGGATTCCCATCACTCGATACAACTTGAAACGTTGTGAATCTTGAACTTTCCGTTGTAGTTACAGTACTTGAGCTATTCGCAAGTTTTTTAGTTGTAGTTAAAATAGGCAATGACGGTGTTGTAGTTCTTATGCTTTGTATCATAGTTACTACATCCGGTTTCACAGAGGGTAATGATGTTGCCGTTTCATCAAGAAGTGCCGAAATACTTGGTTGTCCTGTTCCAATGTTTGTTGTCACTGATTCTGTTTTTTGTGGCGGCACTGGTACCAATGAGTTATTTGTCAGTCTTTCTGTACTACTTAAAATTTGTGGTGTATAAATGTTGCTAGTGCTATGACTTTGAGTGGTTAGTTTGAATAGAGCACTTGTCGGAACAGTTGTTACTTCATGAGGAAAATGTGATATTGTATTCTGATCTATACTGTTATCATTAATTTCATGTGCGAGGTAGAGATTATCATCCTAAGCGAGTGATACAAGATGAGTTGGTTTTGTTGTTGATTCAAGTAATCTACGAAACATTAACTTACCTTCATTTGACAACAGGATCCAAAGTAAAACCTATCGATGCATGTTCCTATGTGGGTTCCATTTGATTTTATGCAATCAATGGCGAACATACAAACACCTGAAAGCCCTGATTTTCTGACTATACACGGAAGATGTCTAATATTTCTTCCTGATTGAACTGAAACAAATATAAAAAATATTTTTTTAGGGATAATAGGAACTGTTTTAGTAACTTGAATTTAATTGTGAACATTTCGTGGTTCTACGCATACTTTATATCAAGTGCGAAATATAAATATGGTTAAATATCCCGGACGAGAGCACTTAATCATGTTAATTACGTCAAAATGGTGTAGCCCATGTAAATTTCGTATACCTACGGAACTACTTGCTACAACTCGGTTAAACTCGATATACTGGGTTTGGAGCCATACTGGCTACGTAGTAGTTAATAATTGTATTAAAAAGTAATCAGCTGTGAAATGCTTTTTTGTTTCTTTTCGTATTTTTGGACGTAATACTTCTTTACAGCAAATAACCTAAGTATAAACCATCACTTTTACTTAATTTTTTTTGCTTGATTGCAAGGAAATAACTGACCGCTGTCACGAAACCATTTTATATTTACTCTTCGCCAAATGTCAACAGATATGGCAACCACTAATTCAGTTCGGTGGCAAACGACAAACCCGACTAAATTACGTGACGTCATTAACTCGGTTAATTGCTGTCGTTTGTCCAGGGTATAGGTAATTTGCTCCTTCTATTTTCAGAAAAGGATTATGATTTTGAATGCAATTACCCCTTGAATTAGGCAGCGTAAGGTTGTATAAAGCAAAAATAAGAAACTACACGGTTTTTTTCGAAAAAAAAACATGTTTTCGTTCGGTAAATTGTTAATAACAAAAAAGTAATTATTTTGACGTATCTTGAGAACCACTTGCTTTCTACCTGTGCACCTACTTTATAAAGACGAAATCCACTGTACGGAATGTGAAAATATATTCTTATAAAGATATTAAAGTATAAAAAAGAAAATCAGAAAAAAGTTCTTGGAAGGAGCAAGCTACCTTCTTGAAAGTATGTATAATGAGTTGCAATTTTTGACATTTTACATTGCAAAGATCATCTGTATGGAATGTCGTGTTAACTACAAGCAAAAAATCAGCCTGGATACTTATTTTGCACTTCCAATTTGTCAATTGAATTGCGACATCCGTTCGTTAAATCTTTAACCGCCGCCATCACTTTTGCGTGCGCAAATACTTCCTCGACTCCATTCCGATCGCAGGTAGCAAAGCTGGCAGCCGCACGCGATCGCGGTTCAGGCTTCTTCGATTCTCTCTTATGTTTTTTTTTTATATTTCTTTTACATTTCTTCTAGCAGTTGCCACAAGCAATTCTTTCTCTATACCTGCTCATTCCACCATTCAGGTAAGAATTATCGATTTCCGAGATACCGTTAGTCCAATTTATTGAAATCAAGTGAAATTATAACAGCAGCACATCAGCCAAGTAGAATTTCTTGTTTTAGTTCTGCTGGAATCGGCGGCCAAAGAAATGTGGAATTTGAGGAGAAAAACGATGATGCATGAGGATCCGTGCCGCTTATCTTTTTATAGTTTTGTTTCGTTGACTGAATCGTAGAGGTCGTGACTGTAGTGTGCTTGAAGTATCAAGCTCAATGGTCAATGTCCTTTTTGAGAATTAACGAATTCTGACTATAATTAAATATAGGTACATGTTGAACTTTCACACAAAATAAGGGGCCAATAATGGTGTCAGAAAATGGCTACTTGAAATTGCCTTGTTACATCTCCGTGCACTTCCTCTTCAAACTTTCATTTCCAAAGGCAATCTGTAGAACTGTCTTTGGACAGGTATAACGGGGTCATTGGAAAGTAAATTGAACGTAGTATGACTAAAAAGGTTCAGCCATGATCACGATCCTATTTGTCCCGTTTTTCTAAGCCGTACTGTGGATGCACTCCCCCCGAATCGCATAAATATGTAGAAAGATTTGCTTTAACGGGCATACGCCATCCAGATGCCTCTCAGTGTGACCCACTTTCGCGGAAATCTCAATTGATAGCACAATGGGATCGTTTGCGCGAATAGTAAAGTCGATGGTATTTACTAATCAATTCGCGGATTCTTTACCCGCGGCATCGATTACGATCCGTGAATGGAAGTGGGTCTCCCCCGGAGATGTAAAGTGGGTGTTTGCCTTTCCTGTGCGATTTATCCGATCGGTTCACGAGATCTTGACAAAAATAAGAGGTAGGTCGTTTGAAAGTCATTTCTACCTTCATGCAATGTTCGTGCGAAGTTGTGTTTGCTGTCCGTTTTACAGCTTTTCTAGAATGCTTAAATTCTTTACATCATGGATGTTATTCGTAAATTACTTCATTTGCATGTGGAGCCAAAATTATGTGATTGTTTATGTAATCAGGTTACAGAAGAAAGGATTAAAAAAACTGTATTACACTATTACCATACCATGACTTTACATCAATGAATACACTATAGTTAATTGGACGAAATAATATATATTTACGTAAAAATTATTAGAAAACTTAAAACATTAGTATTGTGAAAGATTTGAAAACACTCGTATGTTTAATAAAAGTCCTCATGTGATTTTTATTCAAAAGTTGGGTCAGGTCAAGCTACATTTTCCTCGGAGCAATTTGTATTACGCGGCCCGCTGCACATTCTCACGCTCGGTTGTCAAAATGAAGAAATTAAATGGAGTGTTGCACACTTTAGCGATGCTATGTGAGCGATGTGCGCTAAGTTCCCATGCATAGCATGAGCACGACGATGAAAGCGGGCTCCGCTTACCAATTAATGTAACTCCGGTGTGTTTTGTATGCAAACAAATTGTCTATATTGGGTGGTAGTTAGCAAGGTCTGTTATTTTTATTTTTGAGAAGCTTCGCTGTAGTTTGCAGCATGCACAAGCTAAGCGAACTAAGCTACAAAACTAACAATAAGAAAACTTAGCTGGCATAGCTTAGCTAATGTGTATAACTCGCCTAATGGATTTCTCGAGGTTCATGTCGCTGGCCCGCCATGTCAGAAATTCAAAATTTTAATTATACCAGAAGTTAATACTAGGTTAGTATTAGTTAGTACCGGAATATTAATGTTAATACCATAAGCGTTACTGAGTTATTAACAAAACCATTGGCCGGGCCAGGAAAATGCCAGCCCGGCTATGTCGGAAAATCAAAATTTCAACTATGCCAGAGATAACACTATAGGTTAGTGCTAGCTAGTACCCAAGTATGATGGTTAGTACTCTAAGTATTACTAAGTTATTAACGGGAGAATCTAGCACACAGTAACTAATAGTATGTTAAAAATAGATAAATTTTTTGTTTCAAAAAAATTAAAAGAAGTTTTTCAGAATTTTCAAAAAATTTGACAATTTTTGAAAAATGCAATTATACTCAATATTATCATATTACAAATTAAAATAAAGGTGCTTAAAAGCTGAAGAAAATGATACCAATTTGAGATTTAAGTTGTCTAGGGCAAATAGTTTATTTTTCGTTTAATTTTCGATATTTTGTGTTTCTAGTCATCAATATCTCAAAAACTAAAATTCCAAAAAATCTAAAATTTCATATTTTGAATATTACTCACAGAGAACTATTTGTAAAAAGAATTGTCGACGTCGGAGAGGTTACGGTCAGTTACGGTCCAGATGATTGGTTGATTTAACATGGAAATGCCCCGACATTGAACGATTTACCCGACCCGTAAATATTGTCCGATTTTGATGAAATTTGAAATTTACTTTTCTTTTTACCATTCTAACGAAACACCCGACAAAAATTACTTTAAATTTTAAGGACTAACCTACCTTCCGGCTTTGAACTCGCGTTAACTCAGTAACGCTTAGGTTACTAACTTTCGTATTTAGGTACTAACCAGTACTGGCTTAGTATTAACATCTAACTATTAGAATTTCGAATTTCTGTCATGGCCATGCCCAGCGAAATGGATCTGACTTCTCGGACCAAACTAAAGATCGTTCTCTTAGCAAGATCGCTTCTAGGAAAACACCTCCGATCAGCGACTACGGTTTGCACCGCGCAACACAAATTGGTCCGAGGAAAACATAGCTTCGATCATCTTTTTCAGCATGAAATGCATCACTCATCGAGTGCAGCCGATCTTTAATGAATCAATATAAAATTCATGTTGAATTCTTATTTTCATACATAAACGAAGAATATTAATGACGTCTTTTTATAAAAACAAATAAACAAAAACGTTTATTATTTTTTGATTTATTGGCGTAAATAATATTAAAGTTTGTTCAAGTCAAGTTTTTATTGCCACAGAATGGAAAAATATCCTTCAAATCAGATTTCATTTTTCATTGTCGTCTGTCGATATCTTTTTCTTCTTTTTTTAATTAAATTTCCATTTCTTTAATTTATGTGCAAATTCATAATAGTTAGGTACGTTTCATAACTCGAAAAAAGATGTAAAATTTTTATATTTTCACGAAACTTAAGTTTATTAAACACCAACTTAATAATAGGTACTAGGTATATGTATATTTCAAAAAATTCTTTTCGGCAGGCTGAGGTAGATTTCAAAGTGTTTTTGATTGAATTATTAGGCGTAATTTATTTTCAAATCGAGAAACTATGTACGTAGTTATTAATTTATAAATTACTCATTAAGAGCTTTTCCAGACGTGGTTTTGAGAGTTTCGAATTTCCACCCTCACAACCACTAAATCCTTAGTGTCATCGTAAGCTTCGTAGGGAGTACTCTAATATACGTAGATATAATTTTTAAAAAATTTCGTCCACTTCCCCCGACCACCCACCAGGGCTGTAACCAAATATCGTCAAAATTACAGCCGCTGGCGTGTAAATAGAGTGTATTTACAGGCAGTTCGTGAAAGAGTTCGTAAATTTAATTTGTTTGTAGATCTCCGTTTATCAAAAGTACAATGAACCAATTCAGTGAATTTCAATGCAATTGTGGACAAATTGTTACCGCCAAGTGTTTTTTACACTGCAACTCCAGTTTTTGAATAGATACTTTTCGTATTCGCTGTTGTTTCCCCCTTTGAGTTTCCGAAGGGCGAAGGTATTAGAAAAGTACTCTAGTGATATACTCGTAGTAATGTGAAGTTGTAAACTGAAGCAATCCGAATGAGGTGAACTATGCGAGCTAATTAAGTGCAAAAATTACGTCACATTGGGGCTCTGCAGTGAAATTCTTACTTGAAATAATATCAACCAGAAGCAACGAAAACTTTCTAGAGTTGAGTACCCACAAAAACAATTGCACATGGAACACATCCGCGTATTTCTGGTTGTCTGAAAAATTAGCATGCTGCCGGTGTGAAATGTGTCCAGAGTCCGCTATTGCATCGGCAATACATTTTCCATATCATTAACACATTTCTGTGCACTCACCGGATAAACAATAGGAGGAGAGCGGTGAGTTTACGAGTTTGGCACTGGACAGCGGCCATTTCACTCGAGGTCTTCTGGTTCTTCGGTTGTGCTTGGACAATTGCATTCAAACGGGCTGAGGTCAATGAGCAAGTTCTCGGTGGTCGGCCGAGGCACTTGGGCATTAGATCTGTGGGCGTAACCCCTTCCGCCTTCCCTTCACACGGTTCGGATTATGATATGTAGTTGCGTGAGGGAAAGTATTGTTCAGCATGAGACTATTGCTTTCATGTCACGCTGGGCGATCTGTCAGGAACTGTGGCTCCACAGCTCACCGAACCAGGAGAGTTTTCATCATAGTGTTAGCAAGACAAATTCTCCTTACAATTAAACATGTAAATATTTTCAGTCATAATCGCGTATTTTACATGATAACAACATGATAATTCAGATCCTTTTTTGTCAACTTCATTTTATGTAGTACTTAAAGGATTTCGCATATCGTTCAAAATCATTTTTAGATTCACTATCTTTGTAAATCATTTCAATAAATATTCAGAAAGAAGGGTTTGAAAGCGTAAGCAAATTTGTATGAAAGTTCAGCAAAAATCAGCTGTGCTGCCATACAAAATTGCTTGTGATTTAAACCCTGGAAAAAGTAAACACCGTTATGGTGCCCTTTATAGTGTATGATACTCAAAAGATACTTTTATAAGCAACATTTAAAAACAAGATTATTTTCAGTACTTACATTGTGTTAAGCTAGGATTATTCACAAAAACAGGAGTGGCTAAGGCTAAATGAAATAAATTAAAAGCAACTAAAGCTAAAATTGTGTAACGATGACGTTGGTGGTTATAATGACAGTTTCTGCTTCGAAATTTCGCACTGCTGAAGTCTTTTGCTGTTTTGTTTGCACAGGACACATCCATCTGGAAGTAAGCCAAAAATTAATAAAGTTAATTTTTAAAGAACCGTAATAAATATTTTTAGTATCCTAACATGATCCCGGAAATTGTTGTACAATTTCTTGTTTCTCATAAATTCGTAAATTATAATTGCTTTTAGTTTCAATTTTGTTCTTCCTTCTTTTCATTTTGTTCTTTAATTAGTCGACCTGAGTGTAACTCAAGTCTCTGCGAAATTTTTTGAAGGAAGTCAAGTCATTGACCGAACAGAAAGCTTAAAATATCAGAATCCACTTTTCCCGCTTTAAAGAGAGCTAATTTCTTGGTCCAGTGGCTTTGGATTATTTTCGATCTTGAAGCACTCAAACTGAAGATTGCTTGTGGGAAATGTTGAGGCTGCTCTGATTGCTTCCATGTGAGTTTTGACGTATCCAATCGATTAAAAACTGAATTATGTGATAATTTCAGGTCCGTTACTTACAAAACTGAAGTGATTTAAATAGAAATACTTACGTTCTATATATTTTGTACATAATGCAATATTGAAAACAATACACTGCACATATTTCTGTGTTTGTTTTTTTATTTCCTATGTAATGCAAATATCAACAAAGCCATTAAAGAATGAAAACAGGGATTTCGTGTATAGGAATGCGTAATTAGCGTAACAGACAAAATAATATTTAACATATTTTAGAAAAACAGTTAATTTAAGAAAAACAATAAAGAAATCAAGCATCAAATATCAAAATTCAAGGCCATACAATTATTTTAAGTGATGTTAAAATAATTCTGCAAATCACTGCTTTTTTGGTGCTTTTTTACTTGAAAATTATCCTGTTAAATTTAAGTATCTGCTCTTATAAAGAAGTTTTATATGTAATCGAGACTATGTAATAAAAACTCCAATTCCTGATAATTTTGATAAAAACATATTATTATGTTGTAAAATTTTTTTAGAAGATGTTTAAAATATTGCATAGGTACATGGAGAATGTAGTGAATAGTTAATTATTTTTAGTTAGTCACATTTTCTTAATTTGCATGACGAGAGGAAAAATATGTCGGTTTTTTTCCGGCAATAAATTTTATTCGCCCCTCAACCCCAATATGTAAATGAGACCGGACAGAACATTAAATGTAAACGAGATTGGTTGAAATTTATCTTCAGTGTATGTATTTTAAGACTGGCTGGAAGACTCCGGTCGAAAGCAACCGGTTTTCGCATTAAACTGCAGTTAAGTAGATCATTCCGAAGTTCTTCCACTTCTAGGCAGAATGCAGGCCGAGGAAACAAAAGCTCGGTCAGTTTAACGACCTCGTTGGAAATTGGCTATTGGTATTTTTCTTGAGGCAATATTAAATATACAAAGAAACCAGACTCCAAAAAATCAGTAACCTCCCAATACGTGTCCGTCCTTCATCTCAAAAGCGCACACAAGCCGGAGGAAGTCAGCTCCAAAAGACAGAGTATCAAGTTTGTTTTATTAATTGGTAGTTCTTTTTTTCTGTAATATATGAATATACAATTCTCGTATCTTTCCTGAGCCACGAGCCCAGAATTTTCGGAAATTCTTGGCAACACACCTGGATGCTATCCCGCGTCATGAACGCGTTTGTAGGTCAGATAACGATGCTCGGATTCGATGACCATCGATGATGGAGTTTTCGCGGAAATATTTCTCTGGACAACTACGTACGTTCGTGCAGACATACTTTCGTCTTGTGGTAGAAAGTCCAAAAACAATTTGGGACTCACATCCAGGAATTAATACATTGTCGCCATGTTATAAAATTGATGGTATTCCGTAGAAGTGAAACCACTCATTCATTGTGCAAAAATTCGTGAATCCAAAATGGTTAGTCACCTGCATTTCTCACTATTACGACGTTAATGGTTTCACTACTTTCTCCATGGGGGTGGCCGCGTTACGGTCGTACTCGAGACAATAACGGAAATTCCAAGAGGAACCTTTAGCGGTTCCCATTGGCGATGAGTGGAAGATTTCGTTTTTAAGTAAAATCTTGCTGAACATTCTCGGCGAGTGGTAAAAGCAATTAGTGGATAATTAATGGACTGCGACAAGACGTTCTTAAGAGAAAACAAATGGCGAAGAAACACTTGAAGTTGTGCAAATGTAACGTCGATTTAAAACATGTATCAAAAATGAATTTGATACATATATATATATTTTGCCATTTCTTGCTCTTGCATATGTCACGGCAAGCATATTTCTTAAAAGATTCATTTAACTTCAACTGCGCCATTATTTTTTTACCTGGCTCTGAACATTAGCAGGATTTCTACCTAATAGGTCCGCACATTACCCACAAACTGAAGCTGATTACCATCGAATCTGCAGACCTGAAGAACGTGTTTTAGCTCCATTAGGTGAATACACCTAGCGGGAACTTTTCAATTCCCAAAATTTATTCCGTAATAAATTGCGAAAATGTTTTTATAAGTAATTAACAAAATTCGAAATGGTATAAAGGGAGGAACTTAAACCAAAAAGAAAAAACAAAAGTAAAAGTCAACGAACTCTATATTATTTTTTTAGTAATTTGTTGAGAAATGTTAAACGAGTTTGACGTTGAAAAAACTCGACACATTTCTCGATAATTTATAAGTTTACTTTGCAGACTAATGTTCTACAGCAGGTAGCCAATGTCTGTTAACCTTATTGCGAATAATTTTCAATTTCCGATTAGGCATCTGCACTTAACCCATTTTCGTCTTGGCCTTGCACAGGAAATTACTTAAATGCAAATTGTGGAAAATTGATCGCACCCTGACAAGATCTGCGAGGATCACGCCAAGTGATTAATGCCTAACAAGGTCAAAAGCACTGATCTCGTGGAAACATGTGTTTGTCTGACGGAAGTTTACTTAGACCAACCGCATATGAATCAAAAGTTCTATACAAGCGGGTAGATCGATGAGATAACAAAACATCGCATCATCTTCGGAGCCGCAAAGATAGCCAGATAAATCTGTTTAATTACGACAAAACAATTAGCTGGTGAACTTACCTTGGCAAGTAACCGCTGCTGCGCAGCTGACTGACCGTTCCGGAAGAACTAGGAACACCAGGCGAAAAGGAGTGGAGGAAACTTGATCAGTTCCACTGGCTACTGCAGATTTTTTCGCTGGGTCAAGAGTACGATGGCGGTTCTAACTGCGGTAGATCGTGCCGCTGCTGCAGCCGGAAATCGAAGAAAGCAAACTGGAAGGCGCTTTCGAGTTGCTTTTAGGTCATATCTCCAGGTCTTCTTGGTTTTCAGGTTGATAGAGCGACGACAATTGAAGAGAATTTCACCTCGTTCTTTGAACTCAATCGCGATCGTAATGGGCTCACTGCTCACAACTTTCTTGTTTTTACCACGCGCGGACGGACTATCGGACACTCTAACGGTTCTGATTAAGGCCACATTCACATGATTTTAATGACTGCACAGTATTCACATGTATGATGGTGCTCCATCGCACCGAACTGATTCTTTGAGCATAAAAAGTTCGACGAATGGAAGAGCAGAGACTCGCGCACAGTTGAAGCTGCAGAGTTCTTGAGTTAATGATCTTCTGCAGTTCAACAACTATCAAACACGAACTATATCCAAGGATATTGAACTACATTAATACATGTATTATCAAGTCCTTAAAGTGCCCATCTCATGCATTCCTCGCAAATCCAAGCCAATCGAATCGCTCTTCAGTCAAGATCTTCACCTTCAAATTCCCAGACCAATTGCACTAAGTGATCGCGTCTTGAACTTGAGACCTTGACACTGGTGATGTTCGCAACTAACTGAACTGAAAAATTTCTTGGTAGCGCCGAAGAACTTCTGCCCAAGAAGACCACTCCGTTACTTCATTGGAGCTAACTGCCAGCGAACGATCGTCTGGTTCTTGGAGACCCACACACCTGTAGAAGCACGACGCGATCGCGTTGTAGTGCTTCCACTCTACCTTGCAAGAAATTCGTCAGTATGCGACTCTCGACGAGAGCAACAACTCGATACAAAATTTCATGTCTGATTCGCGGGTAGTGGTGCTAACTGCTACGGACGATGATGGCCACTTCTTCGGCTCCACCAGACACCTGTGATTCTCGAGATCGGTCTGCAAAGACATCCCGGATAGTGCTAATACGTTCTGGCTCAGGGATTTTTGCTGAATTTTTGCAAAAATTACACCATTACTGCAAGCGACATAAGACTTAATTATTTATTATTAGTATGCGAAGTGAGACTGAAAGAAAATCTTGAAACCGGATTTTGGAAATGCTTTTCTTGTGTGATCGTTTGAAAGGATTTTCAGCATTGAAAAGTACAATTCAGGATAATGACAGTAATATAATTGCAAAATAGCACAAATTTTTATTTTTAAAAACTGTAAAACTGAATAAGTATTAAAATACTAATAATAAAATATTATATACTTTAGTTCCTTACTATTTGAAAATTTCTATTCGGACTTTTCGAAAAGCTATTCTGGGAAAATTGGTAGTAAAATTTGGATAAAAATGTTTATAAATAGATTTAAACGAGAGTCTTGACTTCAAACAAAAACTAAAAGGTAAAACTCTTGAAAAACATCCTTAAAATTGCAAAATCGGAGAGCGAAAATAAGGGCAGAATACAATAAAGCTGAATAAGAACTACCAACCTTTATCCTAATACAATACAACCCCTCAAAACCACCCTTGACTGAAAAAAACTAACACAGCAGTTCTATGTAATATACGTCGCTTTTAGTGATAGTTGCAATTATTCAAAATTTAATATGATGTACATTTATAATATTATGAAGAAAAAAGTTGGTCGTCGGTGCATTTCCTGTTGGCACGATAACTCGAACAGACCTGACAATTGAGCTAGAGCATTGAAATTTGGTACAATAATACAATACTTCATTCATAATTGTAATCTCAAGTTTGAAGATGATCGAAATCAGTCAACAACTTCTCAGTGCTGCCATATAAAGCTGACTCATTTTTATACAAAAATGTTAAAGGAGGAAGGGCAAAAATGTATGGGACCTGACCTACAAACCAATAAGAATGAGCGATATGTCATTGGAAATGATTTTTTATTCTCTACAACTTTTTATATGGCGGGAATTTTAAAATCGATGTGGGAAAAAGTTATAGCGTTTCTAAGAGCTGAATTTCGCCTGTGATAAATATTGCCCTGTCGTTTTTAAACGCCCTGTATAGGCATAATATCGATAACTACGGAAAACTCACTTCGTTGGCGATTTCCAAAGGAGGATTTTGGGACGCTGAACACGGAAAAAATAATTAAAAAAATTCTAAATCATACGGTTTACGAGATCACCTTCGCAGTAGGATCGGTTAATTGTGAAATAAGTGAACCGAAAGATATCTCGTAAACGGTATGGTTTAGAATATTTTTATTATTTTTGCCGTGATGAACGCCACCAAATCATTCGGAAATCATCAACAAAGTGTATTTACGCAGTTATCGGTATCGGGCCTAAATAGCCACTCACAGGTGAAACTCAGCACTTTGAACCGCTATAACTTTTTTCCCACATCGAATTCAAACTTCCCGCCATATAAAAAGTTGTAGAGAAGAAAAAATCTTTTCCACTGACATATCGCTCATCCTTATTGGTTCCTAGGCCAAATTGCCCATCCTCCTTTGTTTACTGAATATTTACTTTTTAACTTTCTTTATTTATTAAGTATTGTTATTAATACATATTAGAATTAATTATATTTGCACGGAACTTCTTTTACATGTTCTTTAGGTAGGTACAGGCATTTAATTTAATAACATAGAACAAGTGTTTTTGTTTATTTCCTTATTATTTATTTTGTGTGTGTAGGTATGTGTAAGTATATGTTTTTTAATAGTATTTACTGCAGAAAAGTTCGTTTTAGGGTAAAACCATTTATTTTAAAAAGATGTTTTACTCAAAGTAACAAATTTTAAACTTACAAATTGTTGGAAACCTAGTGTTCATGAAAACTTGTAATATGCAATGAATTCAATTGAACTATGATTTGCTTTAATGAGTAATTTTTCAATTTTTCTTTAATATTTCAATAAATGTTCAAAGTTCACAAAAAATTTTCAATATCTGGATATAGTGAGTAGGTCGTAATTTCATCTTACTTGTCTTATATAGGTAGCTATACTGTATATGTCAAATCATTTTTCCTGTAAGTTTTTATTATATTATATTTGTTTTTTATAGAAGAACAATCAAAATTTATGATTTTCAATCGTTAGCATTAATAACAATTTCTCTTGACTGAGATGTTCGTTAATATTAGGAATTTCACATAAAAAAGAAAAAAGTGCTGTTATCAATATCAGCAAGGCGTAATCCTGCTGCCAAAGATTGTTTTATATCCAAATCCGACCGATGTAGATGTGAACCAATTTCATAAGTGAAGCAGTAGTTATCAGAATCAACAATCAATTTCTCCATCCGTATATAAACCTAAATTAAACGATGTACAATGGGTCTTTCTAATCCTTGTCATAATCCTAAATCATCAATCGACAGCGGTTGAGTACAGTTACGTACTTAACTCTTGCACGTGAGTTTCTCACTTTTTTTCATAAAAATCGGACTCAAAGGCTGAGGAAATTCAAATTTTCAATGGAGACTGTAATCAGTGAACTCACAACACAACAATGCCGTCGGCACATCACTTCACCTTTCCATCAAACCCACTCACCGGAGCGATAATCGTCATCCTTAACTCATTGTCGTACAGCGGTGACAACTGTTTCTAATTACAACATCATCGTAACTGTTAATATCCTCTCCGTTTTTCACATGTTGCCCCTCCTCAATTTTTAGTTTTCATACAGAAGCACAAAGAAGAGTTCCAAAATTACTACAATCAGTTCACTGTGTTGGCACAACAAGCAACTGAATGGCTAAGAAGAAATATCAAATGGAAAAAAGTTCGTCGCTTAACTCTTTTGTTTTTCTGATTGCAATGTTACTTTTATTCTAGAAATAGAACCCCGAAAGGGTAGGCTGAATAGGGTTGTTTTCTCGGATCGATGGTTTGAGAATTTTGTGTTTCCGTACTGGCAACACAAATTAAGCCATTAACACACATTTCACAAACATCGAAGACGACCATTCTCAGTTCCACCTGTACTCCCTGCACCGTGCATACGTAATGTTTCCTGCTACACGCATTAGAAGTAAGGTTTCCGCTTGACTTTAAGCCTTTTCTATGACTGTCACCTCTCCTCATTGTTTGGGATCAATCTCCGATTAATGTTTAGCCATGGGAGCATTTTCCGCTCAGTTCACAATGTGAGAAACTTGCTTTACACATGATTCAAAAATGATTTAAAAAAATTATTCCAAAAAAAAAATCGTTCAATAATTTTCGTCATCCTTGCGTAATGTTGAATGTTTACGTGCAATTTCCAGCTGAATACTGATTAACGGAGAAATAAAAAAAAATTCAGAAGTAATTGGAAAACAAAGAATAAAACTTTTATTGAAATTTGCTACTGCGAATCCGCTACAAGAATCTGCCAGGTGACCACGACCATCGCTTCGCCTCAAAGTGTTTCGCTGGGGAGAGCGTTCGCAGATCACAGTGAAACAAGATCTTCTTCAGAATGCCTCTCCGTTGGCTTAGTTGAATGACCCGTTGTTTTTGTTTTTCTCGCGAACAGACCGACGACGACATTAGCTCCCGTTTGCACCTTGGAACATCACCTACACGATTGTGGCGTGGGCACACCTGGAGCTTTTGTAGGTATTACACCATACCTACAGTAGATTCCAAAATTGACAGACGAAAGCAATTTTTAACACAGACAATTGTCTGCAATTTTAGATAATTGTTAAGAAATTTTTGTCGAGGAAAAATTCAATTTAGAGAAGATTTCGCTAGTAATTTTGGAATAGTGATAGTGATAGTGATAGTAGTTGGAATAGTATTTTTTTAAAGATTCTAATCAGTCCCTGACAACTGACAACGAAATCACGTGGTCGACGTGAATGTGGATCACGGTTATGATAGTTACAAAACATAATATAAAAGGTTTTGTATCAGTTTTTAACTTTTTATGGTTGGCACTTGGCAGCAGAAATAATTGAAAAGTAATTGAAAATTGGAAATATGGGGGAATTTTAAAAAATCCTTTTTTTCTAACAAGAAGTCAAACATATTAATTTATATGAATTTTTTACTTCAAAAATGGCTGATTTTCATAGAAAATTTCCTCCCCTATTTTACCCCCTTAAGAGTAGAATTTCAAAACATCCCCCTTATTTCTCTTCTAAGTTCTACATCATAACTGGAAGAACATCTGTACAAAATTTCAGCTTTCTAGGTCCAATTTACTTAATTTCGAACAGTGCCATCTATCGTAAATAAAGCAAACTATGCTAATAATCTTCCTCGGACCATAGGGAACACAGAACACACACATAAAATTTCATCAAAACCCGTGGGACGTTTCACGAGTTTCTAAAGGACACACGAACAACATTTCATTATAGAACAGTTTAGAAGAAGAAATGCATTTTCGGTACAACGAATGTCTCAGTTGGATTTTATATTTCAACGAAACCACTAGAAGAGTCAACGACAAGAACAGTACAAAATACCGCGGGTGGATTTGTCGCTTGGCTGCAAATTCAATGGAAGACATTTTTGAAACATGAACCTTATAAAATGTTCTATAAAACTTCTATAGATGATTCTGAATTCCACGTTTGGGATATTTCAGCTAAAAGAGGAAGATCAAAATATACGAAAATTCTAAATTACTTCCATTATACACCATCACTAGAAGAATACGAGGACGAAAAGCAATGAACAAATTAGCAAAACAATTTTCCAACCTTTTCTGCCACCGATACTCGATAGTTCAGCACATATTCGGGTTTCGCATTATCTTGAAAGCCCCGAGAACAGATCATAAAAGCAAACACTCATTACATGATTTTTCCGTATGCTTTTGGAAAAGTAAAATTTTATTTATTTTCTTTTTCGTTTGCTCAAGTTTTTTGTAGGTTAATTTTTGAAATTTTAAAATTTAACCTCCTGTTGAGACACCATCGTGAAACTTTTTACACCATGAACGCCTGCGTCTATGCAATATTTAGAAATGTTGTTTGCCTTTGTACCAAAAAATGCTTAACCACTGTTGACAAAAATATTTGATTGAATGAATTAAAAAAGTTTTGCAAATAAGTTTGGCAAACGTAAACTAAATATTACTATAGATATACAATATATATAGATAGATAGACTATCGAGGAAGGATGCGCCCATCCCGTAAAAATTTCTCACGAAAAATGAAAACCAAACTTGAGACATATTTGCAAAAACAACGCTCTGAATAAATGTTATTTTAAAGTTTTTTTTTTCGTTTTTATATTTGCAATAGGGAAATGTTTCCTGCCTCTTCCGTCGATCACTCCTCTTCTCTTTATTAAATTGTGATTTGTTGCATAAGAAAAAGAGCCCTTTGAGCATGAAAGAGCGACAAAGGGTTAATATTTTCAATGTGATAACGCCTTTTTTTAAAACATTTTCAAATAAATTTTATTTATGAATACTTTATGATAATTATCTACGACTGTGTTTATATACAAATAAAAAACCAAAATTGTGCGTAAATTAAGAGACTAAAGGAGTTAGAAAAGTTTACACTAAATTATCTTAATTTTCTAATCGAAACCTGTAAATGGAAATATTTCAAAAAAGTAAATCACATTTATTTACACGCTTAGGCGGATTTATGGGGTGGCATGAGAGAACTTTGCCTCAGCATGCCGTACAAATGTGAGTGTATACGTATTCTTTTAGTTAACCAAAAAATAAGCCAGCGTTCATCTTCTAAATCCGCCTACTTTTACACGCCATATAAAAAAAACTTACAAATCCGCAATAAATATGCGTCTACAATGCATATCATGGTGAATGATATCTTTAATAACTAGCCAAACTTATCTTAGTATCGACATTCAATACTCCTCCTTAATATCTATGGTAGAATAAATTAGAGGCACTAGCACTATAAGACCACTAAACTTGACCATTTCTGCTACGAGAAATCTTGGCTAATAATTTTCTCAATCCATGGAACGAACTTTTGGATGTTCGTGTAGACCCCTGGGAGATGTTCCCGACCGCATCCGATGCCCCATGAAACTAGGCCAATCAATGTTTTTCTGCCATCCAAGCTCAAGGTTAATGGTCCCCCGGAATCACCTTGGCAGGAGTCTCTTCCGCCCTCTTTGTAGCCTGCACACAGAAACACATCATGAATTGTCTCTCGTCGCCCCGCAGCACGAAACCACCTTTGGCATCTGTCGTTGGACAGGACTTCTACGTCCACTTCCTGCAAAGAAAATAGGTTTACATCTTATTGAACTAGAACGAAGAAAAAGTGAGGTTCAATTACCTGCAGTACAGACGGAACGGTACTCTGACCGTGTCTGGTCCTCCCCCAGCCAGCCACAGTAGCCATTTTGCCGACTAATTTCGTGGTGGATGGCGGAAGACAAACTGGAATGATGTGCTGCTTGAATTGAACTACCCTATCCAGTCGAACAACGGCAACATCATTTTTAAAGTCAGCCGGTGAGTAGTTGGGATGCACTTCCTTCCTCTCAATCCCATACTCTTCATGGGAAAGTCTTTCGTCTTGCCCTCTGACATCCCATTCACCAAGTCGAATTTTCATATTTGCGTTTGGAGTCCTGAAAACAAATTGTAAACATCCTTCAATGAAATTACATTTGAGCACTTACGTTGCCACACAATGAGCTGCAGTGACAACCCAGCGATTGGATATGAGCGCTCCTCCGCAACTCAACTTCCTTGACAGAAATCCGGACTTAATAAGCGCCACCTGCCAAGGATGGGAAGCAAATCCAGTCGAATGTCCTCCAACAATCCTGTTCGACCTTGAATATAGTTCGCCACAACCTGGAAAAGAAATGGTCTTATAAGAAAAGTTCAACATCCGAAAATCCTGTATAGAATAATTGGAATGGCTACGCTACATAAAGTTCAACTGGGTGCAGATACTACAAAAGCAACTACTACAACACAATAAAAAAATAACAACAAGTGTGATGGATGAAAGCTAGTGATGTACCAGGGAACGGTCGATATTTTCCGCCCTCGTACTGGGGGTCTCCGCCTCCGCCAGCACCACTTGTGAATGGAAGATGGCTATCGGCTCCATATCCATCATCGAACTGTCCGAAATGGTTATCGATATGATTGGATATTCCGTGAGGTCCACCTAAAGCGTTTGTGTCATGCTCCCAAGCGGGACGATTGACAGGCTTTGATGGGTAGTAAGAGGGTCTTGAGGATTGGGAGGGGGTACTGTAAACTGGATAACTGATCGGACTAGGTTTGGGGTTCATTAAATCGGGGTAAATGTCATGCAAATGAATGATGTCACCTGGAATAAGTTGGATTTGTTTTATCAAAAATATTTATTATTACTTGTTGTGAAGGCGATACTAGAAAAACGGATTTTCCCCTCCTTACGGTTTTGTTGCTTTTAACTTTTAAGTTACTTTTTCTTTTTGATAATAATTTGTAAAATATATTCGATAGGGTATATTAGTTTTGAGTGAACGTTTGCAACGCCAAGAAAAAATGGTGATAGAAAAAAAGAATTATATAATATATTCATGATTGGGAAGTGAAAACAAACTGTTTTATGTTCGTCTGTCTATCTCTGTGTCTGTCTCTCTATCTGGCCAGACGATAACTCAAGAACGCTTGTAGCTAGAGACTTGAAATTTGATACGTTGATACTTCATTGAAATGGTAAGATCAAGTTCGAAGGTGAGCAAAATCGGGCAACTCCTTTTTAGTGTTGTCATATAAGCCTGAATCGTTTTTATACAAAAATGTTGATTTTGTGTACTGAATACTTACAATTCGGATTTCTTTTGTTAAATATTGTTATAAATACGTATCTCAATTATTGATTAATTATTTGCGACAAATATTTTTTACACGGTTTCTTCTTACACGATATTAAAATTATAGAAATTAGAGTAGTAAAAGTGGATTGATTTACATAGGTTTTTTTGATTTAGAATGAGTAAATGGGAATCTTTCCGCTATGGTAAATTGTTTTACATTTTAGGGGTTGTGGGGATGAGGGTAGTAACCATCTGCTTTGGGGTTTAGCACTTTAGACCATGTGTGATATCAAATTAAACCTGTTGCTGAGTACTTACTATTAAATTAAGCAGTCGCGGACAACTAGCCATAGTTACATAAGAAAATGCATATCTAGATTTTGGCATAGAATGAGTATATTTTTCTTCATCTAAGGGTATCACGTAATTGGTGGGACCAATTGCTTCCTTACTAGTTTTTTTTTTTTTTTTTGGGTAGATTTCGAGAAAAAATCTACCTATTGGGATCGATACCATGTCATGACTTTCGAAAAATTCTTTCATAGTTTTTCGTTTCATGCCTCCCTGAGTACGAAACCACCACCCGTTCAAGAGTTTATATATTATATATATTGATATATTTACACGCTAGCGCGAGCGGTCATATTTTTCAAGATATTTGAACCAAACTTTATTATGATATTTCTAAGGTTAACAGCTCAGCTAAGTTCGTTAATGATCAAAATTGTCCCAAGGAGGTAGCCGGGGGAGGGGATTGAAATATTCAAAAAATATATCTGGGCCCCTATGGAGTTTAGAGCTAAACTTTATCTGCATAAGTTAGATTACTCTCTATGAAGTTTACGGGTACACCACCGATTCATGGGCTGCGGGCATGCTGTGGGGAGGGGGGGGGGGGGGGGGGGTTAATTTTTAGAACCACGTCTTGAAAAGCTTTTGATGGTTAATTTATACATCAAAAATTAATTTCCCAATTTCCCGATTTTGAAAACAATCACCCAATCACCTTAAAAATCAATCAAAACCACTTCGAAATCTATCTCAGCCTGTAGGTCTGTCGAAAGGGAATTTTTTACACGATACTGAAATTTTAAATATCAAAACTTTCCCTTTTCTACATGCGTTTTCAATAATTTAGAACGAAAACGAATTTCTACTTTTACGATGGGAAAATATTTTTCCACGGATTTTTACACGATTTATTAACAAACGTTTCTTCTGTGTTAAAACTGTGCCGCTCTACATCTAGGGTATTTATAATTGACTAGTATTTTCCGTACTTGTTATACCTAAAATACATTAAATAATGTAAAAATGAAATTGCGGAAAATTACAACTTTGTTACAAACAGTTATTTAGAAGTTTAGTTTCGTTTCCACTTTTACTCATTAACCAGCAGGTTACTTTCGTCTTCACATCCCAGTTCCCTGTTCTTCTAAAAAGCTAGTAAACAGTTAGATATAACAATCAATATCAGTCAATCACCTTCAAGGTTATTTACCACCCATCCCAAGGAATCACACAAAGCGAGAGTAATCACTCCCTGTCATGCGTCTTAATTGAATTTAAAGAAAAAGGAAATTTCACTCTTTTGTGGAAATTCCAATTACGACAAATCACAGTGTGAAAGACGAAGATTTGAGCGTAACTCTTCTACAAACCGCCAACGAAGGATGACGATTAAAAACAACATAACACCGAAATTTTACAGTTGGTCGCGGACTAAAGTAAAAGGGCTAAGTTCCAACAGAAGTCGATTGTTTTATCTTCTTCGAGTCGTCTTAATGGATTCAAAAGAAAAACATGACGTCTTCCAAAATAAATACCCACATTTTGTGACAGAAGGTGAAACTGAGGACGCTGCATTAATGGAGAAATGAAAAGAAATTTCCGCCCAGGTGGAGACTTGTTGCAGGTTCACTGATTCAAATTATCAGGGCGTGACAAGAAATTTTTGGGCAAGGCGAAGGGAGGTAATGATTGGAGGCAGATATAACGCGACAAAGTGACTTCTTTATGATGTTTCTGCAAAAGCGAAATTCACGTAACTTCCAACAAGGAAGATTGCAGCAAGCCGTGACGAATTGCACAAGAAGCATCTTCAGTTCGTCGCCAAGTGAAAGTTCTATACTTACTCGCATTTTGCACAAGGCCCACTTGATGATCGGTGTCCGGATGGGAGTCCTTGTCCACGCAGCATGACCAGATCATTCCACCGGAGCAAAGGTCCATCGGCTGGCCACCTCCCAGGACACATGAAATCGAGAGTCCGCACTCGAATTTCTTACCTTTGAACCGACATGATTGTGGAATCACTGGAAGAAATTGAAACAGTTAGAATTATGTTTTTCAAAAACGATTGAAAGGATTCAAGAAAAGAGGGGAGTACTTCGGCCTAGCATATCCATAACAGAGTTCGACGATTGATAGAACGAGGACTGCCTTCGGGAGAGGGCGTCCAACAGCAGGAGATCGTGCTGTTGCTGATGCGAAGGATATCCCGAACATAAATCCTGACCGATCATCACTAACAACATCAGGGATGTTATCCAATTCCTGATCCGCACACACAAATTCCACATTTTCGACACCACTTGTCCGGTTCTAGATAACTGAGTAACTGGGGGGAATCTTGGAGATTCTGAAATGAAATTCACACATCTTCGCACAGCGGCCACTGGAAAAACTTTCTTCAAAGATTACCGCGCACGCACCTGAGGAAGGTGACCGCTCCGTTCTGAGCCGGGGTAGTGTAAGCTGTGGACTGGCGCGAAGTGACGGAGTCGGCGACTGCCATTTCACCGTCTTCACGGCTGCTCTTTCTTTGTTAGCGGGGGATCGTGCTGGGTCTTGGACCGACGACGGCAGCAATTACAAACTGTTTTGTACACGACGCTGTCTTACCCCACGATAGTTCAAACTCAATTTCAGCTGTCACTGAAATAGCAGCGATTAGCCGCAGTTAAGTGGTCCCGCGGAGAAATCTCGTGTGCAACTCTTTCCCTTTCTTTTCCGAACCAACCGGTTCCTGGTGAGCCACTGAGGGACCCCCAGTGGAAGGTGGCCCTGATTTAAGGAACAAGGTTAATGTCGACAATTGGAGGTTGCTTTTTCTCCCATCTGCAATACGCAATTAGACAATCATGGAGTTTTGCAGAAGTCAATTATATTGACGAAAATTGTATACCACTTTTTTAAAAGCATTTTCTTCTTTGGTAAAAGCAACTGCAAGATCAAAGTGGGAGATTTTATAAATTTGGAAAGAGTTTTGCTTATTTATTTTGCAATGATGTCTTAACTCTTTAGAATCTTCATGCACGCAATTTTCGGAAGAATGGTGTCGCACCATCAATTAAAAGGTGTCCGAAATTATTACAAAAAGCCTCATTCAATTTAACACTCTTGAAAGAGCATATCTCTATCCTTCCCTAATAATTATTATTGTAAGGAAAAATTGTATAATAAAACAAAACGATCTTGTTCAACGTCGTTAAAGTTCAAAAGTATAGTCGTTGAAGTATTTCTTAATTCTACCCAAGATTTTACTTCTTGTGACGCACGAAATCATTCTCAACTTCACAACATGCTCCAAAATTTTGTGGTACATCATGTACATGTAAAACATATAAATAACTGGACTTATTGCAATTAAAATGACCGCGGGCAAAGGTTAAATACAAAAGAAATTGCCTTAAGCTTTCTAAATCAAGTTGTCCTAAAACTGTTGTCTTGGCACGAATTCTTGGGATGACCCAATTGCTGTGACACTGTCATCATTTCCAAAACAATTAAAACCAGAATTTTCGTGAACATCAAAAACAACGACATTGGGACAATTACCACAATATTTGGTACACTGAATAAATTGCCGGATGAAAGAGGGAAGAGAAAACATTTCTCCACGAAATTAGTCCCACGTTTAATTGCAATTCATGGTTATCATAATTTCATCGGGATGATAATTGAGGATTCTTCAGAGTTTGTTGAAACAACCAAACTAAAAGTTCAATTGGATGATTGGCTTCAAATTGGGAAAATTGTAATGTTTTTTTTCACTTTCACCCGCAATTAACAGCAACAATAAGAAGTTTTTGGTAGTTTCAAAAGTGAAGAGCTCCGAATAGAAATCAGGTCATTGCCACAAGAGGGAGAGTTCGAGAATGGTAAACATCACTTTTTTATGACAGTCTACCCTTTCTGATTCCACCGTTTAGTCCTTGAACTTGAAGAGCATCGATTGTGCTACAAATATGTGAACAAGGGACACTTCAAATTATCCAATTGGCAATTAGATACACAATACACATATATTACAAAAATAATCTCGATATTAACAATCATGCACGTGCCTGAAGCATTTAAATTGAGAATAACCCTTTTCTTTTCTGATCACAAAACGCAGCGTAAGTGTCTCCGAAAAATTTGAAGGTATTCACTATTCACAAAAAAAATTAATAATGGTCTACGAATATCTCGAAAAACTTTCACTTGTATTGCATAATATGCGTGAATCAGTTTTTGGGAGTCCAAGTCATGTTTTATTTATAGAAGATAAAATTGTTTTAGACTTAATTGATTGTTCTTAAAAATGGTTACGAAACTGAACAATGAAATTATAAATGCGATTTTGTGTTTCGTTTTCTTATTTTAAATAATTGCATTGTGCATTTTAATTTTTCCTTGTTTTTTTTACATTTAATAAATGATTTTGGAGGGGATTCGTTTTTGGAATATTTTAAATTAATTTTTTTAAATGAAATATCTGGAACGTATACAAAAAGAAAAATGTCAATATTTTGATTTGGTATTTCAGGGAAAATTGATTTTCAAAAGTGGACAAATTTGAGTTGATTTGTTTATTCGATAGTTACGCACTACAGACACTGAAAATTTTTTGGCCGTGAACTCTAAAAATTTAGTCACACCAGGCCACATTTTAGTTGCTCTTGAGTTACAAATAAACAGCAACGTACATGTGTACAATGTACATTATGTAGGTAATTAAAAATTTTAGATTTTTTTAAACGAAATCCATTACTTGCGACAAGAAGTGTGAATAGTCATGGTTGCGTTGAGTAAATACATAGATATCAATGGCTAAAGCCCGAAAGTAACCAAGTTCACCAGATATACAAAACTATAAAATTTAGGTATATTAGGTATAATTATTCGTTATGTAATAATTTTTTACTTACGGTCGAGTTCGTCGAAGAATTTCGCTTCCTTTGGCAGTTCCTTTCTTATAGTCATTTTTAAATCTGATCCTACAACACTGTTGTACACCGAATTGTAATTTAAACCGGAACACGAACTCCATTCCACCACGAATGATATTAACCAGAAATTAACAAAGAAATTTGGAATAATTTCCTTCATTATAAATATTGTGAAGACAATTCAGAGTTACTCTAAAAACCGATCACAATGAATTTGATTGTTTTTGTGCTTAAGATCCATTCAAGGGTGATAATGTCCGCCTTCTAAAGTATAATTTACAAAATTGTCCGAATTGTTACAGCAGCAGAAGTCGCAAGAAGAACACCGCAATTTTCACTTTCATTTCGATTTCTCGAGAAATGCACACACCTTTTGTTCTGTATGTGGTCACAAGTGCACCTGGCTAAGTGTGATTTTTCGTACTGAAAGGATCACCTCAAAACACTGCCCGAAATCGCGTCATGCCAACTTCAACCAACTCCTGGAGCAGTCACCAGTCATCCGCTAAATTGCCGCTTTTGACCAAACGAACGCGACTGGTGGATCGCGACACTTGCGACCGTATACAGCCGATTGGAAAGTAAAATGATGAAGAGGTGCGAGCCAGATCGACTTTTTCCATTTGATTTCGTCGTCCATGCCGCGACGAGTGACAGTAAAATTTCTTTTGAAAACAGCACATGTGAATATTTTTCGATACTTTGCGCTCTCGCAGAGAAGATCGGAAGTGCATATTGAGTTCCATCGTTTCGTCAAAACTCTGTTGACTATTTTCTATTCGATTAAATGCGGCATCGGCATGAATCACGAGAGCAAAGATCGAGAGGAGACAGTCCAAGATCATGGCCGCGTGACAGTGAAAGTGATCTTCGATCGCAGCCACTCTGAATAATGCAATTCCTCCGTTTCTTTTATGTACGGCTTTTCCGTTTCTGTGTTAATTAATATGTCCGTACTGAACTTGTTAGGATTATCCTTTGTTTGTAATTGAGAAGATACGAGGATAATGATCAACTGAAAACATAGACTGAGAATCTGTAGGGAAAGCTTGCATTGAACCAAAACTGTAATTCAGCTTAGTTTGTAAAGTTGCAATGCTTTTATGTTGATGTCTTCAAGTTGCAGTTTGGAAAACAACTTCCTAATACTAATAGCAACTATAACAACAGCAGAGAATGATTGCCAAGCCACATTACTGTTAAATCAAAACAAAAGTAATCTCACAAAAAATAAGAAAAAAAGTAACAGCAATAAATGAAGTGAATGAGTAAGAGAAAGGTGGATAATTCATGATTTCCCAGTTTGCATCACAACCCGTCTTTTTTTATGCGTTTCGATTACAAAAGAAGTAATCCATTATGAACAATCATCCACCAAAAGTGGAAAATCCAGGTGTCGAGCTAATACCTTTGGTTTCGTAACATCTCCGCTGTCGAAGACTCCAGGGGCAGGTAATCAGTTTCGAAATGTCGAATAACCTTCGGGCGCGGCTCTCACTCGCAAAGCAATTCCCATTCAGAGAAAGTGAAAGGCTTTCTTTGCTGTTAGCTCTCTAGCTGGATTGCTCTGCATTGTGCAAGCCGCTGACCTACACCGCCGCACCACCACGACAAACAACGCAGCAACGTAAACAAAGCCATCGCAAGACATAGCAGGAGGCCTGACGATGATGATGATGATGCACGAAAGATTTTCACTTTCTTTCGATCTCGTTGAATCCATCCCACTATTTACGATCGTTAATTGACACACATACAAGCACACTGAATGGTCACGCGTTTATTACAATGGCATAAATTAACAACAAAGGCAATAAAGTACATAAAAATAATGGATTACATTCTATACTAGTACTACTGCAGGGTTCAGTTGAGTGGGATGCAGAGTGGGGATGATCATGATATATCAGTTACTGTTCTGTTGAATTATATCCTGGATCCACTTCGAGGTCTTCTGGATGTTGTGGTATATTCCAGGCTGATGATCGACACCGCATCCAAAACCGGCACTTGTGATACCAATGAGAGTGAAGCGCCCACGATCTTTTATTATAAGTGGTCCACCGGAATCACCTGAAATGAAAGTGACGTTAATTAGAGGGGTATGGAGCTTGCACATTCGGCGATAGAGGCGCTGTTTCACGCGTTTCAATAGCTGAAATATAATCGGTCTACTACTTCACTTTTCGCAAAGATACCTTAAATTGCCGTTGCATATTTCCAGGCGGCGTTATTCAAGCTCTCTTGATAATTTGATATACAGGCGATTAGAAATTTTGGTTCGTATTTACACATGCAGATGTCTCCGTATAGTTGTTTTTGTGTAGACAAATAATTATTTGATTACCGTTTACAATTTCAACATCAGCGAGTAATAAAGTGAATATTTTGTTTGATTGCAAATAAATATTTATTACCCAAGCACGCATCTTGATGTCCGTCTGAATGACCTGCACAAAACATCTCACTAAACAGTTCAACGTTGATTTTCTTACTCTCATGCCACTTAACACAGTCAGCTGCACCTGAAATAATTTCAAAAATATTCACGAAATATTCTCAATGTCCAACCCCTAAAATCTTTACTTATAATCGGGACAGAGGCCGTTTGAAGAATATTGGTTCCAGAATGTCCGACATTCGCTTGCGTTTTACCCCAACCTGCGATAATTCCTTTCCTTCCAACAAGATCGATTGGATACTGTGGAAGACATATAGGCAAAATATGGCTCCTATTTGAAACAAATATGAGTTTATTTTAATTGGTTAAGGGAACCCGATGCTTACATAAATCCAGTGAATTTGGCTAATTTTAAAAGCGCTAAGTCGAATCGATCGGGTTGTGTCATGCGGAATTGAAAGCGGGGGTGCACAATTTTTTGAAGAACTCTGTGTTTCTCGGAAGGCAACGGTTCCAGGATCAAGCCTGAGTTCTGTGTATCCAATTCTCCCAGGTAAACAGTAATGTCGTGCAAACGAGCCTGCTGAATGCAGTGGGCGGCGGTAGCCACAAACGCCTTCGAGACCAGGACACCTCCGCACTGATATTCCGCAATTCGAATATGGGCCTGCCATGGATACTCTCCGAAATTCGCCGGTCTGCCTCCGATTATCCTCTTCTGGAGAATATGTTGACTGGACTTCGGTATGCCACACTCCATCTTTAAAGAGACCAAGTTATCACCAAGTTTCAACCACACATCCACTCAATTTATACCTCCTGAAAAACATCATTGTCATTTCTTCTCCGCAAAATGCTCCTTTTGGGTAAAGAGGGTGGAAACGAGGACTGAAGAGGCTGAGCACTTTTCTTTTTGTAATTTGATTCATTAGCATCATGTTCAGGAACACAACAGGAAAACAGCCACTTGTTACCGCCGCACCCTTGAACGTGCTTGCCACCCTGAAGCCAACACGAAAAACTGAGCTTGCACGGACGAACGACATTTTGATGCACACACTCGGAGGGAATTCCCAAGACGGTGTGCAGAATGCCTGGGGATTGTCGAAAGTTTTAAGGATACAATTTTGGTAATTTGAATAAGATTAGCCACTCACCCGCCTGACTCAGGGAGGAGCTTAGGGTGGTCAGGAAAATCGTAAATTGTAGAGTTAAGTGGGAAAACTGCCATGACAGCATCATTTAGTGGCGATCGACCTCTTCCTTCATTATTTTCTTCGGCTCATCCAACATTAATGAGCTGCGATTACGAGGAAGGATTAAAAAATATTGGAAAGTTTTATTCAAGGCAAAATTAGTTTAGAAAGTATTTCAACGGTGCGATGCGAGGTGCGAGATGAAGGACACTTAAATTTCAGTCCCAACAAATTGTTTTTCAAACAAAATATGAAGTTTTGAGGAATTGTTTAACAACATTAACAATTAACTCCACTGCTCTTACGCGGTCACTGATCTTTGTTCATTCTAAACTTCTTTAAGAGGAGGATACACCTAAAAATTTTTCCGAGTTGAAAACTACTACAAACAAGTCAAACCACACAATCGCAGGTCCCTTTTGCTTGTGTGTGTTGCGACGGCATTTTTGTTCTCTGCTCTCTGCAGTTCACGGGCACGCAAAAAATATCGATTTTGCGATGGGCTTCGCCTTGCAGGTGGCTTCTGCTGTTTCTTTACTACTTGGTTTTCTTGCGCATCTCGGCCAGTACTTGGCGCTTGCGGAAAAAAATGATTCTACGGGAAGGGCGAAGTAGGGAACGGGGCAGGTCTTTCGTTTATAGTTTTGGGTACATTTCATTCTTGAGTGAATTTTACGATTGTGATTTGTAAATGCCCGATAAGAAATTTTGTTGGATGAATTTGTTTTCTTTTAGTTTGACTTTTCTAGACATTTTATAGTTTAGATTATTATAAAAAATAGTTTCATTTTGAAGTAATATATTACGGAATTTTTATATATTAATTATTGATAAAATCATCCTTTTCTCAATCTAAGAGGGACATATTTTTGCATTTTAGCTGCATTCTGTGCTTCTACTTATGAAACATTGTGATTTAATTAATATATACAATTGACCAAATAAAAGTATGATTTTTTAAAGATTATTAATTAAGAGTTATTTTATCAACTTAGTGGAATAGAATTAAAGAGACTGAGAGAGGTGGCGCTATTAATTGACATACGTGCTGATTCGGAGGTAAAAAATAAAGAAATCATTACATAACCTACTCACTTGGCATTTCAATAATTTATTGATTTGCCTATTGACCCTAAATTCATGAACATATAATTCTTTTTTTTTGTCTTTATTATTTCTTGGCATTGGATACATTTGCTCAAAAATAATACACCCTATATACCCTACAACTAGAGTATAAAAAAATTCAAACTAAAAGAAACAAACCCATGAAAACAAAATTTCTTTTCAGGCATTCAAAAATCAAAATCATAAAATTTATACAAGAATGAATTTTACCGAAAAGGCGAAAACTAGCAACGAAAGATCTGCCCCGTCCTCTACTTCCTTCTCCAAAGTATCGTGAAGTTGCATATTATAATATAGCATGAAAACTGAATACGGATTAGTACATAGATACATGTACCTAATTATTTTATATTTACTACGTATGTTTACATTAAAGTATTTTTTTTCTTTAGTTATTTTTCAGTCTTATCTACCTACGTACAAAATTATCCTAATTATTATAATATTGTATACAACTTGCATTTTTACAGACAAGTTGCATATTAAATTGGTACTAGAAAGTAGAAATTCATAAAAGCAAGCCAAACTCCTTTTCTCGAACATGCGAAATTCTAAAGTCAAGAATGAAAGTTTTCTAACGAAATGTATTCGCTGTGTACGTCACCCCCCGTCCTAAAAAACGTAAATTTACAATCCATTGCAAAATACGAATTCCAATGAGAAATCGTTTTGCCCCTTTATCTACCCTCCCCGTCCCTAAATGTGTCAAGTGGCTAAATTGCCCGAACAAGAAAAATGCGCGTAAGCAAAAATCCACTTTTCTGTACATTGCATCCCACTAGCCATCCTGAAATCTTACACCGCCGCAGCGCAGCCTCTAAGTGCTTGTTTTTTGCATGGTCTACCTACGTCACTCGCAGCGTCGCTGAAATTTCTCTCAGAGGAATCGTGTACATGAACGGCACGCTCATATGATACACAAAGTGTTTGAGTGTATATGTTGTCAACAAATTGTTGGTCAAAAAGTGTGAAATTTTGCCTATTCTTAGGCGTTTACAATTAAATTCTCTGAATTTTACATCAAAATATCGCTAATATTATGCACTTCTTTATTGAAAAAAGTTAAAAAAATAAAAGAAATGACATTTCTCTGTATATGAATGAAGGAAAATCTGAAAAAATCCGTCCAAAAATAGAGGAAAATGCATTTAAAAAATTCAAGAAACTACTCTTAGAAAAATGTCCTTTATGAAAAATCTAGGACCTTGTTTAAAAATCCCCCTATTCACATCAAATGCGAACCTTCAATCTATCAACTGAAGTATATTTCATTGGAATCCCTTCAGAAATAAAGGAGTTATCTGGTATCAACTTTTACCAAATTCGCCAAATTTAGCAAAACCACTTTTTTAAAACTGCTATAAAAAAAAATCTAGGACCTTGTTTAAAAATCGCTCTATTCACATCAAATGCGAACCTTCAATCTATCAAATGATGTATCTTTCATTGAAATCCATTGAGAAATAAAGGAGTTATCTGGTATCAACTTTGGTCAATTTCGCGATTTAGGTGTATCCTCCTCTTAACTCAAATAATTATATTTCGAATATCCGAGAATATTTGCATATTGATGAGTATAACTGTTTCAAAAATTTCATTACTTAAAATAGACAAGAATCTTCGAGAAGGAGTAGGAAACCGTGGATTGTTGCTCTCCCTAATTAGGGCGTGCTGAGCCCGAAGGAATCCTACAAAGGAGTGCGAACAAATTAACCGAAATACCTAAGCGCTAATGGATTGTTTAAGTCGAATCGAAGTTCCAGATTAAAATCTAACGGTAGATTGGCATTGTTAAAAAACCATTTCAACGATCTCTTAAAATTCCATTTATCTGGATCCGATAGTTTTACTGATTTACGACTGCTGCGCAAACTACAAGTTTGCTGGAAGCGGCAACCGTGACCCCATCTGCGAGCAAAGTTTTTTTTCGGGAAGATAGGAAAGAGGTGTTAATCCCACTGCAACTGTTTATGCCTACGATCAGTTTTTTTTTTGTTCTGCATCGAGTGAAAGCCTCTGTTTACCATAAACAGTTGGCGCCTGTCTTTGCCTTGACCGTTCTTGACGCTATCCAATTTGGCAATTAGTGAATGGTCTGTTCCAATTTACTTGAAAAGCTCCATTAACTTCCTCGGCAGCCGGAAATGCCGTCGCCATGCAGATTGCAGTAGTGAAGTAGTAATATTCCAACGGAGTGATTTGCGCGACTTACCTCTCCTAAGTCCACAAACCAGCGAACAATTTGATTGGTCTTGGTGAAATGGCGATTAGAAAAATAGGCAGAGAGTGCACTTCACGATTCTTGCGAACTCTGGACCGAACGATCACTTTATCTGGCGAGTACTTCCGCTCCAGGAAATAAACGCGTCCATTGATTGGATTCGAATGGGTTTTTGAAATCCGTCACACTTTTAGCACCTTTCGTTCCGTTCAAAAATTTCAGACTGTACAATTCGTTCGTGATTGTTGCAAAATCACTGAAGAAGATTTAGATTATCTTCATTGTTTTGAGAAAATCGTTGCTTTTGGTTGTTCGGCTTAAATTTTTTCCCGGCTCAAAAGAAGATGTGTGCAAAAATGACAGTTAAATATTTTACTAGTTTTTAAAACTTCTGCAGAATTTTGGGACGAAGCCGAACCGATCGCCTTGAAGCACGGGATAAGACTGAGATGATCGACGGTAAGCAGCACAGCTGAACGGAAGACTGGCCGAGGATGGTTGCTGGATGCTGGTGTGATGCAAGAATTTTGCCTTCCAATCTCTGCTCTTATTAAAATAGTCAGAATTTAACTGTTTCTGGTGTCGCCCGTGACCAACATTGTTAAGTCAATTGGAAACTGTGCTTACACCTGACTCGGATAGATTCACCAGCCAAGAGTAGTGCACTGCCGATCATCATCATTGATCTTGCACAGCCATTTAGTGGCATGCATACGACGGATATCGTTAACTCAATGCACGTTAAATGCAGTTAGTTTTGCCTACTTTAAGCCAATCTCAATCACCGCGTCGCCAAACTTGAGATGGGAGAATTTTCTTAATAAGATGCTTTGGTTGAGATCGCAAAGTGTCTAACGTAATCTCGGAAAGTGTGCTAGATATCATCTGGGGCTTTGCAACGTAACCATTGGGAATTGCTCTGGAATTTCGCGGTTTTTATTTGCGACAATAATCACTCGTCGCCAATGCGGCCTCTTGCCGCACAACCGGAAGAGAGTCGTGATTAATTGCTGAGGTTCTCTGGTGTCTTGAGGTGAAAATAAAAAATAAAACAAATTTCTTTTATTATTTTGTAAAACAATACTTAAACTGTGTCTTAGTTGCAGGAACCGGAACTTCAAATGACTGAGATTTGTTTTTTGTTCAGCTCTTTTGAAGGAACACGATTTAAATTAGAACATACTTTTTAGCCATAAAAGAGAAATGTAATGCAAATAATGTTTTCACAGATTCAAAGAATGGAATTTTGTGAAACCATCACCGGCCGTGAACGGATATCGTTTTGTGGTGAGACTTCAGTCAAGATCAATTAAGATCAGCCAAGATCATATGATTTTCGTCATTTCCAGCTTCAATCTGATTTTATTGTTACTCATAAAGCAGTAAAACTTTCTTCAACTGATCGTATGATTGTTTTTTCGTATGATGTTGAAAATCTCTTCATTCTGAAGTTGCGAAACTTCCCTACAAGGAAAAAAACAAATTGTGAAATTGTGCAAATTTGTGCCAGTTTTATGAGGCGAGGACTAATGGAAACAATGTAAAAAAAATCCAAAGAAAACAATCGTTGCAGTTTTCGCATTCCCATGAGTATTTTACCCTTTGAAATTTTCTGCTGCATCAGCGACATTGCTTTAGGTGCAACACAGCTTCATTTGGGTACCGAAAAAAAACTAATTTCATGCACGTTTTCCACCTTTAGGAAGATTTTGAGATTAAATCGATGTGAACCGCGATACTTTGAGAAATGTCGAATTATGCAACTAATGTAATCTCTGTGAATGCTTTGGGTGAAGAAGCGTTCGGGTACTTTCTTCAGACCGATTGAAATGGAAAACAATGACGAATCGCAGTTAGTTGAGAGATGCACTTCCAGAAATGTACACTAAAAAAAAATTCAAAAGAGCATAATTGCACGGAGAGAAAAAACGCTCGGTTTTTTGACAAGCGATCTCGGTCCGAAATACACTACCGAGAATTTTAGCCTTAAAAATCTCGGTTGAATAAAAATTAACCGGGAGGTTTAAACTAAATTTAGAAAACTGCCGGTTGTATTCTACAGAGATAAAACTGTCCAATGTCGGTTGATATCAACCGAGACATTAGAAGAATCCCGGTTGTTTATACCAACAAACCCCTGTTGTAAATAACCGACCTTTTATGAAAATCTCTCTGTTATTTCCCAACGATCCCGACCCCGTTGCTATGAATTTCAAACTTACTCGGTTGGACATAACCGACCCCAAGCTAAACACTCTGTTGTACCTACTGGAAATAAATTTATTCCAAGTAATTTTTAATTCATTTATTTTCACACATAATACATAATAATACAAGATATATAATACATATAATTCATTAATGGTGCTCAGCGGGAAGTCCGGGTGACCGCCTCGGTTTCGAACACTGAAATCCTGCAACATTAGCATACTCACATTAGTCATTTGATCATTTTTTAATCACATTTAAATTGGTTATTGCAGTAGTTTTGTAACAATCAACTCACCTGTAGTGTAGTGTCGCTAGCCTTTCATCGTGATTGACAACAGATAGACGGACCAACCATTATTTTCGTGGGATGCAAACGTTCACTCAAAACTAACAAGTCTCCACCACAATCATGCATCATTTCCACCAAAATTCAATCTAAATTATTAAAATAAACTCACCAACTTCGAAAACCACGGAACTTCACTACACTTGAATAACTTGGAGACAATGCGCAACTGAATTGCAGTGGGCTTTACTTAAGCCTGTCTCCAAAACTACCGAGAATTTTTAAAACAACCGAGATTTTCAAAATCTCTGTTGTTTACGAAATATTCCACAATTCGCATGAAACATGACATGACATGACTTCGACACATTGTTAATTTTCTCTTTCAACGGGATAACGGGAGCATATGTTGGGTACGATCATGAACATCCAGCAGATCTTGGTCAAACAATAGCAAGGAACCTTTTGGTGTGTACTTGTACATGACTTGGTTTTACAGCAACAGAGAAAACACGATAATTAAGTACTCTCGGTTGGATATCAACAGAGAACCGATGTATATATTCGGCTCGGTTAGTTGTTTTCTGAATGATTGGTACACTCGGTAGAAATCTACAGAGTATACTCTTGCTAACTGAAATTCCCTGTTGCATTTAACAGACTGCGTTCCGATTAACTAATCTCTCGGTTAATTTGCTGCAGATCCCGGTTGCCCCTTCTGAGTTCTCGGTCAAAATATCCGTTCCCGGTTATTTACAACAGAGAACTAACTATTTTCAACCGAGAAGAACAAAACAACCGAGTCAAAATCCTCAAATTTTCTCTCCGTGTGTAATTAAATTTGTGCAGTACTATCGAAAATATATTTTTATATTTGTACGACGATGGGTTTTCTATTTTAAAGTCATTGAAAACCGTTATGAAAACGAAAACAGAATTCAAAATTTTTCCAATTGCGTAATATAAAAATGTTAAACAGAGAGTTTAAATTATTTGATTTTATTGATACCTATTTACAACAATTTGTTCCTAGTAGTTCAATCAAACGCTTACCTAATTAGCAAAACGTTAAACAAAATCCATAATAAAAATAATTAAAAAATATGTATAGATATATATATAGTAGCGTACATTTGTACCCCAAACTAAATATATGAATTTACACGGTATCCCTACATTCCCCTCATTGGTAACAACGTTTCTGTCGTAGGTGAAGTTTTGTGCTACTAAATCTAAACCTATTTACACTATTTATTAATTCTAAGTAATAAATACATAAAAGTAACAACTGAATTAATAAACACAATTTAGTCACCTAAAATACTATTTCACAGAAATGTATTTTAGTTAAAAGAATATTATCCTTTTAGTATAATTGTTGCACGTTAATTTTAGGTTTCAGCCATTATTTTTACTTCGTTCTTCATATCACAAGGTTCTCTACGTATTCAAGTATTTTAAGAAGAAGCGATAAAGGCAGATATTCGAGTTCATGTTAATAAACAAATACAATTTATAAGTTCATATTTTTAAGATCTCTTAACATTAGTCAATTTTCTAGTTAGTCACAAAAAAGTAAAAGAAATATTTGCATTTAGTTACTTAGTAAAGCAATAAGATGAACTGTTCCAGACCATCTTCCATATTTATTAAAAATATACAACAGAAGATTTAAACAAACAAAAAAGCACGGATGTAGGAAAAGAAGTAGAAGAGTAAGAAATATCAGAAAATATTTATAGAAAAAAAATTAAATAAATTTATGTCCTAAAAATAATATAAATTGAACTTCAACACTTAGGAACATACATTTAGAAATATATTATTTTTGAAAAAAATTACTGCAGCCAATATTAAAGCAGACTGACAGATTTAAAAAAATTTAAAGTAATGTTCATTACTGCTTTCATTGGTTTCTTGGTAATTGATAGAATTATAATTGAAACGCCTAAAAAATAGAATTTGAATTTCTCAATAACCATTTTTAATGAAAATGCCACAACGAGACGAATAATAAACTGCTGCTGCAAATTAGTTGTATGTACCGTTACTTGAAGATCTTAAAAATATTAAACAAATGATTTGTCGTAACTTGCGTTCAGTAGATGAGATAATTTTTTTTTTTTCAAACTGTATCAACTTTGAAAGCTATTATTGAATGCAATTTCAGATCTCTGCTTTAGCTGCTCGTTGTCAAGCTTATGACATACGAAATCCAATCGACAGTGTACGGCACACGATGATAGATTCCTGGTTGGCCCCTTGACGCACAAGAGTATCCAGCGGAGACAACACCTACCGCAAATATTGTCAGTTGTTAGTTCACTGTTCAACAGAAGCAAATCACAAGTTCACATACCAATCAAGAACCACCTGCCGTTCTTTTCATGCATCAACGGCCCTCCAGAGTCACCCTGACAAGAGTCCTTTCCCCCATTCCTATAGCCGGCACATAACATTTCTGGATAAATCACGACGTTGATGCCATTCGACCGATGCCATCGTTCGCACACTCTGAAAGAATCTCGTTAATTCTCGTTCGCAAAACATTGAAAGTTACAGTGGTTTATCTTAACCTGTTCTCCACGACGGGAACATCAACGGCTTGTAATGTTTTCGGGCGCAGTCTTGATCCTGGATTCAAGGCACCCCATCCCGCTGCCCATCCGAATTTACCTAAGAAGTCTTCATTTTTTTCTGGCAAGCAAATTGGAGCTTAAGATTTAAAGAAAAAAAAATTCAGTTAAAAATGATCAGAGAATTAAGGAAATTTTTTTAGATGAGGAATGTACCAATATGAGGCATAAAGTGCACCGGTCGTTCCAGTGTCAGGACGGATATGTCGAACCTGTCCGCTTGCGGAGTGAACTTGAAGTACGGATGAACGTCAATCCGTCGAACTCCGAAAGTGTACGCTGGCAAAGGCTCCACAGCAGAGTTTATCACGTAGTCCCCAAGGGTGACGTGCACCTGCCGAGGACTTGCACGGGCCACGCAATGACCAGCAGTCACTACATGTCGTCGAGACACCAACGATCCGCCGCACCTAAAGGATACAACAAATCATCAAATAGTTTTTTATGAAAACCGTGAACGCAGTAAAGTTATAACTTAACTTATATGTAATAAACTAATATGGAAAAAATCATTGGTTTGGGACAATTTTTGAAATACCCTAGATGTAGAACGGCGCAGTTTTAACACAGAAGCAACATTCGTTAAGAAATCGTGTAAAAAACCATGCAAAAACAGTATTCCCATCGCATTTAAAACAATATTTAAAGAAAAAAAGTTAATATGCCAAAATATGAAATCAACATTTTTGCATAAAAAGGATTAAGGATTATATGACAACAGTAATACGGAGTTGCCCGATTTTGCTTATTTTCGAACTTGCCCTTACTATTTTAACGGAGTATTATGAACCAAATTTCAATCCTTTAGCTACAAGCGTTCTCGATTTGTCATCTGAATAGACGGACCGGACCGACATACAGATGGACAGCATTATTTTTGCCTTGCAAATGTTCACTCAAAACTAGTATACTCTACATCTATGATATGGGTATAAAATTCTTTTAGAATTGATATTTGGTATTATATTTTGCTATTGCAAATAGTGGAGGAGTAAGTTTAGTGCAGAATACGACGAAGTGTACGGGATGGGATAAGAACTATAATAGAAAACCAAGGGCAATAAGGAAACGAAACAAATAAAACCCCAAAAGAGGAGCCATTCAGAGGATTGTAGAATGTAGATGCCATTTCCGCTTCTGTTCAATTCCACCTCAGATCACAGTGGCAGCGCACTGATGAAGAGATTCTAAAATTCAACCTTGGACAGAAAAAAATGTCAACCGAGGTGGACGTGCCACGGATTTGATTAGTCCTGACAGGCGATTGAATTCCATGATCGATCGTCCTGAGTTCGCCCGTTGCAAACCACATGTCATATCAGGTATGTATGATATGATAATAGAAGACATGACACGAATGTGAAAAGTGCGGCTACTTTTTTCAACATTTTTTTAAACTTAAGAGTGTAAAAAATATTGATTTGCATTGCATTAATGAAAAGTAGTGAAAGCGCTTACATTGGATTTAAGGTCTAGTGTAACTAAGAAAAAATAGAATGAGAGTTTAGTTGATAAACATACATGAACTAAACTTCGAGAAGGAATCATGTCAAACACGAATGATCACTTAAATAGGGTAAGCTTTGGGTTTCTAATTGATATCTACTGCCGTATAGAGTTTGTTATTTTTTCTTTGTATATTTTTCTCTTTTCAGTTTCATATTCGAAATATTTAGTAAAGTACTTCGAATCTTCTCTTTCAGCTTGCTTTAGAATACATAATCGTTACATATTATTTATCACAAATTTGTTTTATAACAAATTTTTGCGTTCCTTAAACTGCGTAATAGGTTTGTGTTTTTTATTATTTATATTCAATTTCTCTATACCCTTAAGCGACTTGTATAATATTAATTGATGAAGAAAGTGGAGACGGCATGTTGCTGGTTGCAAGTACTGTAAGCTCTGTCACTTGCCGTCTATTTTTCTATACATCAGAGTAAGTACTAGCTGACAGTGATTGTTCTAACAAACAGACTGCTGTGAGGTCATGAGTGAATGAGTGAGTAAGTCAGATAACTACAGTTTCTGACTTGCCACTATACTCTAAATTCTAATGGTCGCAAGTTCACGTTTAGACAGAATATTTCCGGACATCACTCGCTACTTTCTGTGGCTATGCCTGGAAAATTAACCATGCTTGAGTTTCCTTGCCACCAGTAAATACTTACCGCTGGAAAGGCAAGTACCCCTATACACAAGGTAAGTATGCAGTAAGTGAAACTAGCAAGTACTGGCTGTCAGCAACTTGCGGTCATCACCTTCCCTGTCTATAAGCCGTTTTAAGGCCTTAATGTAGGTACCTATATATTAATTTTGAGCAAACGTTTGTAATGCCAAAAAGTATTGTTGACAGAAAAAAAATTATTACTTATATATTCATAATTGGGAAGTGAGAAGAAGGTATATTCGTCTGTCTGTTGTTTGTCAGTTGTCTGTCATCGGTCTGTGTGTTTAGACGATACCTCGAGAACTCGAGCTAGAGGATTTTAATTGGGTACAGTATTACTTCGTTAAAATGAAAAGATCAAGTTCAAAGATGAGCACACTCGGGTAACACCTTATTAATGTTGCCATATAAGCATGAACCATTTTTGTACAAAAATGTTTATTTTGTTTACTGAAAATTTGCATAGGTGCATATTAATTTTTTTTCGTTAATTAATATTGTTATACATTACTAATTAATTATTAATTGAACGCAGCTGTTTTTACACGCTTTTCTTACACGAAATTTTACAGATACCGAAACCTTTCCTATTTTATACCCTAGATGTAGGGTATATTAGTTTTGAGCGAACGTTTGCAACGCCAAGAAATAATCGTCACAGAAAAGAAAGAACTATATATTCATGATTGGGAAGTGAAAAGAAACCGTTTTATGCATGTCCGTCTGTCTGTCTGTCTGTCCAGACGATAACTCGAGAACGCTTGTACCTAGGGACTTGTAATTTGGTACAATTATATTTGATTAAAATTGCAAGGTCAAGTTCGAAGATGAGCAAAATCGGGCAACTCCTTCTTAGTGTTGCCATATAAGCATGAATCATTTTTATACAAAAATGTTGATATAAGAATGAGTATATTTTTCTACATCTAGGGTATCACGTAATTGGTGTGACCAATTGCTTCCTTACTAGTTATATGCCTTTTCAATGATTTAGTCGAGTTTGTCTCTTTACGATGGGAAAACTGCTTTTGCCCGGTTTCTTAATAAACGTTAGGCTTCTGTGTTAAAACTGTGCCATATTTCATAATTTGCCTAAAACTATTATACTTCCGTACTAATTTTATTTTTGGAAAAATCTTTGTCATGGAACGGCAAAGTCAAAGCTAACAACAATATCTCTGAAGTTTGAAATCGACAAAAATCTAAACAAATTGTTAAAGACTAAAATTATCAAGAAATTAGTTTGTAATTTTTGAGGTCGTGACCTATTTCCATTTGATCTACAGCTGCTGTCGCATCTATTAATTGTTTAATTTTTATTTTATACCGCAACACGTGAGTATTCATCATCGTCAACGAAATGCAGGAAAAACGGTTCCACCTCTGCCCCAAAAGACCTTTTAACCCTTTTTGGTGGCGTGCGCTTGCACATATGTATAACCAGAATAAAAAAAAGTCATGTAACCACAAAATCGCTGATCAAAGATGCCAGCCAAAGTGACTGTGAGTTTAGGTCGACGACAGCAAACAATGCAAGATCAATCACAGTCTGTCATTTGACTACAAAAGGAAAGTAATTTGCTTAACCATAATGCGACATGACAGGCTTTCGACTGCGAGATGTCTCCCGAGGAGGAAGTTTCCAATTTGGATTTAAGCAGAGAAAGTGTCATTAAAAGTCCCGCTGTACTCCTGGGTCGGGCACACAAAATGGACTCGTTCCTGATGAACGTCGGAAAAGATCAAATTGCCAGCGATCGGAGGGAATTCACATTTTGCTAACGGGAAACTTATTAATTGTTTTAACAGTTTGAAAGTACTTTCAGACCGATTGTGGCCATCAATAGGTTTTTGGTTTTATCACCTGTCTTCACATTTATAAATTACCAATGAACAGTTAAAAAACGCACTTTCACCTGTAAAAGTATCCTTTTACAAAAAAAAAAAAAAAAAAAAAAAACTTTTAACAGTGCAACAAACAGCATCGAATAAAATTGAAGACTTTAAAATTTTATGGAAGTTTAAAAAATTATGATTGACCCTGTGCTTCTTTTAAAACACAGCATTTATCATTCATTAATTGCGCTGGTTTATTACATTGGTGTGTTTTATTTACCTTGAAGAACCAATTCGTATATACGCTTGCCAGGGAAAGGATCCAAATCCGGCATCATCTCCGCCAACGATTCTCCGTTGTGCTGTTTGTTTCGCCAACGAAATTCCACAGCCTGCAATTAAAGAAACAAACAAAAATTTACAATAAAAAACAGTAATAATGAAAACGCGCATGCAGTGTACAACTATAAACAAATACAAATGCTTCAAAACCAAATATTTAAGTCGTTATTTTCTGTATTCGAACCTCTACTACATAATTTAAACTAGTACAACAAAAATTATTTTTCAGTTGATCTTCCACACAAAAAACATCAAGCAGCTAATTTTTTAAATTAATTTGTTAATAGAGCTAAATTGCATGCAACACTACGGTATTGTTGTTATTCAAAACAAATTTTCTAACGTAAAAGTGTTATAAAAAATACACAAATTTTTTGAAAAAGAATTACGAACAACTTCCAATGTGCATGCAATCACCCGAAAGTGTCTAGAAATCTGTTCACGTCTCTCATCATCCAGTTTTCTCATTAATCAGTTAACCACCCATCGATTTGACATCACTAAGATTCGCATTTGCACTAAAGCCATTGATTTGTTGAAAACTATTCTTCCTATTGTTGCAAAGAGATTCAAATCAAACTTTCTCCATTTAAAACCCCGAAATCCATTAATTTCAGGCAGCTCTTCGTGTATTGAAAATGTTTCGTGTGTGTGCAAAAAATTAAGAGTGTTTGTTTTGTGTTTGTTTTTGAAACTGGATGATCAGAGTTAATCGACTAATCACCAATTGGCTCTTCATGCTCTTTCATAAACATTTGCTTTGTGTTTTGGTGTTTTTATTTTTCGAAACTCACTGGGATCGTTTATGACGGGTCCATAGTCTTTGTGTGGAAGATCGGTGAGATCGACTGTATTTCCGAATTCAGAGGTTCTTAGGTTTGATGACTTAGCTGTGCGATGACAGCATCCCCTCAGTAAGCCGTTACAAGTGCCTTTTAGCAAGCCACTCGACATCCAGCACATTAAAAAAAATTCACATGTGCCCCCTTCGTGTTGGCATTGGGCATCTCGAAAAAAATCTCCTAAACGAATTTGTAATAATTATTTTTCGATAATTCCAGATGTTTTATAATTACAATCAACAGTCATAATTTTAAAATTATTTACTGTTGATTTTTGGTACTATCACTAGTTAGTTGTGCGTTGTGCCAAGGCCAGTTGATTTAGGTGAACTAAAACTCACTCGTGATTTAGCAAACAAGAAAAGCCATTGATTTGAAAAAGATGAACAGTTCCGTTTTTACACGAAATACACGTTCCAAAAAAATTGTGTTAATAAATATAGTGTAAAAATAAAATTAAGTGTGCTCGAAATCTCGAAAATATAAAATCGCGTTGCCTCTTATACCGCGGACAGACGAGAGTACTTAATTTAGTTAATGACGTCATAATGACGAATAATGTAAATTTCCTATACTTGCAAATCTACCGGGTGGTCATGGCGGCTGTAACTCGATTAAACTCGATGTACTGCTGCCAGCGCCGTACGTGCTACATAGTGGTAAATATTTGCACTAAAATTATATCTGTTGTGAAATGTAATTTTTTTGTTTTTCTTATTTTTGAACGAAATACTTCTTTACAGCAAATTTAATTCAAAATTACGTAAGTATAAACACATTTTCTTTTTCTTTACTTGACTGCAAGAAAATAAACTGACCGCTGCGCTGTCGCGAATCCATTTTATGTTTACGCCAAATGTCAACAACTAATTCCGTTCAGTGGCAGACGACAAGCCCGATTAGATTACGTGACGTCATTAACTCTATTAATTGCTCAAGTACTCTCCGGAGGAGGGGGGGGCGCCTAAAATCTAATGCAAAAAATATACTGTAATATATTGTAGTAAGAATTTTAACAATTTCAAAGTGTTATTATTGATAAATAGGAAAATATAGTACAAAAATAGACTCACCCTTCTCCTTGAAAGTCGTTGAACTGGAACCAATGTCCTCCCCAGTGATATCCTGTAGACTGAACTCATTTCGAATGTCTTGAATGGTGCTCAGTTCATTTATTCCAAAATTCTGATCCCTAAAAAATTAAATGTCTGCCTTGATCTCCAAATTGGGATGTATATTATAGATCTACCTACCTAAAAGCCACCGAATCGCTGGAATAGCTTGCGCTAGGTGGACCACTTGGGAAATTATCATTTGTAGGAAAAACCACTCTCGGCGTCCTCGACTTAAGCGGTGTATACCGAGACTTGGTTGGCCCTGAGAGGTCACTGTAGTCGATGTAGACCTTCGGTGGAATGAATGGTCGTGGACTGCGGTAATCCTCGCCGAAGTAGATGCCCCTGTTCGGCCGTTGTACAGCAGTGATCGGTCCGTTTACGTCTCCAAACTTTGTAACCTCATCTCGGTATGGCTTTCCGGAAAACGCTGCTTTATTGTTTGCACTGGGCCCTGGAAATTCTACGACGTGTCCCATTGGTCCAGGAGGTTCTGACTCGAATGTAAGTTGCCTGGTGAACCTGGTGTCATAGTCCTGATAGGTTTGTGGAAATTCTTCATTATATGGAACTGGAAATCCTGGCAAATCCCCAAATTGTACACTGTCCTCTCTGTACGGCTGCGGATAGAAGGGAACCTCGTGTCGCAAACTGTTTGTAGGAAATTGGAATCCAGACCGTCGTCCTGATATATCTTCTTGAGATGACTCCGACGACTTATCACCGTCGACACGATCTTGAATGTCATCTTCTATCAAGCCTTCTTCGACCATACCAATGTTCAACGGTGGCTTAATATTAGTCAAATTGGCATTCTTATCAACTGGTGCAGCCATCATTTGCTGATGAAGCGGGATGTACAAATAACTCCTTTTGGACGGTGTTGCCAGTTGCGATTGACTTGAGTTCCTGTCATCGCTGTATGTGATAGTTGCATCATCGTCTGATCTTCTGTTCACACCGCGACCTACCCTAAAGGCTCCAAACGAACTGGTCACACTGCCATCGGCTCTTTTACGTTCCTGATAGAATCTCACATCGTCAATATTCGAGAATGTTTGATGGGGCGGATACAAGTTCCTCGAAATCCTTGTGCTCCAAAATTGTGAGTTTTTTGGGAATGCCTCTGCCGGCGATGGAACTGATGACGATGACGACAATTGCAAATTACCGGATTTTGCCGGAGTATCAATTGCATTTGTTAGAAGAATACCAGCCACGATCGTAAGAAATCGCCATTTGTTCGGTGCTAACATCTTACATGGGTGAGGGAATGATGAGAGTCTCTTGTAACCGAAATATCGGCTGATGTGGACTAATCTATTTTGTAATATATTTTTACGAAAATCCCAGTCATAATTTGTTAAATGATCGTGATTTGTTAAATGAACTTCCCGCTATTCTGTCAGCCCGGAGCATACCTTATCCAGACCTGATCAATTAATTGCTCTCAGGATAAAATTCTCAGTTTCATAAACCCAATCTAACGTCCATTGATCCCATCGACCTTCAGTTAAACACGATCGGTTGCCTTGCCCCAGAGGAAATTTCACTTTTTAGTACACCTTGTAAGACGGTTTAGTAAATTGGCGACCATCGGCGATCTTCCTACCTTAGATGGCAGTGAGGTTCGTTTGTTAATGAAATTTACCTCTTTCTCTCGCCGATGTATCTCGTTTCGGTACCTGCCTCGGATATCGCAGTGCTCGTAATATCCCGAACTGACTGGATCTCAAGATAAAAATTTCACTTTTTTCAACGTTGAATGTTGAATGCACTCGATACAGTAGCACTGGGGATGCACCGATGAAATTCCTGCAAGAAAAAGCAAAGGTGATTGGTCACATAAACGCACTGAAGTCGCTGAACTAGAAGAGTTCGTGACAATAGATTGATTATGACAATATTGGTTTTTATATATTGTTTAAAATGCAATCATGGAAAATGTTTAGTTGTACATTGATGCAACTCTGCCTTAAACATGCAAAGAGGATAATTCACTGCAGTTTTCTTTAAACAACGATATAATCATAAAGGTAAACAATTTCACTTTTGCCGAACGAAAGATTCCTTCATTTTGACCACGTTTTGGCTCCATGACCACTTTCGTTTTCTGATGCCGTTCTGCTGTGACTCTGCTTTCGTCAGCCGTCATTTCATAATCATAATGCAATGAATTAATGTAAGTGCGCTGCCGTATCCGGAAACTGACCAATTAGACGATAACTTAGCAATTCTCGTTGATAATAATTTTGTAATCGATAACGACCGCAAAACAGTATTCAACAAGTTTGGTTTTTTGAATATTTGAAGCTGAACATTGAAACGTTTGTTGAAAATAATAAAACCAAAATATTAATACTGGTTAAAGTTTTCCCAATTTGGATTTATTGGATTAAAAAAAAAAAAAGGAGATATTTTTTAATTGATAACCACTATTCAAATTTACTTGAAGATTTTCATGACATCCCAAAAAAGTTGTTAAGCAGAATAAACAAGAAAAATGGTTATATTCCAAGTATCAAAGCTCTTAAATCTAATTACATCCAAAGTTTCAAGGAGGAGGATTGATTGATGGATCTGGGCCAAAGTCGCATGAAATCTAGAGTTCCTGCTGCGCAAGTCGAAGCACTTTCGGCTTTCACAAATCCCACATACATAAAATGAGAACGGTAAACTACGTGCAATCGACCTTCCTGCAAGGTCGCCATCAGAAAAAACTCGAGCTATTTACCATCCACTGAAAGTAACTATTAGACAAGTGGAGAAAAGTCACTGCTCCAGCAATAAGTGTATGAAAACTAATTTTCCTACGTCACTGAAACCCAAAAGGAATTGGTCCGGTGTGAGAGGCTGCAATGCAACACCAAAGGCACGCGAATGGAAGATTGCAGGTTCCAAGTTTCAGTACCAATCAATTACGACATCGCATTAGAAATTCTGCATCCATCATGGTCAGCGTCCAATTACCGTCACCGTACATGTCTGCGCAATGGAGCCGCGTACGAAGATACTCCTACCAGTCTTCTTTTTACCAATCTCTGGAGTAAAGTATGAAACAAAAAACAAAATACAAAAAACAAAACGTTTCAACTTGAAACGAAAACAAACACTCACTTAAGTGCGCACAATTTCTCCCAACGACGGAAAAGCGAAAGTGAAAGACAACAAACGAGCTCCAGATGTAAAGGTAGCATCTGGACAGGTAGCAGCAGTTTCTCACATCCCCTCACCATCACCATCATCTCTTCTCTTCAATTTTCAGCTTGGACGACTTAATTCCAACCCCAGGTCGAACATAAAAATACGTAACTTGTGGAATTTTTCCGTGCAATTTTACTCAAGTGCGAAATTTTATTTGGTGGAAAACGCAACAAAAATAATGGAGACTCTCGTTTCGGTGAAAGCGACGCTTTACTTCAGCCTCAATTGCCAGTGGAAATTGCTGAACTATTTGGGAAATACCACTGAAAGTCATCTGCAATTTCTTTCAATTACAGAAGAACTATCAAATGTACAATTAATGTCAAGGGTGGAAATTATTCTAGTTAATTAACAATCAATCATTGTGAATTGTGATTGTGAATTTGCCCCCAATTTTTAGATTTTCTTTTTTCAAATTGTACCAGATCTAGATTTACCTAATTTAATTTATTTGCATTACATACTTATTTTACTTTGTCGATGAGATCTGGAGCACTCAACAAACACTTGAATCAACACGAACTCCAGAAAACTCTTCCCATGTTCTTTATATCCAGAATCCTAACAATCTTGATGCTGAACCTCTCTACTTAAAGAAGCAGTGTTTTGGGGTATTCACTGGATTGTAACGTGGTCAATGTCAGTCCATTCCGACGACCAGTGGCTAATTGATATGCCCTCTGCTGATGGATTTGATGATTACTGTAATCCATCGATTTGATTGCAAATCCTAATCAACTAAACGCCATCCACAAATTTTGCACAGTGCTGCAGCAATATGGCGGCCATTTCAAATGATGTGGAAAGTATCAATCAAAAAGTGACAGGAAGGTCTGTGGGGGTCGGTCGATCTGGGCACCCGACCGAGCGAACGTCCACTTGACTCAAGATGACCTGAGACGCGAAGTCAGAATCGCTTTCGCAATTCTGTGCTCTTGGTTGGAAAATTACGGGGTTTTACCGGACGCGGTTGAGAAAGTGCGGCTAAAGCTAATTTTGTTACAGAATTTTTTCCGTGAGTTTTGATTGATCCTATCCGTCCACCCCGGTGATTTGGAATGATCGAACCTTTTGTCACTTCCTTGGAGCAGACGGTGCTGCGGGCAGCACAGTGAACTGCTGGTGAACATCAGTTCGATTAAAACGGAAATTGATATCAGATCATTCAAAATAAAATTCCATACTAATTTATGAAAGCCATGTTTGTGCCGAAATATCAAAACTCGGAAGCATTTTTGTCACAATCTTTGAAAATTGATCTCGTCACTCGTGTGGGTTTCATTCAACTCAATCTGATTAGTCCTGCTCGTTAAAAATAATTTTACAAAATATCAAACTAATTTTTATGTCCGGTGAGATCTACAAAAATTATCCTTAAATAATAAATATACGTACACAAAAGTACAAATTGATAGACGAGTAAATCGAACCTGAGGAAAGAGTACAAAACCACATTTTCCCTTTGATCCTTTGCAAAACTTTATTTGATTATGTTAAAATTTAATTAAAACAAAAATCCTTAAATGTTAAAGAATAAAAAAATTATATGACCTAGGAGCAGATGTTTGGATTTGCTAGCAAACCGAAGCAGAATTAGTTAAACTTCAATTGCCAGATTATTAACAAAGTTACACAAACAGTTTTAATGGAGCAAGAAATAATGCAACTTCTAACCAGAAACACTACGAATTATATTATGAAAAAATAGGGCTAAGCTAGTTTGATTCATTGCCTAAGGATTTGAGTAGATTAAAAGCCTTGACTAATCGATCAAAAGCTAATCTTTTTGGATGTGATTTGGATGAGAGCATTCTTAGATAAAAAAAAAACAAAAGCTTATCTTTGGATTAATCTTTTTGGTTCAGAAACTGCTTGCAACAATTTGCGACCCCGTTTTGGTACCGCTCCTTAAAATTGTAGACATTTTTTTTATCTTACTTACAATTGCACAAATCTCAAGACTTAAGTAAGTGTGTTAAAAAGTAAAATCAGTCCGGAAAGCAAACCCAAAAATTGTCCCCAAAAATTTAGTTGTTTTCTCGTTTTGAGGCATAAATCAAAATCTATTTTCGCAATTAATTGTCGCACGTGCATGACGCATCATTTCAATTTGATTTAACACAATTCGATGGGGACAAAATTCGACATTATTGGAAACGTGCCGCACCGCGATGTGCAGCTGTACGGCATTGGTGCTCTAGAAAATGTGAAATTAAGCGAAATATGAGCGATCGTGACAGTCTACATTGATCCGCGAATCTTGCATTCCACGGGGAAAAGTCTCTCCCCCGACAGAAGCTTGCGCTGGTGTGATATCCGTTAATTTCTCCCATCTGCCATGAAGGAAATAACAAATAATTAAAATTAAAATAATTATGCATAGCTTTTGTGAAGCAAACAAAAAACAAACAAACAAACACACGATCGCTGTGAGGCAACTTGCGCCAATTCCTTCCATCTGAACGTGATCGTGTCACCGCAGAAAATTTCTACAATGTCTGCTTTTTTTGAGATGCTGTTTGCGCACAAATGAACAATCTTTGCAGCAATTAAATGATGTTTTTTTAAAATGATCGTCATTCCACTAAAGATTTTTAAAAATTGCGTGAATTAATTCAATAAGTGGCATAATTTTTCGTGATGGACGTTCCAGTGAATTGCATTGCACAAATACTGTGGAAAGTCTTAAGTTAAGACTCTTAACTAACTGCTGATCCATGTTAGGAGCTTGTAAATAAGATTGCCGAAATGTTTGCGGTTTTACATTTAACGAAAATTGCGGCTTTTAGTTGAAATAAGCAATTAAGAACTATCCTTTCACTGGAATTACATGCTGTGATAATTTGTCAGATGTTAATGAAATATTTTAAAATAATTTTTAAAAAATCAGTTGTGCTCAAAAACCACAGTAATTACTGTCGTAATTTGTTTGAAATTTAGAAAAACATTCATTTTTTATGTTTCTAAATAATGGTAAATTCAAATGTTTTTTTTTTTTTTTTTTTGGTTTTATTTAAGTAGATAAGTGGTCTTAATTGAATAATTGTTCAATATTATTAAAATTAATTTTTGTAAAATGAAATCAATTTAATTAGTGAAAAAATACAAATTAATACATACGTTTAATAAATCCAGTTAAATCCAGGTATTCCTTTATTTTTGGCCGAACCTTACATTTAAATGTAATAATTTTTTCTACCGATGAAACAACGACAAAATACCCCTCAGCAAGCACGCAATTGGATGCGCGTAAACAATAAAAATATCACTGTAAAAACACGATCACTTTCTCTGTTGTTTTTCAAAATCAAAAACGAAACGAAAGTTCTCACAACGAAATAATTTCTATCAAACGAATTGATATCTAGTTACTTCCTGCATTTAGGATACATTTTTATAACGGTATTCACAAAATCAAAGTCTGTACATTGAATACAAAATATTTAGAAATGATCTTTCACAAAAATCACTGAGTTTCTAATACCTTTCGCTGGTGAGATGTTTTCTTTTATCAGAAATAGAACACAATTTAACGAGAAAAAGCAGATCAGTTCGACGCAATCCGACAAACGTCCAAGTAACCGACGAGTTAGCAACGAAAAAAAATACACTTGCAGACGAGTTCGACCTTCTTGAGTAAAAGCTCAAAGAAGTCTGAGTTGCGAGCAGCTCGATCACTGCTGAAAGCAAAATACCACCTCAACGGTCGGACTAGGATGAAGAGATTGGGAACTTCGGATATCCATCCGCGAAAGAAATGCAAGACAACCCACCGAGGCCACCTCTACCCACGACCATGGGGGCAAAGCACTTTCCGCTGGCGCGTTCGGATAAAGAAAACTCTCTCGAGCCACTCGCATCCACGGTGACATTGTGTGAGCGGAGCCGCATTGGGGCCCTGCACGGATTAGCTCCAATGGGTTTGGCATGCGATCTGCGATTTTTTTTTAAACGAAATATAATATAATACCAACGAAATCGAACGATTTTGGCGAGTGTCAGCCTGATCTGTTCCTTCTCGAAAGATCGAGAAACTCCTGATCGATCCAGGAGCACGCATTGGCGCCACATACTGGAGATCTGATTGAGAGCCGAAGGCAACATCACACAACGGAGGTTAGTCACATGTAAAATGACAGGCAATGAAAGTGAAAGGACAATAACCATTATCGTTCGTTTGTTTAACAATCACAATTCCAATTGATCGGAGCACGTTTGAGTGATCTTCCAAAACTCGAGGATGTTTTGACGTCATTTGGAAAAATATAACAACTTGTTTTATTTGTTTTCTGCTTTCACAGAAAAGTATTCAGGCTGAAATGCATTCAATTGCAGAATAAAACACCGCATTATGTACATTGGTCAGTTAAAATTATTTGTCAACGTAGAAACTTTACGGTTCGTTTGTTGCTAAACTCAACAACATTGTGCACTCAACTTGATTATTATATAACTTTGATGACTTTCACAACAATTTCTTGTGGCTTTTATAGTATATCTTGCATTTCTATGTCCTATGATTTCTAATTTTATTTACTTGCAAGAATCATTACAACGAATCAATGTTTTATAAATTAGCAAAGAAAAGTTAATAACTTACAGACAAAACAACACATATTAAGAGTTCCTTTGAAGTTTATGTTCTCCAAATAAACCATTAAATCTGAATCATTTTGCCAGGTGTTTATAAATTTGTTTCTTCAGCTGTTTTTCAACATTAGTTTACAGCACTTTTCTTTCTCTTCTGTACTTATAAAAGGAAGTGTTTGTCTGGCTTCTGTCCAGATGAATCTATAGCACTTACAGCAATGACATTTGGTACACAGGTAGTCCTTATTGTGGCTCAATGCACCTAAAAGTCAAAATTTTAATTTTTTTTCTGAACAAATTTTTATTCAGTATGTTTTGTTGTAATATATAAAAAGACAAGTCCTGAGTGACTGACTCATCACGCTCAGTCTAAATCCTTGAATCTAGAAAGCTGACATTTTGCATACAGGTTCCTCTTTATGATGTAAACCGAGGAATAAGGCGGAATTTTGCAATTCAACACCTAATGTGGTAAAATAGGGGATGAAAGTTTGTATGGAAATCCGCCATTTTTGAAGATAAAACTTAAAAATTAATAAAAATTATTATCTGGCCTTTTGTTAAAAATAAAGAAACACATGTACCAGGATTTTTTGAAAATTTCACCCCCAAAAGGGGGAAATAGGGGTTAAAAGGCTATCCTACTTTTTTAACTTAACTTAGAGCGACCATTCTTGCACTTTTATATAAAGCTCAATGAGACCTACCAACCTCTATACTAATTCAACCCCCAAAACTACCCAAAAGACTTACCAACTATTATTGTAACGCGACCTATGGGAAATGGTTCCATATACGTCGCGTTTGGGGTTATAAACTCCAACTTATTTTTTAAAACAACTAAAATAATAATTTTGTAGCCTACGCCTACGCAGCGGAGTCGTGGGCACTCCTATGCTAGTTGGAAATAAAGGACAATTTTGAGAAAGTAATTTATAACTTAAAGACAATTTTAAATTAAAGACATAAATGTCTTCCAAATTTGTTTTTTTAGATGACTTTTTTTATTGTAATTTAGTAAATTATATATCGATCATAGTTACATTTATAACTGTAGATCGATTGATGATTTTCTTTTTTGTGCTGTTTTGAAATCACTATAAAACATCCCCAGTGCCAATAGCGAAAAACAACAAAAAGAATAGTTTTCGGTAATAATAAAAAAATAAGTAATTTGCTTAAAGTGAAAAGTATTTTGTATCTTTGGGCATAATGAAGAGTTCAGCTATAAAACATAAAATGATATAAAAGTCAAATTGGTGAAAAGTTTTAATTAAATTCAATTGCGAAAGAAATTAATCCTCGCATTGTTTGGAAAGCAATAGAGCAGCACAAACGCAAAAACTTGTGTACTTGATTTCCGAGAGTCTTGAATCATTTTCGCAGAGATAATGCCCATGATTGTTGCCCGTGAGTGTTGAAGCTGCAACAATCTACGCATACAATATCCACATGTTTTGTGAAAACAGTGTACTTTGTAGAAAATGTTTTTGGGTAAAAAAAAAATACACACAGTCCGCCCTTGTTCGAGATAAAACTGCTGCAATCCCCGGCGTCGTTAAATATAGCTGCTGGATTTCTGTTCAATGTGAAGAAAAAGGAAAATCCAAAAGTGTCAGAAGTTCAAATTGAATGTGAATCAATCTCAGTCAGGTGCTGGTAATTGTTGTGGTGCACGACGGTGTGGGGCGACTTTGCGGACACCGACCCAAAAGCGAAAGTGTTCGACCAATGTTTTCAATCCACTGTGGACCAGCGAGTAATTGCCGCTTGCGAGAGATGCTAATTTTCGCTGGCTGTTAGTCTTGAATTTTTCTCCCATTTAAGGTTTAACGAGTCGTGACACCGCCAAATGGAGTTGTATAAGAACGAGAAATTAATTACGTCTGCGTTTAGCCCAAGACCAACTTGGGCCAGAGATTAAGGACGTTGAAGAAATTTTAGCGGAATATTTGTTGTGACTATTTTCAGTGCTAACGATTATGTTAAACGCTATCGAACCTTAGTTCGCAGTTAACGCGAAAATAATTGAGGGACCCAACTATCTTAGTAAGTAGTGCAAAACAATTGCTTTCTCAAAAATACAAAATTGAAATTATTATCTAATTCCATTCAGCAATTTTAGGGGACATAATTCAATTCAGTTGTTGGAAAATTTTGCTTATAGTGAAATGCCGACGAAAATGACAAACAGACTAAAATGCCTAGAAGAATAAAGAAGAACGAGGTACATGATCCCAAAGTATAGTCAATGTTTTTGTTACGTGATTGTGGAAGGTTTAGAAAACAGGAAATTGTTTTGAATTTCACAAACATCGGCGACGCATCATTCAAACAAATCTGAGCATTTAAAAACTAATAGCATTGATTTCAAAACTGATCAAAAATTTTCAACGATCTAATATAGATAGATAGATTAATTCATATTTGGAAGATGAGAGGATCACCCGCATGAACTGCGTTTTTAGTGAAACAGACCGAAAAACACAATAACGAAAAAACAATCATCGATATCAAAAAAAAGTCGACATTCACAATGACCTTGCTGGCTTTCCATTGTGCGCATCCATATGATGTTCGATGGCGATCAGGCTCGCTTCCATCCGCCTACATTTCTTCGACACACTGAAAACATGTTAATCGTGCAGAAAGTAAAGAAATCTGTTAAGTATAATACCAAAAATAAGAAAATACCGAATATAGACGAATAAAAAAATCGAAGAAATCGAAAGCGCAAAACGCAAAATCGTTTTCGATGATTAATTATGTAAGGAGAAAAAGTGCGAGAGAGTGCTGCACGACTGATTCAGTCCCAAGATGCCGCTGATGACAGAGCAACACCACAAAACTGACCACCTTCACCTATGTCCGATCACCGAATCTTATCGTATTCACTGGCACGATCACTGATCTTGGTGGTGATCTTTCAATTGCATAAATTTCAATAAAACCCAGGACTAATCCGCCATTGACGCAGTTCGACTTGCAACACTGAAAATCCCAACACTCATCTTCTACCGTGACTGAAATCATGAGTCAATGCACGAAAAGGTTTTAACATTTCGTTAAAAAACAGTAATATGCACATAAACGTTTTACACCATGTATTAATCCATTAATCCACTCAAAAGCTGAAAGTTGTCATCTTGCTCAGGCTCAAATTGTTTACAATGTGATCTGAATTTTAATAAACAAAATTTGAATGTACTTAAACTTGAAGCTAACTTAAAAGTAGTAAGTGTATGGAAAATTAGATCTAATCATCATTTAAGATATGGATTCTTCAGTATTCAAGAAAAATATTTGAAACTCACAGGAATCCTAAAAATATGACTAAAATGCAATTCGCATAAATATTTTCAGTTTACAACAAGATGTTACTCAATTTGAAGTAAAATATAAAATCCCATTGGCAAAAGTAAAAATTGTGCGGCTCATATCACGAATGCGACTAGAATCATGTCGCATCGAACATCGCGCATCGCGGCAAACGCCACCAGCCAAAGAGCGGCTCAAGTACCAAAATGGAATTAGAAAGTGCATAACGAAGATGTTTGCTTTACATGAAAGTGAAACGTAACTCATCCACTTACCTAAACGAGACGCTCATAAACAAAAACATTCCGTCGTTACGCAATGTGGCAACGGAGACACACTCGATCTCGGAAGTTGTTTAGTGTTCCACAAAAAGGGAGTTACCTGATCGGAATTGAAATTTTGCGACCCAAATGCTTATTTATTTATCGATATTGTTGATATTCAGAATATAAATCAAAAATGCAATCAACATTTGCTGATGTGATAATACGCGAGCCACGTTTCACTTTCTCCGTCAATTGGAAGTGTTCAGGGGCTTGTATTATAGTCAAATATCAATTGCAATTGCAAGGAGGGTACTATCGTTTTACACCTTCAAAATACTTGCCAGGTAATTCCCCGGGCATTGCAGTGTGCACAACTTCCCGGGCTTCGTGGCTGGGCCTCGTAATGCTGCGGAGATGGCGGGCTTTCGTCGCTATTTAATCCCGTATGCGTATTTTGTTTTCGGCCGCCTTTTCTCCGATGCATGGCTCAACAATTTACGTAACGCGTGCAAGATATGCGTTCAGAATTCAATTAATGTTTCACCTATTTACTGCTAGTAATAGAGTCGTTACTGTGGTCTGTTTTATTCGTTGTCGGAAGTAAAACATAATGTTGAAATAAATCACAACCATTCCTGTTCGGGCCGACAACAATTATCTTTGCCGCACCTCCATAAGAATATTCTTCTAATATTATGAATAAAAAGTTTTATTGTATGTTCAATTAGAACAAAATTAGAAAAATAGAATTCTCTGTACGAAAATAGTCAATACCTTTAAAAAAACTTACCTATAAAAAATCAACTAGATATGTACTCGTCACATAATTTTATTATGGATTTACGTAAACTACTGGATTCTACAAACAGTTATTTAGAAAATGTCTTACTTCACACTTTTTTCTTTTGTAAACTATTTTATGTAATTTTGTCCATATTGAAACATTTAGTGAAAGCGAAAGCTTTCTCTTATTTTTCAACACGTATTTCAATATAACGGTAAAATTAGTAATAAAATAAAATGAAGAATATAAGTGCTAAATTTGCCTTCCGTACTTTAATTCCTTTAACATGTTGTTGTAAGGCCCCCCAACATCCATCCCAAATCGTATATAATGTGGATTAAACAAACAATCAAACATGTCAAGATTTCACACACATAGAAAATGTCATGCAATCGATTTGATTTATGTAGAATGTTGGATTTGAAAGTGGTACTATAGTATTTGTATACAATTGTATATGAAACATTGTTTATTTAATAATGTAGACAATTTTGATAATTAAAAATATATACTATACAATATACAATATACGTATTACCTACATATTTTAAACTAATTTACATTTTATACAGAAATCTACTTTGTCCTTAATAAAGCCCACCAAAACCAAGGGTTATCAAAGATCTGTTTAAGGCAATAAGTTATAAGCACCAGAATCAAAATGTAAATACCCAAAACATCATTGGTAATGAATTAAGCGCGGAACAGAAGACAGGTGGTAGTGCTGCTGCCACGATTGTGCTTGTGCTGAAGAAAGGGTTGTCGGTATGGGAATGTGGTATGCAGATGATGTGGCAAATGGTCCAACAAACTACAAAGACTGCGTTGTGCCGTTGAGCTTATTGAAGCAGATCCTGGATGTAAATGAAGTACTTACGTGAGCCAAATCCAAAAATAAATAATATAGGTACGTAATATATAGGAATATAGCTGTACTTATTTGAAGAAATCTTTTAATTTTGTTAGTAAATTTATATTACTTTTGAGGACCTCATTAAATTCCCATCTAATACCCTTGGTGTAGTAGTGTACCTATTAGTTTTGAGCGAACAAGCCATTATTCGAGAACGCTTGTATAATGTATAGCTACCGGATTGAAATTTGGCACCTACAATATTATTTCGTCGAAATTGTAAGGCCACGTTCAAAGATGAGCAAGGTCGGTCAATATCTTCTCGTTGTGGTCTTCCAACTTGTAATAAGCTTAATAAATAAGTTCTTAGTGAATGCTATATAAGGCTGAATTGTCTTTATTTAAAAATGCTGATTTTGTTTATTGAATATTTAAATATTAAATTTCTTTTGTTAAAAATTTTTATAAATACGTATTTACTAATTACTTATACTTGTAATTTATTATTTCCACGGAATATTTTTACACGGTCTTTTAGGTAGATTTCGAAGAACAATCTACCTATTGTAGAGTCTCACTCATTCTTAGAGACACGATAACTGTCGCAATTTTGATGATATTTGAACCAAATTCTTTTATGTTATTTCTAGCTCTAATAGCTCGTCTAAATTCGTTAATGAGCAATTTCACCCGACGAGGGTGACCGCGGAAAGGGGTTAAAATTTTGAAAAGCGGCCAAGTGCGAGTCGGACTCGCGCACGAAGGGTTCCGTACCATTGACTAAGTAAAGCAATTAAGTATATTGTGAATATTTCAAGTGCCTACCTGTTGCCATTATTGATATCGAGCAAAAAAGGGCAAAAAAATCGCGTTTGTTGTATGGGAGCCCCCCTTAAATATTTATTTTATTTTGTTTTTAGTATTTGTTGTTATAGCGGCAACATAAATACATAATTTGTGAAAATTTCAACTGTGTAGCTATCGCGGTTCTTGAGATACAGCCTGGTGACAAACAGACGGACAGATGGACGGACAGACAGCGAAGTCTTAGTAATATGGTCCCGTTTTTACCCTTTGGGTACAGAACCCTAACAAAGTATATCTCCGTCCCTATGCAGTTTAGAGAGAAATTTTTCTGAATAAATTTGAGTATTCCCTATGAAGTTTAAGGAGACATCAACGATGCTGGGGTTGTCGGGTCAGAGGGGATGTGGTGGAAATTCAAAATTTTTAAAACCACGTCTTGTGGGATATTGTTGAAAAGCTCATGTTAAGTACTCTATTAGTTTCTAGATTTTGAAATGAATTACCCCAATAAACGCAATGAAAACACTGCGAAATCTGATAGGCCTGCCGAAATAAGTTCAGTAATTTTTAACAAATTTCCATTTTTTCAATCTTAAAGTTGTTTTTGCACGGTTTTTTTACAAGATTTCTTAACAAACGGTGCTTCTATGTTAAAACTGTGTCGTTCTACATTTCGGGTATTGCATAATTGACATAAACACATTATACTTTCCATACTATAGTTTACATTAAAATAAAAACAAAGTTTAATACTAGGGATATCGTTCGACCGTCTGTTGTATTTTAAATTAACAAAATAACTCATTTTCCGCCGTTACGTTTATTCTAGAGAGTTTTACTTCAGTCAATCTCATTTTTGACTTTCAATTTTTAGATTAACATTAAATGTAACTATTCACATTTTATAACAAAAAAACTTTTAGCAACAACAAAGAGAATAGTTAACTCCTTATAATGAAAATAATAAGTTAATCTACAAAGTTTTTTAAAGATAATGTACATTACGAACATTTAGGTATACTAATTACCTAGAGTTTTATTATCCAATTTTCTTCTTCAAAAAAGTAAATAAATAATGATCGCCAGCAAAGAAACGCACCACTGGTGGGGATGTCGAAGAAAGACTTTTCCGAAAGTGAAAACCGTTCAAGGTTTAGTTCAAGTTTACTCACTGCTGTTACAAATCTTTTTATTGGCAACACTTTGGAGCAGCCTCCGCAGCCGTGCACAGCAGCAAAATAAGTGCGAACGGCATCCGAACCACTGGAACTGGTTTTCGTATCGAAAAGTCCATTGACTGTTCAGGTGCGCAGCCGCTCAGCAGAGATATGAAAATTAAATCGACCGCGAATCGCTTATTATTCAAATTGCAGGGTTTCGGAAAACCAAAACTGCACGTCTGTATCAAGACAGCGGAATGTTTGGATATGCGAATTTTAGCTGATTGCGAACGAGGGGGAAACCTTTCTAGGCGGCAGTTGCTGCCAGCACTGATGCTGCATTAGAAAGCTCTCGACGGCAACCGGCTTCCGCGATCGTGCGCGGGTGGTGGAGGTCCGAGGTGGCCAGAAACGATCAATGGCAATTAGTTTACACCAAAAATTTACATGCTGTAAACATTCGATGCCGTTAGAGAGGAAAGAGAGAGAGAGAGAGAGAGTGCCGGACCTAATCAATTATCACATTGCAACTCCGCCAAATCGCTTCTCCCAAACCGGAAAAAACAAAAGACTTAAGCGACGAACTTTAAGTCTTTCACATGAGATCACTGAAACGAATGTTCGTAACCTATTCAATTTTATAAATTACACTTTTTTGGCAAGTAATTCAAAACATTTAGGTCTCTCAACTCACAAGTATATATATAATATAATTAATGCTCTTTGCATTAAAACTGAAATCACGACACCATTTTTGCAATTGCATTTCACCATTTTGGCGATGCCAAAACTAGAACGACAAAAAGACTAGCACAACAAAAGGGAAAGTATTTGTTGCTAATGAAAAAAATCGTAAAACTATCCGAAATTGGAGAGAGGTGCTCAATAACCACTAATTTTTATTTTTATTACTTCCAATTTAAAATTAGCAAACGACACAAAATTTTCCCTGTCATTATTCGATTTTTGGTTGCTGCTGGCAATGAGTGCGATAATTTTGAATTTTGTTTTTATTTTTTAATAAAATTACTTTCAAATGACGATAATAATCAATTTATACGGCACGAATTTCAATTAATTATGTTCATATCATATTTGTTGCAAATTTTCTAGTCAAATTAAATTAACAAAAAAAAAAAAAAAAACAAAAAAAACAAAAAAAACAGCAAACATTTAAGGTAAGTGGAGGAAGCTAATAATTTTGGAAATTGTTTAAATATACAAAACGCTTCTGAATCCAGATAGTGACTAACTTCAATGGTTGCCATTAATTTCGATTTATTCGTCATTAAATCGCTTTCTTTATCATATTATGGTGATCCTCGGAATGGTTTCACTGGCTTTTAAAGTATTGCGGCAAACATAAAACACTTTTAGTAACAATTGTTCAAATGCATGAGAAGATGCTGCTTATGGAATAATATCTGCAATAAATTTCAACATTCTTATCTCAATCACAGAAACCGACGAAAACATAAAGAGAAAAAACAAAATTGGTACTCAGACTGTAAAACGCACTGGAATTACCAAAAACCCAAATGAAAAACAAAAAATGGATGCCGCTGATGTACTGATAATGGCTAATTTTGTCAACAATACAATATACCTATCCGAAAGAGAAATTCGCCTGAGAGGGATTTGATGAGTGTTTTCCTTATCCACGGATCCGAATACAATGGAAATTGTGGTCCATAATTCTAGAGATAAATTCGCGACCCACAATTTAATGAAACGCAAATGGATAACAGAAAACGAATCGGAGTTGTGGGCGACCGAAAGTTATAAAATTTTTGCGAGAAAGAAGACGCCCCAAATATGTGCATATAGCTGCTTAATTATTTTTAGTTTTGCATAAAACACGAATAAAATGCGGTGTGAATCGCAGTAAAAGTAACTGAAAACAGTGCCGTTGTAAAATATTTTAAGCTGAAACAAAGGTACCACCCAAAAGAGCAACCAACGCAACCGGAAATTGAAACTCGAATAATCAAAGCAATCCGGCGTGTGGAAACAGAACAATGGCGGCAGAGAAAAGCTTTCCCCTGCGGTGCGTCAAAAAATTCTCAGGTACAAGAGAATCCGAGAAACCCGAGGGCAAGGCCGCGCATTGGAGGAGACTTGGGGCCAGGTTCGTAGGAAACTCATTTGTGCGGCCCTTCTTCCATGAAGTGACTCTTTAAGTGGCGCATGCGCCAAAGATTTATGAATAATTATTTCGAGCAAACAACGGGACAAAAGAGACACCGCGAAACTGCTTTTTAATCCTCGCGCCTCACGGTGCTTTTCTCTTCCTTTTCGGTCAATTGTCAGCTGCAATTGCAAACAGTCATTTTTCGTACAACGGCGAAAATTACTCGCAATTCCTTGAGCGAATGTGTTTTGCGCGGGAGGGGGTAGCGACTAGCGAGTATCACGTTTACCGATATCAAATCGCTCGCTCCTCGGGGGCTCGCAACGGCAACAATGTTTCGGGGCTCCAGCATCCAATCTAGTCCGGTCAGCCCGCACAGCAGCGTCCGGTTGAGCTGATCTTTCTGGGGTGTTGAATACGCTCGAGGAACACATTCCACGACGTCACTTTCACTGTACGGCGACACACAATGGACTTTTTATTGTACGGAAGTAGCGGCCGCTGGCTGTTCGAGGTGCGCCGAGGAGCGAATCGGAACCTCCACAAAAACGAAGAAAAAACGATTTATTTAAAAAAAAAAAAAAAAAAAAAAAAAAAAAAAAAAACAGAAGAAAGAAAAAAGAAACGGTCAGTTTCCAAGGTGCATCACCGTATTATCCGGAACAATATGTCTCTACAACAAAGAGCAATCAGAGTTGACTTTGGCAGGAAAAATTTGGGCCACTTTTTGCCCGAATTCGGTCCAGCTGACGTGACAGGCGGATGCGGTGCGCCGTCTGCGCCCCATCAAGGTTAATGTTGCTCGGAGGCGCACTTTGATTCAATTTGAGATTAATCAAGAAATGCGGTCCATTGTTTGGTGTACGAATGGAGTTCGTTTGCCTTAATCGCTCCGAACAGGGCGGGATGGGCTTTGTGGTTTCTTTTATCGGACGATTATTTTAACAATGTTAGAAATTAAATATGACAAATTAAACTTGATTCAGGCATGACCTTTTCGAAAATGGTTGCGGTCAAACATTTTATGCCGTTTGAAAGCTTTACAAAGAGAAAAATTTCACTAATTATATTTTAATGTTTTCCAATAAATTCTTTGGATTTTATAAAGTTCGAAAGGATGTTTTGATTTAGTGTCTTAATTTTTATTCAATTCATTTATGTTTATAAACGATAGACTTGTTTCGTGCATTTCTCTTTTTTCATAATTAAATAATTAAATAACATTTATAAACTTACCAACCTTTGATTAAATAACTTTGTCGCGGGCAGTCATGATCGTGACGAAAAAGTGAAATTTTGGGAAGAACTTAATTTTTCTGAATTTAACCGTTATATGGGTTTTGATGAGAAATAAATCTTTCCTGTTTCTTCGTTTTATGGGCAATGGGCATCCATAACTATGTAGAATCTTAATCGTCTAACTCCAACTCAAGCCCGAACTTGTATTAATGCACTGGATAAGCTGTAAATTTACACAATTCATTGATAATGATCATAAGATTTAATCTGAGTTCTAGCATTTCTTTTTTGCAATGAAACTATTATTATTACTTTTTTGATATTAATTGTTCCATTTTCTTTTTTGTATAATAATTTTGGTTTTGTTTTTATCAAATACCATATTGACAATACCTAAATTCATATCAATTTTTTATGAAGGTGAATTCAGTTCAAACTGCGAAATTTTTGTCCAACATTTTATCTCTTCGGTTCTACAGAAAACTGTTCAACAATTGGTAAGGTCCAATCTCATCAACATTACCGAAGTTGATTAACCAACGGCATATTGCCAATTCGAGCAGCCTTTTCCGTGTAATAATTTCGCGAATACGGTCCTTTATTGCCAGCAGCCAATCCTAATTACTTCCAAATCGATCAAGCTTCTCCCTCAGCATCTCAGGCCGAGTGTGATGCGAGTTGGACGAGAAACGGCAAACGTGAACGTCTTTGCAGTAACGAAGAAATTGTTTTGAACCGGTTGAAGTTGCGTCCAGGCGCCACAGTTGACGCCTTCAAATGGATAAACACAAAAACTGCACCTCTCAATCTCTCATGCGTTATCATCATCAGCAGCATTATCTTTTTCTTTTTGCAAATTATTAAGAAAGTTCCAAAATAAAAACTCGAACTTGGTCGCAATGCGGTTTTCACCACAACATAGTATCACAGTTCTCGGCATGCGCGGAATTTTCTGTTAATATCCGAGATCATAATGTCCAGATATGCACTCCACTGTCAGCTGTGTTCCTCGGCAGATGGAGGAGCGATCATATGGTCGGACACAGCGGACAGGAGCCCAACATCAAGCCAGAAGGTTCATGGCGCCAGGGAATCACTTTAATGTGACAATGGCCGCTATCTGATCCAGTTCATACTTCGCGGCTACTTACCTCCGCTGAATCTTGTTCGGAAAATTACGATTGTAGATTAAGAAGAAATGGCTTTTAGCGCTCTCGCCGCATCACGTTATTTTCGCCACTGACCCCAAAACGCTGTTAGCGTTCCAAGCGTTCAGGAAAGTTACAATAATTTTACAATATATGGCGGAAAATCTCCAGGCACCATCAAAAAAATTTCTGCAACGCAAAAATACAACTAAATGAAGTAATTTCAAGGGTTAAATTAATTATCTGGGCAGATTGCAATTGCAGACCAAAATCAAGCACATGTGAAATCCGGAGGTCGTTAAGATCAAGTGCAGGAGGAAAGCGGATCTGATTAGTAAGTGGCTGGGGCTGTGACGTGCCGCTGGACCACTGTAGGTTTTCTTTGCAACAGAAACCTGAACGAGTGGAAAAGTACATATGTATTTCTCAGTGGGGAAAACTACTAAAATTATTTCCAGGCGTTGCAAATTAATTACCAATTAAATAATCGTTTTTGATCCGATCAGGCTAAAACGCGAGGAAACTCAATTAGTTTTATGAGTTGATATTAAACAAATTAAAGAACAACTATAAACATTCTTTAGGTAGTTTCAACTACTAATTAAGTTCCCACACTTAAAAAATTCGCCAACCTTTTCTTTTCGTAATTCATTAATAACATCAAAAAATTGTAATATCATTTAGAAGGATGAAAGTATAAAGTAATTAAAAAATGGCACTTATGCATTAATGATCCTTTTATTTGCACATCGAAAGCTGAAACACTACTGAATTTTGTTTATTTAATAACCGACCAGAAACTCGCTTCCACAAAGCTCTAAAATATTTACACATTTCTTGGAAATTTTTTGACATTGTTTTATATAGTTATTGACAGCACAGCAGTATTTTTTCGTAAACATTTATAATTATACATATTTGGGATTTAATTTTCAATAAAATATTGATATTGCCACTAGCTACGCTGGAGCACCCGTAACTATATCAAGAAACTCCATCACCTTCCTGATGATGACCGCACTTTTGGCAGCATTTGTTGTGCTCCTTGGAAACTATCGTCCATCCATCATTGCCCACTGTGATTCCATTTGAGTGTTCGCACTCTAAAGACGACCAGAGAGAGGAGGGGGAGTAGGAGTCAATCTCAGATGAACTATTCGGATCGTTTCGGGAGGAATCAAATGACGTTTTTATTCTTCTGCCCTGTTCATCGCTAACCCAGACACGTACTTTGGGAAACACTTTACGTTCATTCTCCCTGTCCTCAGGACTCATGGTCCTTTTCACAGCACCCCAATCAACACTCTCCTCGAATCCGATTTCTGATATTTCCGACATTGCACCGGTTGCGTAAACACTGCTTTGAAATGCGTAACGACTGAGATTTGATGCCGACAAAAATGCGTTATTGTAGAAAGCACAGCACATTTCGGGCTCGGGCGGGTCCCGAGCTTCTGGACCCAGGAGGTTACGCAGTTCAAAAGTGGCGGCAAAATTGGCGTAAGGAAGACTTGGTGGTGAATCTAAATATCTCTTGCCGTGGTATACAGCACTTTGTATTGTTTTTGGTGATTCTTTTGAATTTTCGGGTGCTCCAGCGTCATCTGGTAAACTATTTAAAAGATTATTGTAAGTAGAATCGCTGGCTAATGTCTGTGGTGAAGTTGAACTATCCAAACTGTGGACATAAACCATTCTATGGCGACGATGCACGAAGTTCGTAACGTTTAAAGTATTTGGGAGCTTTTTAGTCTGGACTGGAACCGTATCGGGAACACCTAAACTTGTTAAAAATCCCGCATTTGATGAGAGCCTGGAGAGTGTTCAGGAAGTTATGTTTTGCACAAATTGAAAATTTTCAGTCAAATATTTACCTGAGAGGGAATCCCCGTTGCGCGTTCCCCGTCAGCAGAAATGGGGACACCATGGGTGATGGGGTTGTTGACGGCGTTCCAGGCGACTCATAAGCTGTAAACGATAAAGGAAAACACCTCCAAAAATGTACTAGGTATATTCACACCAAAAGGTTTAAACAAAAAGAAAATAAACTAAGCGAATATGTACAGCCAATTTAGTGAGAATTCTACACGGTTAAGAACAAACATGGAATAGATTTGGAATTGGCGAACTTCTACAATACCTGCCCTTCGTACCTTCCCAGGCCTCTTCAGAGCTCTCGGCTATTGCACCGTCTTTACCTTGCTGAGCGGAATCGATGCAGGAATGCACCACTAAGTCCATGTGCGAATCAAGAGAGAATTGCTTTCCTATAAGCATTTTACTTATTAGTAATTAGTTTTCAAAACCATAATATATCTTCATACCGGACATCAAAATTCCTCGAACGCGTCGTCGCATTGAAGGGGAATCCTGATGCTAAAAGATCAATTACGGTAAGCAATTAGTTGTGAAAACTTGAAATGAGACGATCAAAAATTTAAAATCAACATTTTTCAAATTTTAAATTCTACTCCTCTCCGAAATATATAGGCTATATATATTCATTATATATTTTACATGTTTTTGCTTACCGTAATTCGAATTCCAGCGTAAGTTTTAGCCAAAAACTCATCGGTGTCGAATATAGCAGCGAAAGATCCATTGACAATCTTTGGAGACATTGGAGAATTTGAAAGAAGTAAACTTGATCCGAATGCTTCATTCTTCTCTCTCGTTTCTAAACAAAACATTTAGAAGTGACGAAAACAAAATTTGTCATGAAATGCATCGGGAAATGCAATCTACTGCTAGCAATAGAATGGCAGAAATCATTTTCAGGGCAATGAAACGCTTACCTTTGAGGGGAACTCTGACGCGATCGACAGAGATCTTGATGTTCAACTCCTCCAAGATTGCAGTTGTAACCTGACGAATCTCCGACCAATCACTCAAAATATCGTCCACAGTCGTTCTTGGGGATGTGACTGTAAAGCGGATCACATACTTTCCCTTCAGGGATGCTGGAACGCAGTGAAGATTTCCGCGATGATTCAATCGCTTGAGCAATCGCTCGGTGAGCTCATTTTCTCCTTTTATGCGAAATACAACCATCCCTGAGAAGAGAATAAAAATCATGTAAATAATAAATAATTTCGAAAATAAATAATTACCGTACCCAAATATCTCTGAGCAGGAATTTCATATCTCGGATCAGCAAGAACCAATGCTTCGAATTTTTGAGCCAAACGAACTCCCTCTCGGATATGTTTCTGTAGCCCTTTAATCCCAAAAGATCTTAGCACAAACCAAAGCTTCAACGATCGGAACCGTTTGCTGAGTGGAATCTGCCAATGCATGTAATCGATTGCAAGACCTTCAAGTAGAAAAAAAATTTGTAATAAAGTCATTAAAATGAAAATCTCAAATCCTTTCACCAGAGTTTTCATGTTGAAGATACAGAGGCTCCACGTTAAACGTCCGATGAACTGCAGTGCTGTCCTTGACCCTGAAACATGCAATACAGTATACGACATTACAATTGTTCAAATATCTCCATATATTATACATATATTGTATAAAGTATATAAAATCTAAAGTTCGGTCGTCTGTTTGTGTGTTTGGCGTAATGCACGCCTAAACGCGTACTTTAATTTTGTTATTTAGCTGAATGTATTTAATGTTCCAACTTAACATAAAGACTATAGTGTTTCAAAATGGCGGACGAAAGACTTAAAACTTCAACGGGTTGCCAGGAAATTTTTAGTCTGGGGTTTTCGTAGATGCTGATTCCGAATCCTATTATTTAAAAGTCAAAATGACAACAAATATGACAACAAAAATTTTGTAAAAATTCAAACAAATTAAGAAAATTTTAGTAATAAAGATATTTTGTCACAAATTTCTACTATTCAAATTGGGAAATTCAAAATGGCGGATCCCATTGACAATCGGTTTTTTGCGAGTGCGAGAAAATTGGTTTAAATTAATCTAAAATAGGTATATTCGGTACTAATTTTGAATCTTTTATAAAGATTTGTTAATTCAAGATAGCTGATCTAATATAGCCACAATTTTACTAATTCCACAAATGTAAGTGAAATTTAATATTAATGGTATTCTGAGGCCACAAATCTACTATTAAACTTTGCAAATTCAAAATGGCAGACAAAATATGATCACCGAGTTTTCCTCTAAATCAAGGAATTTTATTGAAATTAGCTAATTCGACGACAAATTTCAAATCTAATATCACAATTATGAATGGATCTATTATGATGTCAAATATTTATTATTTAAGGGATTTGCGTGAAAATACATGCGTACATTAAGCTTTTAATGGTCAAAATTTGTAACAAACAATACTGACAGAATTTTCAAAATCCATTCAGTGGTTCCTGAAAAACAATTTCCGTTATCAGGGGTTGTACTATATCGAAGTTTTAATAATCTAATACAGTGATCATATCGATATACATAGGTACTTCGGTAGGTACCTAAATAGTACATTTATGTAAGTTTCATATATGTACATATCAATGTACTACAGAGTTAATTAATACAATTTAATACAAGCGGAAAACATCGGCACTAAAAACAACAGTAAAAATAATTCTGTGTTGATCACAATGTTTTCATAGATTCTATGTCATTGTCAGAAAATTTATTCAAATTTATCGTACACATTTATTTTATCAAAACTCTAAAAACGATCGAAACAATGTTTCTCCTGGATAGCTTAGAATAAATAGACCCATTTTCTTGAAATGCGTACATCGCACGTACTTGCGAGCGATACGCAATCCATCTTCCAAACACTTAGTGAGTTTGCAATTGCTTAAAGACACCAAACGATCTTAAGGAATATGAGAAACCGTTAGTTGGCACGATATATCGATTTGAATGGTGGCAACCTGTTGGCCCGAAAGGCATCGTGATAAGAGCCACAACGGAGGCAGGTAGAGGCCGCAGGCCGAATTCGCGACCGCCATGCATTGCGCGAGGTTCGCCGGGATCGAAATTGCACATTAGTGCATGTAACTTTTCGACGATCGCCGCAGGCACCAGTTCGAAGGTACATGGCTGCCCCCAAGCGGTCTGCGGTATCGCCATCAATAATCCCGGCTAACGATTAATTAATGGTTCCTGGAGTTGCAGCGTAATTTGTGTATAGTAGGGTTCTTACCACATCGCGGTGCAGTCAAAGTGCACCATCAGCCACTTTGATGGGTTGAATGCTATCGAGTCCGCCTTCTCGATGCCCTTCAGCCAAATGCGATGCTCCGGGCAAACGAATGCACTCCCGGCGTAGGCAGCGTCCACATGCAGCCAAAGTTTATGCTCGCGACAAACATCACCAACCTGAAAGTGACCGAAATTACAGAAAATAATGTAAATTAATTATATGCGTTTTTTTCACAGGAAAAGTGGGGGAGTTTAACGGGACATCGAAATGCTTACCTCCTCCAAGTTGTCGAACGCACACGCTCCGGTCGTCCCGAGAGTCCCGCACACCTGCAACGACAAGTGACAATAACAAATCTACATCAGACCAACAGGTGTTCTAAAAAAAAAAGCGGCGAACACCAGGCAAAATTTAAGACTGTAGAATGGATACTGCGGGGGAAGGACATGACCAGGACCACGACAAACTTTAATTGATCCCTGAGGGAGCTGAAGACAAATCCGCTTTGTGCCACTCACTCATAACCAGAATAGCGACGCTATTCCTTGTGCGAGTCCTCGAGTTCTGGGAACCATATGCCAGCAAGTGAAAACAATCAGGATAGTGACTGGGAAGGGCACACTGGGGACGACAATTTTAATTACCCAGAAGGGAATCAGTCCCTGCTTAATGTCATCCTCGATAGCTTCCCGCAAAGGCTGTCCTCGCAACGCCAAATTGTCGTCCGACTCGATGTACCGCATTCTAACAAGTCCTGGAAGAAAGTCAAACCTCCAGTTTAAGTGGATAGGACATCTTTCAGATCCTTACCGATTAAGGCCGCCTTCTCGACACTGGAGTGTGCCTGGTCCGAGCAGTAGGCTACCAGTCTCGCGTTGATTTCGGCGTCCTGGTATCCAGGTGACTGCTCGTGGAACCTCTTGATGGCCTGTGTCCGTCCCGCCAACAGGCAAACCAGGGTAGCCTCGCTGGCCGTTGTCTGGATCACGCCCCCGCCCTTGCTGTTGCTTGTCATGTGTAGAAAATCATCCGGCAAGCCAATCATCTTCCCAAGCCAATTCATAACGATGATTTCCAGTTCCGTGCAGGCGGGGGAGCTCGCCCACGTGAACCCCAAGCAATTGATGGCGTCCGCCAGCATATCGCCAAGCATCGACGGGAAGGAGTTAAGGGCGGGGAAATAAGCATGCATGCGGGGACTCTGCCAATGGGTCACTCCGGGCATTATGACTTTTTCAATGTCACCAAATATCTTCTCCCATTCCTCACCATCTACCGGGGCCGAGTCCGGCAGCAAATTTCGCATATAGCCTGGTTTTACGCTCGGGAACACGTGACGATCGCGAATATTTTCCAAATAGTCCGCGATATAGTCCACCATTTCCTTTCCTGTAATCGGAAAATTTACTCAAAAATATTAAAACTGCTTTCTCTAAAACGTATTGCGCATTTTTATAAGGACTTCAATTAAATTTCAATTGCATTTATGGGTGTCAAGTAATCACGAAAACATTGATTTGTAAAAAAAAAATAGTATGATATAATTTTGAGGACAAACACTAAAAAGTACAACTTAATTATAACCCTTCAAATTTACAAGAAAACGGAATGAACTAATCATTTCGAAAAATTTAAAAATGGCATCTTTTTTCATACCGAAGAACTTATCATTGTCCTTGTTCGTGTCACTAATTAAAAATTTAATCATAAATATATTTTTCCCAAAATATCAATTCCCCATTTTATTTTAAGATTTAAATGCGAAATTAAATAAAAAACGTATTTCTTTTCTAATTCACCTCGCGACTAGTTCCTGTACGAAAACACCATGTGACAAATCCCTTTTCATAAATCTCCTACTATAACAAAAATAGCTTTAAATTACGAACGTCCTTCTCGTCCTGTAAATGAACTGGACATGTAAGCGGCACAATGTGCGAAAATAAGCAACAGTAGCAGAAGTTCACAATCGCATTACAGTAATCCTCTTTCTTTTGCCTGCGACAAATGTCCTGTTGCCAGCCAACTTTAACCCCTGCTTGTGGCAAATTGATTTCTTTATGAGCGCAAAGGATTTCAGTTTATTATCATTTCCCTTGATTCTCTTCGGCAATTGATCTCAATGACATTCCGATTAGCATAAATACTTACCCCTTTTCCGGTATTCGTTGAAATCCATTCCAAGATCGAGTCAGTAAAATTCACTTTTTATACTTTGCACTTTATTTTATTTCAATTGGATAATGTTTTAAATTATTTTATTCAATAAATTTCAACAAAGTTTTGCAAACAACTGTTCGTTAGAATATTCAAAAAAATCTAAAACTTATTGAATTCTTTATAAAACACAAAAAACATTAACAAAATATTTAAGGTATTTGACAGAATTGGTAAACTTAAACTCAAAAACAGTGGACAATTGAAACTGACCTAGAAACGCTCTCATGGAAAATGAAAGCCAAACTCATTGGAAATCAAATCGATTGAACAAAATTGGATTATAGAATTTTCAAAATCGAACTTGATTCGATAAACTTGACCAGCCACTTTCACTCTGATTAAACTGCAATTAACAACTTCTGTACATACCCAAAAAAAATTATCACTTTTTTTTACATAGATAGGTACTTGTTTTTCGTTCATTGAACGTTACTATCCTTTTTGGATTTTCCTTTTGAAATTAGAATATACAAACTGTTGTGTATCGCAGAAAAATAGCACACGTTTCAATTGAATTTTTCGTTCACTCCATTTCTTTAATTTTCATCTGAAACTTGATACTGTGATAGATAGGCTTAAGTATGTTTTGCAGAACGTTTAGAACATGAGAACAATGCCGAACGAACTGGCATGAAAGGGTGAAAAGTACGTCGCTTGCTCACATTTGGCACTTGCGGGCTTTCCTGAACGATGGCATTATCACATTACCGTGGATCTTTTCCAAATAGAGGTGAATTGCAAATAAGCAAGAAATTATTTCAAATAATTTGTAGTGTCCAGCAGGAGGTGTTGCATTTCCACCTATTGACCGATTTTCAGTTTCGGGTTAAAATGGACTAACATGCGAGATTACATCGCTTAAATATACAGAAACTGGGACACGGTGGTCTGGGTAATTAGTAATTATTTTTATAATTAAAAAAAAAAAAAAATAAAGTAAAAAAAAACTAAAACCCCACTACGGCTTTAGCTGCCGATTCAAAAGTTATAAGCAAGACTAATTAACTGCTAACTCTACATCTATTAGTAAAAACGCTGTATAGTGTATAAGTATATCAAATTTCAGTGCAATAGGTACTGTAGTTTTTCAGAATGTCAGATATCTGACTCACCGACTTTGAAAGTGTCATTTCGAGAAAAACGCGTTTGAAGTTTTAAAAGACCCCTTCAAGCAATCGGAGGCGCGCGTACATAAGGCCTATAACTCGGCCAATTGGACTCGAAAGAACTTGAATTTTTTACAGAATATTCTTGACATAATACATTATCAGAAAAATATATTTTTCAAAAATCGATTTTTTTTACTTTGCTGACAGTATAATGTATGTAGGTATATATATACCCCGTTAACTGCCCGTTCAAAAGTTATAAACAAGACTTAGTAACTGCTAACTAGACCTCTATTGGTAAAAAAGCTATAGTCACACTACATTAATAATTATCTGAATTTAGATTAAACGTGTAACTTCAGTCTCCCAACTAGTGTGTTAAAAAGTGTGTTACAACACGGTTGAAGCGTGTTATTCCTTGACTAGTGAGTCGCTTTGACACACTACTGGTTCCTACACGCACTTTAACACACGTCACTCGATAAAAGTTAACGTAACACGGTTTTTGTGTGTTGTAACACACTTTATGTGTGTTATAATAACACACTTGGATTTTATCATAATTCACTTTGTAGAATGTAACACACGAGGGGAGCATATATCGGTTGTGTTTTGGTACACACGAAAACATCGTAACACACCTCATCAAATGTGTTTAAACACACTTGAGGTGTGCAAGGTGTCAGTTTGCATATATACCTCTTACCTCTAACATCTTTCCAAATAATTGTAATGACTAATGACTCATCCTCATTCCTCACATTCGATCAATATGATGAACCCTGGTTTGTAAACAGTCCTTTATGACAGTCTGGAGTGATCATCACACTGCATAAGTTTTTTTTTAATAATTTTTTTTAGGACGTTTCTTGCAACTTAAAACAGAAGTTTAAAAATAAAAAATACATCTACCTACACACCTCAAGTGTATACAAGTAAAGCGTGTCACTGCACATCTCAAGTATGTTCAAAGTGGAAACAGGAAAATGTACTGATCTAGTGTGTTAATTAGTGTTATAATAACACACTTGTTGGGAGAGTGTATGGCATTTTTACTAATAGAGGTCCAATTAGCAGTTACTAAGCCTTGTTTATAACTTTTAAATGGGCAGTTAAAGCCGTAGTGGGGTTTTAGTTTTTTTACTTAATTTTTTTGCCGAAGTCGGGTTATCAGCTTCGGATTTGGGAGCTACGAAGGAACAGATGAACATACATACATACATACATAGGCTGCCAAACACAATAATGCTCCTTTTGTGCCGAAATTGGTTAAAAATAGAAAGTGAGCAAATTAAAAATAAAACAACTTATAGTAATGTAAATAGTTTTCTAGAAATATTTTTCAACATCAACACATAAATTTTTTATAACATTATACTATGTTCACACTGAAGCTATATTGAGCAATATAGCCGAATTTTGAAATATAAGGCTAAATTGCTGCTATATTGATTCGATATACAGGACATCTATATTGCAAATTTGCGGTTAAATTGAGTGTAAAAAACTGCACTCACCCCTGCAAAATGAATTTTGATTCATCAAATTCATCCATTTTGACGATTGAATTTATTTGTCATTTAAATTTATTTGTAATGCATAAAGTAACCGTATAAGAATTGTGGTAATTTATTTATACATTTAGTACTTATAGTATGATCTTATGTAATAAGATAATATAATTAATACTTTTTATGATCTTGCTCTAAGATTCAATAACATAAAAAACGAAATAAATTTGAATTAATTTCAAATGTCTACTATATTGCATTTGGGTCGGTGTGAACACTTCCAATATAGCTCTATATTGAAAACTAAATTTTTGCAATATAGCTCGATGTGAACAATGAATATAGTATAAGATATTAATTAGATATACCGTATTAATTTTAATTTATTTTACAAACAATTAATACAAAAAATGTGTTTATTAAATATTTATTTAAAATTAAAAATATCAAATAGTTTCGCAAGTGCTTTTGAATAAGTTCCAGAGATACGTTTAGAAAAAGTATTTTAAATTAATTATTTTGATAGGTTATTTTTTCTGCAAAGGCGACCGCTACATAGAAAAAATATCATCACGTCAATATAGAACGAAACAAAAATACAAATCCGTAAAAACAATGTTTTTTACTATAATTAATCTACATACTAGATAATTTCAAAATGGTGACAATTAAAATTAAATAAAAAAAAGAAAAGATGACTTGCTTTTATGAAAAAAATTTTTTTTATGCACAGTTGCAAAACGCTGTAAGTTTTGCATTATTATTTAAGATTTTATGCGTTCCTTCTGTGGTAATAGAATAAAAATTTGATATAATGCATTGTCATCGATAACGAACCTATTTATAAAGTTTTAGCTCGATTGGATGTCGGGAAGTGTGTTAGTTAGCCGTGGAAAGATTTGCTCAGCACAAATGCACAAACAAGCAAGTTTTCGCGAAGTTAATATAACTAGATGAATTAAAATATGTTTCATGAAAGCCATTCCTGCTTGGAGAAAAGTTTTATCGGTATTATATGATTAATGTTATTATTTGGAAAACTATTAACACTTTTTAGGTAGATACTCGTAGCAATTTCTTTTTGTATTTACATTTGACAAATTAGAATAATTGTTCGTTCTTAATATAAATTTAAATTGGTACAGAAGTATAATTAGTTTCTATGGCAATTATGACATATCCTAGATTAAAATATCACACTTTTAAATTTTAATACATAAGCAACATTTGTTAAGAAATCATGACGTAATGAACCGTGCTAAAACCGTTTCCCCATCGTAAAACGATAAATTCATTCTAAATTGCTGGAAAAGTACGCAAAAAAGGAAAGTTTTTGGTATCTGTAAGATTTCAAGATCGTGGTAAGAAGGGCCGTGTACAAATAGTTCCATTCAAATAATAAGTAATTGTAATACGAATTTATAACACTATGTAATGAAAGATAAATTTTAAATAAATGTAAATATTCAATAAACAAAATCAACATTTTTGTATAAAAATAATTTAACGTTATTGTTAGATGTATGGCCACACTAATACTAAGAAGGAGTTGCCCGATTCATCATCATCGAACTTGACCTTACAATTTTAACGAAATACTGCTGTACCAAATTTCAAGTCTCTAGTAGCTACAAGTGTTCTTTAGTTATCGCCTGAACAGACAGGCAAACGGTCGGACGGACAGACACATGGACATACACAAAACGGTTTCTTTTCACTTCCTACTCATGAATTTCACTCAAAAACTAATACAGGGGATACAATCCTACATCTAGATTTTAGAGGCTCTAGGGCCCTAGGGTATAAAAATAGGATAGTAATTATGTAAAAGATAAAATTAAAAACTAACAGCAATGAAAATTAATTATCTTTAATTGTGCCTACTTAGGAAGAATATTAATTTAATTTGGATTTTTTGAACAACATTTTAACTTTTCTTTTAGATTAAATAAAACAAAATCTCCAAAAATAAAACAAATTTTATGCAAAAAATTTTCACATCGAGGCACAAAAAGAACAATTTAGAAATAATGCGTGTTAATTGCACACACCTCGCCACTTAGTAATTTCTGCCTGCAATTACATAACGTGGTAGCGCACAATAGACCACTTTTCGGTCGCAGTGCCTATCGTGAGGGTGGCCCAGGGGCTATAACAAATTATAATACGTAACATGGAAGCTGTGGCAACGGACCAACCGTTAAGAGTGCAACTAATTGGAATTGCAAAGTGTTTCAGGTGTTATAAAATTGCTGTTTATCTTTATCGTCCTCACCGATTTCCCCGATCCAAGGATAAGTCGAGTACGAAATGAGAATTGAACAACTGCTCGAAAATACTTGGGAAAAAGTGGATGAAAGTTCAATAACATTAAATTCAACATCACCAGACAGGTCCAAACTGTTAATCGAATCCATCGGAGTTTCACATCGACTTTGACTTGGGTGAGGATTGTTCCGAGTGATCAAGAAAAAAACTGAAAAAACCATTAAAAAATAAAAACGCAACCAAGAAGTAAATTTTTCGAAAGAAAAAACAAAAACAAAAAAATTTTCTGTACTTAAGAGAAATGTTGTTTAGGTCCTGTTCGCTGTGAGGCTCCTGCCCTTGACTGTCTGAGGTCTTATTTAAGATCACCAACCACCACTGAAAATATGTGTATTGTGTAACTATAAGACACCACTGACTGCACTGGCACAGGATTCTTGTTTTGTAACAAACAACAGGATTCAGATCCAGCAACTGAGGCTGGTCTTCGAAGTAAACGCGCTTTTATACTTTGGCACAAATCCTTTTAGTCCCAAAGGACCATCCGAAGACTTATTGGTGCACATTGTTGTGTTGGTGATACACCCCCACAAGTAATGGGGTGGAAACAAAAGTGGTGCAATGAAATCGTCATTGTGGCACAGTCTCCCCGAACTGTACCCATCGGAAGATGAGCTTTTGGGTTCGTCGTCTTACCGCGTTTAAGTCTTTCGTATCCTCAAACAACCGATGAAAATTTCGCAAATTAATTTGCAAACGACGTCACTGCCTCGCACGACTGTCTGACTCACTTTTACCGGTCACTGACCCCGCATCGACTTCTGTTTTGGTGATCGCCAGAGTTCGATGACTTCCCGTGAACCTCTATCCGTGAAAAATGACGTTGCTGTTGCTGTGCGAATTTTTTGTGTGTCTTGCGAAATTTCGCAACGAGTTTAAATCACTGAAAAGAATCTGACAGAATTTTGTTTGCGTAACAAATATGACGCAAGCATGTGAGAGAATGTTTTTACTGTATTATTCTCTGAATATATGGTAGGTATACCGTATACCTATGTATTCGCTTCGGAACAACTTTTTTGAACACCCCTCAAATATTTTTTTCTTTTACATTTCAAGGTGCGTATGATTACAAAAATTCGGGGAGATACCGATAACTGCGGCAATTGAAATTTGCAACATTGTCCGAAGAATTTTGGGACGCTGATCACAAGAAGAATAATTAAAAAAATCTAAAGCATACCGTTTACGAGATATCCTTCGTAAAAGTTTCGCTTCATTCATCACAAAATCCTTCAGAAAGGTGTTGCTTGTCACTGTACAGTGTACAGTGTACCCCACTTTAAAGACCTATTATAAGTTTAGACTCCTTTTAACAAAAATCACTTTAAGACAGGCCTGAAATCTTAAACTGTAGTTTGGATATGCCCTACCTTGAGCGCGGGTTACGCTTACCCTCCAGTGTTGGAGGCAATAGCAATTTTCTTGTATTATTCATTTATACAAGTATGGAAGACGAAAAATTAAGGTGTTCGTTGCCTACCGCAAGCGTTCCCTTGATTTTCTATGATATGCTGGGCATACCCTCATTATTTTTTGAGTATGCTCGGCATACCCGGGCATAGCCCCGATATCAGGCCAGCTTTAAGTAACCCTAATTTGGGTTTAATTTACTAAATTCCAAAAATAATCGCGCCGCGAACTAATCAGAACGAAGCGGAAGAACTGTCAAATGAGTTGAAGAGTTATCAATTTCATAATTTGCATATATTTGGTGTTATGTATTATCAGTTTTACGAAAGGAACTAAACGTACAATATAATCAATTAATTCGTTGGTTGTGCATTGCAAGTGGCGTACAGTGATTAACTATACCGTTTTCTGAAGGATTTTGTGATATGAGTGAGCGGATCTTTTACGAAAAATATTTCATAAAGGGTACGATTTAGAATTTTTTTTATTATTTTTCCCGTGATCAGCGTAACAAAATCCTTCAGAAAATGTCGAAAATATGAATTGCCGCAGTTATCGGTATCCTATGCTATGACCGTCCGCCGCCGTGTCATCAGTGACGGTATCTATTTTAATTGTCGGTCATACAAAATCGTTCTTCCTTAAACATGCTCCAATGGGGTTCTAGTTATGCTATGCCCCAAAGCTTGGAACAACTTGATCGGAATACATCGAGGGATTTTATGGATGAAAAATGGGTGCAAAACTAGGTACTTTCGAGGTTTTTGTGAACTTGGCCATATGAGATTGTGAGGTAACATTTTCCACGCTTTTAGAGTTAGAAGACCAAATCTAAAGTAGATTTTGACTAAGGAGTGAACGAATTTTTAGTGCCCAGTTTTTTTAAATTTAGTTGAGCATGTGTAAGAACTTTGCAGAGTTTTATACAATTATTTCTAATGGATTCAACATAAAGAAGTAATGAAAAAGATTATTTAATTCCATGGAGCCATAACATGCCATTGTTATATACCAAAACTGCTGCATATTCCACTCCGGAATTCCTCAAGAGCCTTTCAATTTGTTTTATTAAGATCTTGCCACACAGTTCAATTACAGTGCGTTCGGTGAAGAGAGTGCACTTGACGCTCCCTGCCTCCAAATTGAATAATAAACCGATCAGAGAAAATAATCTTTTTATGAACACCTAAATAAGATGACCATAACGAGACCACAAACGATGAACGGATACTATAAAGAAATGCCAAAGTGGACAGGGAACACTGCATTCAGCATCTCACCTACCTGTTGTGCCGATGGTAAAAAGTCGATGCGAACATTTTTCTGTTAAGAAAACAGCAAAAACGACAACAGAACTAAAGGCCCCCGGGATTTGAAAGTCATTAAGAATTCGGGTAAGGTGGAAGACGCTAAATCACGATGGATCGACGTTCTTTTGCGTGCTGCCAGTAGTAGCCAGAAGGGTCAATGCACAGGCACACAACAGTTAGGCGGCGATATTTTTGGCAAAACTCGTTTCTCGATAAACTTCCTCATTCCCGAAACACGAGAGATTACTTGTTTTGGGATACAACGAATCTGGACACCACTCACTGGCAGGAACTCTCTATAATTGGCGGAGATGGCTTCTATAAAGAAGTCGTCAACACCTACACAAAAAAACAGAACATTTTCTTTTATTTTAAAAAAAAACACCATTTTGTCCATTATTTGCGAAAATAGATATGGGTACGTAAAGCGATCCTTTCTTTTCCAAAAAAAATTCTAAAATTCGCGTTCTGCGGCAAATCCTTCGCGATTCTGCAAAGAGCTTTCCAACTTTGTGAGAGTTGCTGTGATTATATTTGTGGAAAGCGCTCTTCTCAAAGAGTAACCACTTCGCGAGAGTTCGAGATCTGCAAATCGAAGCACCGGAACGGAGTGCAGTCGATTTGGCTGCAGGCGAAATATCGCTCCGCGCATGGCTTCGTTGCCGCGATCATGTACGATGACAGTTAATGAAACCAACGTGGATCTCGGAAGAACGTTCGTTGACCCTTGGTTGGCGGTGAGGTAAACGGCTAGCGGTAAATTCAAGTTGGATATATTATTTTTTGGTGTTTTGGTTTTGCCGGCCTGTTCCCGTCACTCGCACGTTCTCAACCATTCAATTTTGTTGCTCGTCTTCACAGCGATCGCGGCTGGACAAGACGATGGCCCAGGACTCGTGCAGAGAGATCTGTGCAGACTATGCTGATCATTCAGTGCGTGATCAAAGGCTTTCGCAGATTTCCAATTGGTCGAAGATTTTCTTCAGATCGCCTGAAGGGTGCGTACTTTTGTTGCAGCACTAGAAGAAAGATCAATTAATTATTGCCACTTACATAGTACATACCGGTTCATTTGCAATTTTATTGGGTATTTGATTTTATTTAATTTGTGTTTCTAATGATTCGAACAAAAACGTCTGCCGACTTGTGGTACAGGGTATCACGCACAAACTATACGCTGGCTGCACAATCTGAGATTCAATAGCGATCATGCTCACTAATGATGGTGGACCATCAGAAAGGTCAGTAATATCTGATTTCGCCGAACCCGCTGAATATTCTGACGATTGCGATTAGTCATTTTGTTCAAATTCAAACTATATTCTATTACTTTTGCATGTTGATATTTTTTTACATTTCTTTTACTGTTTTGTCCAAAATATGTATAAACAATAAGTCCGTAGCGCATGCGAGTGAATCCCTGAGGACAACTAATAGTTTTTCTATAAAATTGACTCAGCTTTATATGGCAACACTAAGAAGGTGTTGCCCCAAATTGATCTTACAAGTTTAACAAAATACTGCTCAAATACTGTACCAAATCTCAATCCTCTAACAAAAGGGTTCGCGAGTTATTCTGGGTAGATAGACAGACGGACAGTAGACAGAAAGACACACATATCTATTAAAAAATGGACAAAAATAACGAAAAGTTTCGGTGTGGAGGTAGCCACACATTGCTTCCATGTTCACCATGTTGTTAACGGCAATGACAAAAAAAAAAGAATTGGCTGCTGGTGTCGTTCATTTCGGACTTCTGCACCCACGACCATAACCTCAAAAATGTTGGGACCGTCGACATAATTTTAGCTGTAAGTTAGCCAAATCAAATGCAATCGAGCTCAAAATCAATAGGCATGATCTCGACATATTACCAGGCATTTTCGCACAAGTCCCGCGAAATTTAATTTATTTTGGCGGCAGTTATCATTGAAAATCGGAAAATTATAAAATCCGTTATAACTCCCTCATTTTAATACTTGATGGACTTCTTGTAATATAAAACTGAATAGTCCAACGAGCTGAACAAAACGCAAAAAGAAATTTTGAAAAAACCGATTTTTAAGGAAGTTATGACCATTTCAAAAAACAACGGAGCGACTGAACGACACCAAGCTAAAAACTTCCAGAAAGTGTTTTTAAGCACTCCCGACAACGATTCCATGATTTTTCCGGATACCCATTTTTCGCAGCATCACCATACTTCCATAGTTCCATTCCTATATATAGGAACATGGAAGTAAAATCGAACTAACAATAAGTGACTACACAAGTTCGAGTTCTGCACAGTACTCCTTGATAATGGCCTCATAAGCCGAAATACGCATATCGGAAAATATATTAAACAATGTGGCTAAAACAAGGATATAAAAAGTCTTTTAATTTGTATGACTACACACGACACAAACCCTAGAAATTCTATTTGATTTGGGCGCATTGACTCTTCCGCGTCTTAAGTAGACTATCAGACATTCAGACCACTGTACGTCGGAGAAGAATTCAAAAAAGATAGCTAAACCTTCTCTTATATTTATTGCAAATCAATTAAAAACTGGCAAAAATCGGTATTATAGAATATAAGAACATAAAACCTCATGAATCATGGTGATGTATATTGTATAGCCTCATACAATTTCCGAAAATAAAACCATTCGTTAATATTGTGATCAATCTATTTCGGGCTAAAGCTCATCTTCAGGGTCTACATGACTGCTAACAAAAAATTGGTTTAATTTTTATAATAATAAAAATTAATTTAAAAACGAAAAACAACAAATTATCTGGCAACTATATCCTAAACAAAATTAATATTGAAAATGTTATATACGGTCAAACGGGGTAACATGGGCCCAACTTTCCAGGTTTTTGTCGAAAAAAGTAGCCAGTGTTGTTTTTAAAATGAAAGTAACGAAACATAATCCTTTACATTTAAGCCAATTTCAAAATTATATAGAAATTTTTCAAAATCACAAAAAACATTTTTGAAAATTTAGGCCAAAGTTAACTTGGATTGGGGTAACTTTGTCCCATCTGTTAAAACCTCGGTTAAAACCATTTTCTCCAAAGGTATTGCATGACTTACGACAAATAAAAACCAAACCAAAGTATTCCCAAGTAAGTTAATTTTAAGTTTTACTTGGTTTTGACATCAAAACTTTCTTGAATTAACCGAAAAATTGAAATAAATAAAGCACTTGTACATGTAAAAGTTGGAGGATATTAAAATTCACAACTTTAGAACAATGAGGATAGAGCAGCACTGCAGTACTGGCAAACAACTGAACTACTACAACCCTAGCTCAGAAGTAAAGTCGGTGCTGCTGCCTATTAAATGGTGTATCAACTTGAAGTAAGTCAATATCTCAATCCAATGGTTCGAATACCGTACTTTAAACAGTTTCCGACTTTAGGCCAAAGTTACCTTCAAAGGGCCAATGTTACCCCAGTTGACAACAATCTAGATAATATAAAAGTACCTACTTAAGTTATAATGAATCAAGTAAACAATACTGTAAAAGTTTATACTTAAACTATAAAACCACCTATAATTAATTATTAAAACCTGTTGTAATCAAATTAAAATAATTATTAGAATTGTCTTTTTTATCACTTTTATCGTTACATAATACATACAAATTGTTCAAATTTAATAATTTCCAGCAATTACAAGTTTTATATAATTCATAAAACTTCATATTCAAACTTCCACTTGTTTAATGTTTACAAAATCAAAATATAAATCAAATGTAAATCATTGCTGTATCCAACAAGAAGGTAAAATTTTCGTCCAGTTCTTATTAGCCATCAATTGAGAATAAGTGAAATCATTTACCAAAAACACTTCCAACTTGTATTAGCCATAATGCCCTGGGAATATAATTATTCCAGACATTTCCAGTTTTGCACATGCACATAAATCGAACGGGACCAAAGGTGATAAGAGAATTACTTGCGAGATACATGAGTATCGTCCTGTGTCCAATCCATAGCACTGCTCCAGTGCTCCATGCTATATCAAAACTTCATTAGTTTCCTGATCGCCCTCAGAAGTAGGTCTAACCAACCGCAACGCTGTAGTTCATTTATAAAGAATGCGATCACCGAAGAGTGGCCATTACCTGGTCATACCTGCCCGCGGAGATCGTCGAGTACCTTGAAACGACTGTCAATCATGATAGCATCTACAGTTATATTAGGCGTGATCCTATTGGTTGAGTAGAATCTATTCGCGACCTTTAGGCTTGTACTGATCTTTTTTTACACCACTGCCAATTGCCATCATCACTTATGATCCACTTGCAATGCTGCGTGAAAACAACAAATTATTCATTTTCGACGAACAAAAACGAATAAACAAACAACAAAATTCTTAACGGTTCTTGATGTACTGCAATTTCTCCCTGTGAATTTCATTGTCAATATTTTTACATCATTATTTACCATTTTACCAATCACGTGATCGAAAACATCGTTCGAAAATTGTTCATAAATTTAACCCAAATTCACAAAAAATATACGTTGTATGTTTTAGTATCTTTCATTTTTCTTTCACTTCGTTTTTTTACACTTACTTACGATGAACTCAAATCAAGTTTGGAAAGATTCCGCAATATTAATGTTTGATGGTTGGGAACATTTGCTGTTTGATCAAATTTCAATAATACAATATATTACTTACATGGTAAGTACTATAAATATAATAATTATAATAAAAATTATAAATTAATAATAAATGTTTACGTTTTCTTTTCAAATGATCTTAGAAAAAACATAAGCATTAACAAAGAATTCTTAGGCAAGGAAAGGAAGAAAACACAGCCTGGATATTCGCAAGGATATTTGCGGAAAGGGCTCTCTTTCTCCTTCGTTCGCTATGGACCATAATTTCTGGAATCTGGACCCACTGCTGCTGGGTTTGCAATTCAAAGACCCTCATTCGAACCCGGCTCAATGATGGAAGGCAGAGAGCCGGAGTCACCTGAGAGTAGGGCTTCGATTATGTCACAGATTATTATCTTCGTCTTCGCACCGCTTAACGCGTCCGCCGATGCCTTCTGGGTGCAGGGCGCTGAGCTTTGGTTCGAAGAGATCACATCGAGATGGTCGGTTTTTGCGCGGCTTCTTCGGCTCGCTCTCAACACACCGATTGGAGACGGGAGTTCTTGGAGCAACCGATTTGGGGAGCACAGCGAGACCCACAACCTGGCTGTACGCAATTGGAACCAACAAGGAAGAGATCCGCAAGAACCAGAATAATCGACTGAAGACAGAAATGATACCCACACAAGGTAGCGAGAACCCTGACTCTGGGCTCGAGAACCTCGCTGTGGGTTCTTTCGTCAAATGTACCATTTTAGTGCGCATCTGATTGCCCGCTTGGAGAGGTTAACAAACCTTTTGATTTTTCGGTTATTTCGAAATTTAAGCTTTCAATCGAAGCGATCTGAATATCCGAGAATCGGGTGATCGCGGAAGAGTTTCGCGGAAAATCCATAATCGGGATTTTCTTGATATTTGCCCCTTTTCCCGAAATTGTTCTGGTCTTGTGCTCGTGACATTGCTTTTGTGAGCTACCAACATAATAATAATACACATATTAAACCGGAATGCATTTTGCACTGGATTCCCGACCAGATCCGGATTTTCCATATTTCAATAGTGTAAAAAAGTTTCCCATTCCCGTTGGAAAACTGTGAGGTGAAATGCTGAAAATGCCGCCTTAGGAATTGCATATTTCAGTGAAAATGTTCTCTGGTGAAAATGCAATGGCTCTATCAGTGATTTTCTTGTGTTGAAACAAAGTGAAGAATTTATAAGAGAAAAATCAGGAATTTTTTCGATTGGATTAACAACATTTTAACACTTTCCTGGTGAACATTCCCGTGGATTTATTAATAACAACAGAAGCAGCACAGCTTGGAGTACTGTAAAATGCCCAGCACAATCAGAGGTGAGTTCTGCTGAACAATTGTTATTTTTCATGACTACATTTATTGTAAAAGAATTATTATAACCGCTAAACAATATCAGAGGATTGTATGAGAAATGCTCTCCTGACTCCCACTTGAAGTGATACGAAATGTGTTTCTCTCGACCATTAGCGAAAACACACACAACAAAAGAACAGAAAACATAACATGTAAATAACAATGGCTGCCACGGAGAGCCCAATTATTGTTCTGTTCAAACAATGCTCAACGCTCTACAGGTAAACTAAACTGTAGTCACATTTTATAAGGTCAGAAACGATTGAATTCACTTCACCTAATTACATTTGCAGCGAGTTCCATGACCGTGGCCCATTTTTCACATTATTTAAACAAATATTTGGCAGAAATTAACGATATCTAACAATTACTTGGAATATTCTTGGGTGTATAAATATTTTTGGGTTACCGATTAACACTATTAAAAAATGTGTAAGCTTCGCTACAAGAACTTCAACACATTTGAAAATAAATAGAACTGTTTTTAAAAGAAAACAAATTATAAAGTACCTACTTTTTTTTTGTTCTGCATAAACCTCTATAACGAGCCTATATTTTCTAGAAAGTCTTACATTCTAAGAACTTGCATTGAAGCTTAATTTAATTGTTTGTTTTTTCATAAACGAGAGAAAAAACGGTATAACTATGAAATAACAAATACCTAGATTGTTGACTAGTACCCATAGTATAATAACTGGTATAGGCCCATTATGAATTTCTAGCCATAAAGAACGGTCCAGTTTCGCAGAAGAAACGTTTATTAATAAATCATGTAAAAAACCGTACAAAAACAGTTATCCTATCGTACAATTAGAGAAATTTGTTCTACGTTATTAAAAGAGCTTGTAATAAAGCAAAGTTGTATCTGCAAAATTTCAAGGTCGTGTAAAAACAAACCGTGTAAAAAAAGTTTCGTAAAATTAATTAATTATCATACGCATTACACATTTATAAAAAAGTGTAACGAGGGATAGTTAATATTATGTAAACGAAATCAACATTTTTGTACAAAAATGATGCAGACTAGACTTATATGGCAACACTAAAAACGTAGTGCCCGATTTTGCTCATCCGAGGATGCACGAACTTGATCTTCCAATTTTAACGAAGTATTTCTGTGCCAAATTTCAACCTTTTATCTCCAAGCCTTCTCTAGTTACCATTTGAACAGACAGGCGGACAAAGAGACAGACAGACATCCATAAGAACGGTGTCTTTTTTGTCACACCTATTTCTTCGCGTTGCAAACTTTCGCTCAAAACTAATATTTCGAATATAAAAATATATTATAGTTGAAACTATACTTTCAGGGTCCTCGTCTTTAAAGAGATTAATTATTAATTAATTATTGGCGATCAAAACAATCACAAATTAAACTTTTAAGAAAAATTAACAATAGACTTTCTATTACAATAAACATATTAAATGATGACCTAAGCGTTGTATTAAATGTGCTATTTTTAGCTTCACCTTGATTTCCGTAAATCTATTACTGTCCACACAAAATTATAAATAATTCTTCGACTGTTTCACTTGTTTTTTTCCTTCAATTCTTGTGAAACTTTTGAAGTTCCAAAATGTTTACGTGGAGTTTCGTCAGTAGTTTTGGAAATGTTTCTGTAATGATGGGCATCAAACGAAATATCGGCCATAATGGCGATTTAATTTGAGATTGGATCGTATTTGATGAATCGCGATTCGCCTATTTGTTATTACTTTAGTGAAATGAAAATTCAATCAATAATAGGGGCAAAAATTTCTTAACTTTTATTTTATCGTTCAAAATAATTGATACGTACAAACCTCCAAAAAATTCCATTTCAACAAAATACGACAAAAGTCAATCAATCAATTTCTTTTAGCTTTCCAATTAAACCTTTTATCCGTTCATTCTTGCCGATTCTCTCCAAAAATTGTGACAAAACGAATACAAAATCAGCATAATAACGAATTTCACTGCATCAAAAAATTACTAAAAAGTTCTTTGATCCGATGACGTCATCGATATCAACTACGAGAAGTGAGGTGGAGGCGCGCGTGCGTGGATGATGTAAGGTGTATGTACGCGATGCACGCGCCCTGGCCTCTGTTCCGGGAAGCTTTTCGGGAAGCCACAGATATCAGCAAAGTTCACGGAGTCAACAAACGGCGTGGAATTTTCGGACGGGCATATGTACGTGTGGCCATTGAACTCGCATCTTTGCAGCTGAAAGAGTCTGCGGCACGATGTGCTGCCAGAGCATCCAGGAGTTCCAGAAGGTAGACTTTAACTGAAAAACCAATAATAATAATAATAATAAATTGTCCATTAAATCATTCACCAATTGACCGGTCATCAAGGGGGTCAATCTAAATTTCATATTAACACCTGGTGCTAGAGCCCATGCAGGGTTCTCTGGAGAATCGATCTAGATGCTAGGCACATGTTGGACCTCGCATGGAATCAATTACAACATCGACGGATGCACAAAAAATCGATCCTGCATCCGCCACTAGGCAAGTCAATGATTTAAAGCCGCAGACGTGCGATCTGTTCTTGTGTTGTAATTACTTGGAAATTTGCATAAGGCTTCAGCAACCGGCAGCACTGGTCCACCAAAGTCCCGTACGGAGTCCCACTTACCGCTCGCAACTAGCCACGGATCGTGCTGAACAAGTATCTTACAGTCGATTTGATATTGATCAAACCGGCTCAACGTCTTCAGCTGGACGCTGCGAAAACGTTCGCCTCATCCGAACAGGATTTCTCACAATGTTGATGTTGCATAACCTTTTGATCTTCACGTCATTATTGTTTATGTAATTCTAAAGAGCCTCAGTATGTGGCAAGGATGCTGGATGTATTCAACTAATGAGGACATCAGAAGGTGAAGAAAGAGGAAGATTTATGGCATTTCTGTTTTTATTAACTGCAAGAAGTTCATATTTTTAATCAATACTGCATAATATACGAGTACATTGCGGATGTCTTGAACTATGGAGACTTAGGAAAACTTATGAAAATGAACTCCAACAAGATTGAATATATTTTCCAGAAATTCTTCCGTTGACTTCCGTCTGTTGGAAAGGATTGTTTTTCCAACGACACAGACCACCTCCCGTGGTCAATTAAATTCGCAACAAAAGGAGTGAAGAGCAAGACATTCGAGTCGCGGAAACATGCGCCAATAGAAGTGTCACCATTATTTATTCTTGTATCTGGTGTTTCAGCATTTGTTGTGGCAATTTTACTGTTATAAGATATTAAAAACATCCCCACCTTTTCCATAACCCTCCGCCGATTCTGCACATACAGGTTCTGGTGCCAACATAAGCAATATTCGTTAGTAGATTGTTGCCGTTCCTCTTTGATTCCATAGAGGCACTTGTCCCAGCCTCTTCATCTGAGGATCTGTTCGTCGTATCCCGCTCGCTTGCTATTCACTTTGCGCAAAATTTCAGCTTATCCCTCCAGGCGTAGCCGCAAAACAACTGTAAATTCGCGTCTGTTTACTCCGTTCGTGCCAACCACGGGCGAATGCAGCGCTTGCATTCAACTGCACTCGAAGAATTTTAATGGCGCCGCAAATGTAGGTCACTGTGAGCTGAAATGTGTGCAACTGTTGAACTTGAACGCGGCGAGAAGAGATGAAACTGGGCGAGCCGCACCGAAGACGAGAACCGATTTCATGTCAAGTGCAGCGAGTAACTTCACCACTTCCATGTGACCGATTATATAAGCCGTACTGGGCCACTTCCACTCCACAACCCCCATGCCCCCACCCCATTTGTTATTTCCAGTGCATTGGAATTTCACTTCCGCAAACATTTCCTTAGGAACTCACCGATTGCGAACATTCTGACATTTCCGAGCACTGCTCTATTCAATATTTGCAGAGGGCGCATGTGCAGTTTTCATTCCGGTGGTAACGAAGGGGGAGGTTGGCTTCGGTGGGCGCTGGAATTTTCACTAAATCCCTAGGTGAGAGGAAATGCGGATGAAAGGACACCAGTGTCGGATTGGTGGGGGTGCTAATGATGCACGTGTAAGGATCCGCCGACGCAGATGTTGGGCGCACAATTTCCACAGACTATGCAGACTTTGATGGCTTTTATTGTTTACGCTTTCTTCACCCTTCCAACACCACCGGCTAAATGGACGGGGATGAGTTCTATTTACATCCTATTGACACGTGGTTTGCGGCATGCGCTGAACTTTATACTGCCTTTTTCGCTAACCGCCCTCGTTTATAGTAAGGAATTTCGAAGAATTTCATCTAATTAAGAAATTTCATTGACTTAAAATGTCAACTGGAACTAAAACAAAATCAGAGTATTAAAATTTTTTTTACCAAACTATCGTTTTTCAAAAATAGGCGCTTCGAAATTCCAACGACCCGTTTCCATTCACAGTGTTGAAATTCGTAAAGGTATTTCATGTAGAAAATTTGACGATTTCATCTTCACACATCTTCGAAGCTCGCAAGAGTTGCGTGTCGTCATGCGCGGCTGATTTAGCTCAATTCCCTGTAGATTGTTTAATGGTTGTGTTATTAATCGTGATTGGTTACTGTTATCCACCGCAATACCCCTGTGTTCGGATCATTAATGTTCACCTTTATTCTGTTCCGACAACATTCACACGAATCCAATTTTCGCTGACCTATTCACAATGGGGAATAGCTCCAATTCAACAACGGTACTATGAAAATGAGAAGTACCTAAACACTTTATTAAAGAAAACTTTTAATTGATACATGATGTTAATTGTATGTTATTCATTTGTTGAGTTTAACCATCAACAAAAATCGAAGGAACAGTTTGAAATACTGGTTTCTACCGAAATTTATTTTTGGTTTATTGTTTCTACCAAAACTTTAATCCTTACACATCACCCACATTTATACAGAGAAGATATGTGAACCTCAGCGAAATTCAGATCTTTTCATTAGGCATCCAGTTGAAAGCAGCGACCTACTCTAAATATCCAGAAACCCTTTGCCACATTAACATCCATTCCAGAGAAGAAACAAATAAGCCTGTCCATGGATGAAAACTTCACATTGTAGTCCGCCCTTGCGCACAATTCTGTTATCCTTTTGGCTGTTGAAAAATTCCATAAAGCACAGACACCAGGACTCTGTTGGGGCGAAGTACGCACATCTCCCCTTGCACTTGTACCCAGAGCTGTGGAGGGTTCGCTGGAATGAAGAGGAAAAAAGTGATTTTCCGCCATTCGTGTCTGGATACTTTTGTTTTTTTCACAAAAGGACTAAAAATGTAACATTGCTGTACGCTGCTAAGCAGATATTTTTTAAATACAACACAAAACCGTATCCAGTTACTAGTGATAGAAGTTATGATCTTAATTAATTTGTTAATTACGGTTACCGATTTTGTGGCAGAAGAAAGGGTGTGTTGTGGAAAAATGTGGAATTGCCAAGAAAGTTAAGCGAAACGAACAGATTTCGTGGAGTGATATTTTGTGTAAAAATTGCTTCAGTCCCAGATTTCTCACAGTGATAAGTGTGCATTGCAATTAAGTTTGATTATAATTACGATTAGTCAGAGTTATATTGAATCTAGTAGATACTAAGTTCGAACGAAAAATTCTTATCTTTACTGGATCAAAATCAACATTGAATTCGTTCTGCACAAATAGTCATTGAATAGCAATAATAGTTCACATTCGCGTTAAACTAAATAACTAAATAAATATATAACTAAAGCAGAAAATGCAATTAATTAAGTGATGCTAAAGTCGAGTAACATACATCTAGCGAGGGTACACAATAAATAAATAAATCCGACTGATTTTGTGCTGTATAAAAAGTAACTTAGCGGATGTAATCCAAAAGTTTTCACATCAAAAAGGCTGATTTTTCTTATTTCGATGTCGTGTCTTCGTATTCTCTTACAATTCAACCCTTCTTGAGCTGTTTTTCATAATCGCACACGAATAATAAAAAATTTTAGCGACCAGAAAAACATTGTGAACATATTTGCCCTAGTATCAAATATTCTTCAACCATATTGAAGAGTTTGATTTTCGTTTGTTTTTTACCATACAACGCTCTCGAATTTCGACGTAAATTAGTTGTTAAATTAGGATTTAGGAATAAAGCTACGCGGCATCCATTTAAAAGCACCTAACTGTAAGGTATCCAATAAGTGGTTCGTGGGGAAAATAACACGGTTCTCGTCCCGGCTGAGACCTGCTCCCCTTTGCGAGTGGAGCCTGATATAAACAAAACTATCGAACTGCACCACTACAGACAACTCGTCACCGAGCCTGTGAGTACTGCCCATAAGGAGGCGAAAACAGAATTTCAGGAAACTGTGCAAGGGGCTGGGGAAACGAACGGCGTTCCCACGGGTCGCTCCACTCCTGTCGTTTCATCGTGCAACCATCCTGAATTTTATTGTGTTTTCTATTGATTATGGGACTATTTTTTTTCTGACAGTAACTACTTCTGGTTAGTGTTGGTGAATGTGATTTCCGGAAATAGTGGTGGAAATTTTTGTCGCGGATGTTTTCGGCAGACAACAGAGAGTGGTGAGAATTTGGGTTGTTTTACGTTTACTCCATCGAGTGAAAAATCGATAGAATTGAGAAATTTTAAACTTTTATAAATACTCAAAAGGGAAAAAGGCAATAAAAGTGGCGACCGCAAAAGAGCAATCACCGCCACCATCACCATCGCCACCGATTTTACCGTCTCAGCCGTCACGAAACATTACACAAACACCACGCTCATCGCCCCCCAAACCGCCCTCAAGTAAAAACCAATCAAGCCAACTCCCTACGCATGGTACCCTGCCGCGGCAGGAGCGTCTCCTTCGTAATCGGAATCAAGAAATTGAGAAGCCAACAGGATTTGATGACGTTGAGATAAAATCAGTACCCTGTAAGGACTATCAGCTGATCAGGATTGATGTCCAAGGCGGAGAGTTAAGCGCACACAAACAAATCGAACTTCCTGCTCTTGTGACGTCACCGATTATAGTTAAAATCGAAACAGATAAAGTGTTCCATGTCGGGGCAGAGAGCGATTCCAGTGGCTTGAGCGGACCAACAGAAAATTGCAGCGGCCGTTTTGAGGGCGGCTGGACGGAAACGGATAAGGAAGGAGGTGATTCCAGCGGCCCTATTGTCACCCAGAAGCCGCAACTGCAGCCCAAATCTAGACGCGACAGCTCAACGAGCACAAGTGGAGTCATGACAGGTAAGATTGGTGTAATCAGGTATTTATGGCAGCTTCATTCAGCACGCAGGGATGCAATACCAGGGCGGTGCTAGTAGGTCTCGGTTTCTGCTCTATCTCCATTTTTCTGTCCCTTGCGGAATTGTTTTGACGAAGCGCTCATTTCCTTCAAAATTTTCTCGATTTTTGTGCTTTCTTTGAACACGGGCCTCTTGATGGAACTAAAGAAAATAGAAATGAAATTTACCAAATATGTGCGGCGGAATACTAATCCTGTCATAATATTCTTTTACGAAATATCTTGGAATATCCATACTGTAATAATTTCGGCATAATCATTCTATTTATTGTTATACCTAATTCCTCTATTGTTTTCACAAAACATCATTATTGTAGTATGTATTGTACAATTATTGTACATAATGAAAATTTAATCACTATTCTATTATTATCCAGCAGAGAAAAGTGTTCAAAAGGCGACCCCTTCCTCCTCCAAATTGACCCCCATGGGCCATATCAACCTCGTGCAAGTCGTAGCTTAGGGGTCTACCACTCTGTAGGGGAGTGCACAGGCCGCCCGCTTCACTTGTTGCTTATCAGAGCACCGTTACGTGTTTTCACAGTAAAAGAAAGGTTCTAAATTTGTCATTATATCTCCTAGATATTGACAGGGTGTGCCAGAGAAACTGCCTTATTTTAAAACCCTGCAAAGTCCTTACATACGTAAGTTTATTATTCCCGTCAAAAATTAAAAAAAAAAAAAAAAAAAAAAAAAAAAAAAAAACTTCCCGGCAGAGATTCGAACTGTGGGCTTTTGCATTAAGTGCCCGATGTACAAGTATATATCTATATAACCACCCAGCTATATTCGCCTTATTCTTAAGTACGAACAATGAACGAGATACGAAATTTAAAATTTCATTACTCAAAAACTCTTTTGAGCTAAAGTCATGCAGGAAACAATATTCTATTGAGTAGCATTGGAGCAAAGTCGACTATCTCAATGCATTGGCCAGAACGGACGCCACCTTAATGATCTGATTTTTAAAACATAATAAATAAACACTTTAAATGGCAATTTAAACCTTGGAAAAAATCAAACTGATATCTGCTATATACTGTTTGTAGTATTCATTTTTAAAATAGTAGTAGTAGTAGTAGTATAGTTTCTCTGCCGCACCCTGTATATATTTTGCAATGGTAGGGTTTGTCGTTATTATTTAACATTTATAGATGTTTGGTTAAACATTCATAGGGTTATTAGTGTATAGTCGCTCAAAACGAACCCCTTTTGTACACCTTCGCTTTTTGGCAATAAACAATACTTTTTGAATTCTGCATCTGTTTTTAAAAACTAAAACTTGTATTGGTATGTTACCCTTTGAAATTAGATTCTAGAATCTAGATTACCAATTAGAATTGAATATATATTATGAGTACATCAGTTTTTTAAATGTAATATAAGATTAAATAATAAATAATAAAAGTGCGCTCATCTTTTAAAAGTGGCGGTAAGCCGGTAAGTAACTACATCAGGATAATTGCCTCTCATAATATTGATCTACATTTTTAAGAACAACTCCATTCCGAATAACCGTACTCATATAACATAATTACGTACCATCACCATTTACCATAAATATAAAATACGCGCTGGGAAAGCTGTTCCAAATCATTACTATCAATTATTAATAGTGCAAAATTATTCAAATCATTAAGTAATTCACAGTTTTTCAAACTTCTAAAAAACCACAGTGTGGAGAAAATGTAGCCGTATCCAATAACCTAAAAAATTCACTAAACATTAATTCTGAAACTGTCAGTAGACATCTTACGAAGTGCATTTGCACATGCAATTACCACAGAGTGCACACAATTTACCTAATCTCTCGAGAAGCAGAATCACATCCTTTCCAAAGGTATTTCTCATAAATTTCCGTTAGATAAATAGATGTGGATGACATTCCTGCCACTAACAATAAATACGTGAAGAACAAGTAAAAAAAACCATAAAAGAGAAGATCCATTGGCTTTCAAAAAGGAAGGAAAGCCAAAATAACGGTAATATTTGTAGTTGACGTAATTACCGCTAGAGTTCGTTGCACGGCACAAAATCTGTGAAGACAAGATGTTTGGCCAACTCTGAAAAACCTCTTCAGATGCAGAACTAAAGAAAAAACAAAACAACAGCTTTATACAGTGGTCAGTGGCCTATTCGAAGTGGTCAAGAACTTATAAAAGTTGTAAAAAAAACATTCAAAAAGGTGTACGAGGTGAGAAGAGAAAACTGCAAAAACTTGATTCACCGTAGAGACTTCTTCAGAGCCAGCCTGAGTCGAGCGCCATCTTCAGCACCGTTCCCAAGCTAGAGATGGAACAGTGAAACAAATCCCCTCGGCATCTTGAACCCCTAAGCGTCCCATTTTATGCACATAATCACAATTTTCCCTCGTCCGCGCGGGATCGACTAAGTTGCGCGCGCAACTTTGTTTGGATCTTTGCAACAGTAAAAACCGTTCGTAAAGTTGAAAAGTGAAGTTAAAAGTTCATCGACAAGTCCCAAAAAATCCAAAATCTCATACCCGGCTGGGTTTGAAAATTGCGAATGACCAAAAATGCCAAATTAATATAATTTCAGCTCATGTTCCTTCTAATGAGCCACAAAATTGGAAAAAAATGCCGGGTTTCAGCCTGTTGCAGGGAAAGTCCACCTCTACATCTGAGACTGTGAACTAAACCAGCTTTCTTTCGTGTCTCTTGCTTCTACTGATCTAACTGTTATTCTGTTGCAGTCTTCGTCACTTAAAGCGGTAAATGTGTGACGTTTTTCCTGTATCTGTTTACAGTTATCCAAAGAAATATGTTATTATGTTGATAGCAGCGACGATAATCACATTTTGTTTTGGTGTTTTGCCGCTTCATTCTCAGATTCAGATCGCGACTGGTGCGCACATTTCTCCATCTGGAGCAATTCTGGCTGATCGCGTTTTTTAATTAGCACCATCAACCACGAAAAAAAATGCGAAGCGGCTACAACGATTCCTCGCTTCGAGTTTACGCGATTGCTGAGAGGACTTGTTTTTCTCTTTTATGCCTGATAAATGAGATCGTTTTCGTATTAGTCGAGAAGTGATTGAGGCTTTTATGTCACTGTTGAATTGGATCTGTTCTTCCCCTTTCTCCCATTCCTCGAGCACATCGTCACAGAACCACTGATTAATCACTGTTAATTTAATTAGTTCTAGGATAAGACGATGAGTCACTTAATAATCAACAGTGAATGGAATCAGCTGTAACGGTATTTTATAACGTGTCGTAATAAAACCACATACAACAAACAAAACTGATCAAAATTAATTCATCTAATCAGAAATACTGCGTAACTATAAAATGTTTCCTTCCTACAACATAATATTGCAGTTTGATGAAACTACAAAAATATTCCCATGCACACCAGGAAGCCGTATTAACGGTTCTTATCCAATGTACTACAACAAATTCGAATTGAATTGCAATTTGATTCTCATCCGCTGTGGCAAGGGGATCCTTTAGCTGCTAAACAATGGACTTTCCGTCAATCTCCGTGCCGTCGGTCGTAAACATAAAGAGTATGAAAGGTTCAAAACTTATTGCAGTAAGAAAAAAAAAACACATAATACACATGCAGCAAGCGGATCATCCTCCCGAGGGATCAATAAACCCTGAATTAAGTAATGCACCGGCACTGCATCTGGTGCCCACAGGTATCCTTGTGTACCTGGGAAGCGAGCACCGCCAGCATGTGCGCGATAAAGTCCCCATTTATAGATAGACCAATGCTTCCTTGTTTTTTCTAGGATCATCTTCTGATACGTCCTCGAGTACAAAGTGCTTGACAGTAATAGTGAGAAATGCTCCCACATTCCGGCTCCCTGTCATTGTCTGTCGGCCATCTTGAGTCGCATTGAATTTTATGCGAATCGTATTTTTTATGACGGATGAGATTGGGAAGGGAAAATATGGAAAAAATACCAAAATTTTTTACTGTCCCGCGTTGAACAGGTTGGGTTCAAGTAAGGGATGAGAAAAATTCGGGATTTTTCATGTGCAACGAAAGCAGCTAGTTACTTTTTATAGCGTCGTGAAAGTACATAAATGATTTCTTATGCTTGATTACAAAAATAAGGATATTTTTCGCACAGGCACAAGCTGGAGAATGCTGTGCTGATTTGAATGTAACCGTAAAGTAGCAGAGGAATAACAACGATTTAAAAAAGCCATTGAAAATAGAAACTTTGATGAGTTGTTAATTGTTCAGCTGTTGCAGTTCTTTTAATTCAATTGAATTCCTCCTCAAAAGTAATAGAAGTTTAAGTAAAAAAGGGTCATTTCATTCTTGTCCTTAAATCATCCCTTATTAATTAATGAAGTGCTTATTCGTGTTCATTCACTGTTTAAAGCGGTCTTGTATAAATTCCGTATGTAACCGCTCAACGTTAAGAAACTTTTTCAGTCAAATTTGTTTGCAGCAAAAACGCAGGTAACTAACATTACCTGTATTCGTCGACTTTTACGTAAGCATTTTGTTTCCTCTTAGTGCAACCACTGGGGATATCCTACCACAAAATTGTCGAAGGCTCCACAGTCCACGCATTTTAGCGGTATTCTGAGGCAGCATGCATGTCGCCGCCTACATTTCAAATTCACTAGAGTTCTTGGGAGCTGGCGGTTACCACGTCTTACCATAATTAATAATCTTGACCAGAAGTCACGACCACATTGAAGGTGTCCGTCTAGCTATGGCCAGCAAGGAGTGCGCGGGACGACGGTCGACGGTGTATGACTGGATAACTGCGCTGCGCCTGGGCAGTGCTCAACAGCAGCCAGGGATCGGGTGCGTTCGAATTCGTTATCTGCAGCAAGTGAAAGATACCGAGAACTCTATTCCACTGCGATTTTGTATGCAAAACGCAGTTTAGATTGACCCAGATTCGAAATAGCTTTTGGCGCGAATCGCTCAGCACGCAGTAGTGTTGAATGCGCTTGCGACTCTAGATAAGAGCACAAGTAAATTTCTTATTAGAATTCGAACTCTAAGTTATTGTATAATGCAGGGACATCTTACTGACTCTTTAACATAACTCAAAGTTCGGCAAGGAGTCGACAAAATATTGACTTTGGATCACAGCCAATTCATTCTGCTACAATACCGATTCCCGCAAATACAGAAAATTTAACTCTTTGCAGAATTGTAATGGGCAAACAACAAATCAAAATACAATAAGAAGTAATACAATAAGGATATCGGGAGATGGGGAGGGCCGCCAATGGAGCGATAGCAACGAATGTGTCAATCAACAGAAGTTCCGAGTCGTCTTAACCTGATCCGAATAACTTAGCGCACCCATTACGGCACTGTCCTGATTCCGTGTCAGCATGCAAAACTAAGGCCCATAAAATCCCACACCACTCCTTTTGGTGACCCAAAAACGTTCGAGGAATGAATTCTGTCCCGAGGTTTGCGCGACAACTTCCAAGAAGTCCGAGGGTGACACAAAAAGGCCAATGAACACGTAACGTGACATTGTTTTGTTTTTTTTAACAAACCTGCGCAGCGTAATTAGTCACTGTAGCGCCAATGTTGTCAATTTTGAGGGGATGTCGGAAAGGACTGTGTTTGCCGATTTAATTATCACCAATTTGTGAAAGCTACCGACGCACGCCGACACCCAAACAGGGATGACACAACGCCGCTTTCGGGGCTGATGGATTTGAGCGCCGCTCATCGCTGTCCTCCTAATTACCATGTGACGGTGTTGAGTGTTTTTATCACGCAACGTTATCGGAAAGCTCACATTTGTCACTTTTCATTTGTTATCTATCACAAAGTCTATTGTTGGTGGCAGTCGAAACAATAGAGGGCAGCTTAGCTGAGGGAAGGGCGCGGTACGGCGATAAGGAAAATATCCTAGGCATGCGCGAACGACTTAAATTGCGGCCATCGACTCTGGTTTTAGTGACATAAAGCACATGAAATTAGTTCGATTTCGTAAATGTTTGCAATGTAAACACACGTGTGTTTACTCTCTCCGAAATGACCCCCTTAAGGCTTTGTCCTTCTGGTGAAATTGGGATCTTTAACCTTCACATTTTAAGAACTTAGAACAGGTGAGTGGATGTTAACTTTTCTTTTTACAGAAGCAAACATCGAAGTCTGCACAGAGTTCGACCTTCACTTTGTCTTGTTTGCATTACATACTTAATTAGGAAACAAAATTATAATGATGCAAAAATTATACTTCGTAGAACTTTCTGTCATTTTTTAAACCTATTGTAATTAAAACAATTAATTTACAGTAACGAAGTCATTTGTTTTTTACAGTTTTTTTAAAATGAAAATTTTTTAGGCGAGTTGGACGCTTTTTGGATGGGTAAAATCTTATGAGTTCACATCTCCAACATTACCTACTTTTATCTTTAGCATCCAGTGACATTATTAAAATATTAAGAAAGACCGATTAATGATAATAGTCATGCAACATGATGACACTTTTTCCCACGTTCTTGTCGTCGATTTAAAGTTTGGGAAGAGTTGGCTGCACTGTAGAGGTGCGGGTGGTACTGGTAACCATGTCCCTTGGGGTTGTCCAATTTGGACCGTGTGTGATATCAAATTAAAGCTCTTGTTGTGTACTATTAAATGGATTTTTTTGCTTACACCAGACTTCATACCAATCCAAAAATCGCTTCACTTCTGTTGACAGTCCCCAATGACTGCCTATGTTTTTTTTATATTGAATTCAAATCAAAATCAAACTGCAATAAAGCGAAGTACTTTCTGAAAATTACATCCATTTTAAAATATGGATTAAATCCGAAAAAACGAGACAGATATGATTTAAATCCGATTAAATATGGTGTAATTACTGAGTTTGTAAATATGTTGTTTTGTTGTATGTTTAAGTCAAAACAACCAATATGAAGTCACTAATGAATTCATATTCCCAAAGATACATTAATAGATATGCTTCAATGAAAGTAACTTAAAAAATTATCTCAAATCAAATCCAAACACAAAAATTGGAAGGTAAAAGAAAAAGTATTTTCAAAAGTCATGAAATAGAATAAAAACTGAAAAATAATTCTCGTCGAATGGCGAATGAAGTACAAATTTATATAGACGATTATATAAAAGGAATACGAACAGTTTTCCAGTTTTAATTAACTAAGAAAAAAGTAACAAAAAGAGCAGTGGAAAAACTGAAATAGTATTTGAGAGTTGGAAAATGTTTTCAAATCGACTTTTCGGGCAACGAAGTCGTCCTTTTGAGCCGAGCACAAAATGAAGGTCTGCCGGAACAGAAAATTTGCCGCAGCGTAAATGGCGCAAAGGCAGAACGGAAACTGTGTCAAGTGGTCTCGGTGAATTAGGAACTCCTTTAATTTGCAGGACTCGTGGCAATTACTGCGGTGAGCTGAGACAATGGACGAATGAAATCCGCCCGAAACCGACCTGAAGTCAGTTTTTGTGGCTTTGAAGACGCATGCCGGTAATTAAGTGAACGTTGCTGGTTGCCCACTGAACCAGCATCATCCACAGGAATCGCAAACTGCAAACCCGCTCTCCAGCTCATTCTCCACTTACCTCCGGTGTGATAAGCACTGACAGCAGGTTGCTGCATTAATCAGGTGCGCTATTGGAAGTGGGCCTGGCCCACATCAACCATTGACACTTTAGTGAAACTGTTCATAATCGAGTGATAATAATTTTATATTTTTCTAAATCGATTTATCTAGTGGTGCTGGTTTGTAATTGGGATAAAAAATGTCCTGTGAAAGGTGGTGCAAGCCGCCATTTTGTAATTCACATATTCTAAATTTCTGTAATCCTTTCAAAAGTCTGCTGGAAATTGAATCCACTTTTTCTAGCTGTCGACACTTGGCCGTGATTGAACTACGAATTTCACTGTGTTCAACATCCTGTATATTTCGAACGATAAATATAAAAGATATAGCGAAAATTATGCTGGATTAATGCAGTTGATCCATCAATGCTTGATGTTTCGGATGTCGGCACTTTGCAATTTTTCGCTCTAGATGTAAATCTCTTTAAGGATAAGATAACAATATAAAGCACAAAATAGCAAAACTTTCCAGAAAACTCATATTATAAAATGATTTTATATATAATATCTGCATTCTGCACGCATAATTTCTACTCCAATATATGAACAGAATAATACAATATGAAAAAAATCACTTTTAATACTTACCAAATACCATAAATCAAAGCTAAAATTGATTATTTTTATATGTAAAACTTTGATTTTAAAATGCGGAAACAGTACGCAACTCGTTTACCGTTTTCTTGTAGTTAAAAATATTCATTCAACAAAATTTCCTCTTATTTAAAAGATTTTATGGCATACCCAAAGTAAAATGTCTTCTATTTATTCCAGGTATGTTGATCAAAACTGTAACGGACCATAAAAAATCCCACTTTCTCACAGGTGAGCTACCGTTATTTTTTTAGGTGAAGTTTCAAAAATCTTAAACATTCTACGTGCTCAATTTGAATTTAAAAAAAACAAAAACAAAACAACCAAATCAACTTTCAGAACCGAAAAGGAAAATGTTGTAAAATTTGAGAAATTATTGGGTAACCTCTTTTCGAAATGAGTCTCATAAGAGTAACGGCCATTCACTTGTATCTGGGAGCAGTAAACTAACTTAACTACTTACTTGAACCGTATTTAAATGAGTTGTTAACGTTAAAAATCTGTCCGGCTATGTCGCAATCGGGCCACAAGAATAACGTGTAATGTTCCCTCCTCCATTATGCATAGAAATCACACCATTTTGCGTAGAATCCAAGACATGCCAGCCACTGTGGGATACTTGTTTGCAGACCGGAGCGCCATTTCGAGCATAATGTTGTGTTGCACGCAGCCGGTAATCACGCAACAAGGAGAAGAATCTCACCTGCACCAGGTCTGCGCAAATGTCCCGCTGGAACCGACTCGGAAGCCTTAAGTCCAATCTAATTTCTAGTTGGATGAGTTGAATCCGATTGATCGTCTGGTCACAGAACCGTTCGATTTAGTCCAGTTGAGCAAATATAAATAATATATAAAACACAGTGTGTCAGTGGGTTTCTTTAACAATTACTTGCAGACTCTAATCGAGTTCTGGATGTTTTTTAAAAACCAACAAAATCAATTGCATTTAACTCGGGCACGAGTTCTAATGGCAGCAGCCCAGGAGGGCGAATGCAAAGAACATCGATCCCTCAGACAGAAGGCATTTAATTTCTGCGATATACAGTCACATTTTAATGACTTTCAATTTATTTCCTTCATGTTCTGCCGCCGTTACTCAATTTACGGCTTACCGTTTAAAATGGCAACCGTAATCTGCCAAATGTAAACAAACGAGCCATTATGACTTATGGCTTGTAGGGGAAACAATGGGAAAATCGTTAAGGTCTTTTGTAACTCATGTGGCTGTTCTTAAAAGAGCCAGTACAAACAAAAAACAGGAAACTGTAGAACTAGAAACAGTTTCTGTGTCTTATCATGAAGTCTTTTGTGAATTTTCCAGTTTTTTAGCGATTTTTTTAATTGGCCCAAGAGAACAGGCTTCATTTCTAGGACGAACGAACGGATGACTGTAAACCTCAGTATCGGGTTTCAACGGAATTTTTCGCACAACTCAAACTGTTTCGAAATCAGGAGAAATTTTGCAATTCGAAAAACTCAACCCCAATTACCGAATGTACAATTTACATACAAATGCACATATTTATATTCCATTGTTAATTTTAATTGGCTTAAGATATAATTTTGTAATATATTTTTCAAAAAATCACATTTTAATTTAATGTAATTTTCTTAGGAACTGGTATTTTGGATTTGTCAAATTATTTTAATTTATTTGCCAGAACATATTTCTTTTATCTTCTATCTATAAATACATCGGGAATGGTTAATTTTAAACAAAAGCGTTAAAGTTATACATAACAGCTCTTTTCAATGCTTCATTTACAGCTATCTGAAAATAATTAGCGGCAGTAAAAATTCCGTAACAAAATGCTGATTTCTTTCTGTGACGGGTGACAGAATTAACCAGATAAATTTAAAAATACATTTAATGCTTTCCCTCAGTACAAAAAAAAAAAAAATTTAAAATAAAAAACCCATTTCATAATGATCGCGAAGTATCAAGTAAAAAATAAAACGAAAGAATCCGCTCAACTAGAACGCTGCTCTCTATGGAACAAGATAGATACGCAACAAAACGCTCCCGTTCACAATGCACAATCGCTCGGGTGAACAAGATTCCGTTAAAAATCTGTCAATGACCTCACTGTGTCAAAAATGACTTGAAAATATAAACAGATAAGAGCCGCTAAGTCCATGTATCAATCTTTTCCCGCCAAAATCGCTCTTCTATTGTGGAGCTTCGTGGAGATCATCTTAAGTTCTAATCTAATTCAAATTGTAAGACTTTTAGACAGTGAGAGAGGAATCTAGTGCTTTTGTAATGCAGGGAAACACAGGCGCAGATCAGCGTCTGAAATGAATTCCGTAGAGTTTGGAGAATGCTGCTTCCTACAATACAAAAACAAAAACAACACGCTCTCGTTTATTATCCCAAAAAGTTCAATTTAAAAATGCCGCGAACGCAAACTTTTCTGGTGACAACTGAGCACGAGAAAGTCACCGCAAGGGAGGCCGCCTCTGCTCCAGTGAGAGCAGCTTTTCGCTTCCCCTCCGCCGGTGATGTAATATTGGGATCGTCTGAAAGTACATTTACCCGTCACAACTCGGTGCATCGGTGCGCCATGTGGTAGTGCACGTGCCGTGCATTCTCGACGGTTAATGCATAAACACAGAGAGCTTGCGAGCTTGCGAGAGCGAAGTGAACGAAACCAAGCGAAAATGATATCGAAACATAACGGGAATACCGTTCAAATAACGTTTTTCGCTATGATTTTCACGTGTCATGCAAGCATAGCGAGTAGCGAGGCGGAAAAAAGCCCACAAGATACATAAGGGGATAAGTGGAAGGAACGAAAGCTTTGGAGCCGTGTGCGGTGGCCATCCGCAACATGGTTGGTTCGTTCAAAAACCACGAAAAATATTCGCCCGTTGTCCCGCGCCGTTGTGGGGATCCCAGAAACCTATGCTTTCTTGGTATGCCGCTGGTGTACGTCACGAGCACAGGCAACACCGGCGACAACGGTGTGGAACGCGTCGGGGTAATATTTTGAGACAGTCTTAAAGCGGGCTTCGTGTTGAACGCTTCGCGGGTATCATATTTATCCACGCATACCGCGCTGCATTCTTCTCTTATGACCGAAATCCTCATATCACCTGATAAGTACGGGTCGGGCCAAAAGGAGCCGCGTGCGGAAATCGTCCTGTTTTGTGAAGTCGTGCCACGCAACGAAATCGAACAGCAGCCGGATACCCCTCCTTTTTTCCCACTCGCCTTTTTTATGGGTATCAGCATTTAAGGATCCATTTAAGGACTATGTTACGACAGTGATAAGATCTGCAATATCCTGGATTGAGTGTCTCAACTTTTTGATCCTCTTCTATTCAGACTGAAAGTAAAGTTAGTTGCGTTACGTCGTCTGGCAGGACATGCTCGAAATAGGGGAAATTATCAGTGTTTCGCAAATTTACGGGGAATTCCCCAGAGTGTCCCGTTGTTTATTTATATTCCCATGCTAGTCGTTGCATCCTCAGAATGCGGCGTTTGACTGCAAAAGGATTATGACATATCGCAAGCAGTTCTTCGAACAATTTACCAGGATTCTTAACTCAATACCAATGCAGTAGGCATACGCCTTACTAATCATCGGGCTAAAGTGCAAATCTCTTGACCAAATACTTAAGTGCAATTAATTAGGAAAATTTTGAGTGAGACGAGTTCTGTTGGTGAATGACGAAGTGGCAGAAAGGATAACCCGTGAAACGTGTACGAAAAAAGTTCAATTCAATATTATTGTGTGTTCTCCGAACATATTTCAAATTACTGGCGCCAATTTGGATTACCGTTCGGGGACTGGATACGCTTTTCAGGATTACCCAAAGGATATAAACAGGTTGATATTTTCTATTTGATTTCATTGCAGTCACGTGAAAGATTATCGATCCTTTGTTCGTCTACCCTTCGCTCAGTCCCTGGCTTTCCACCTCCGAGTCATCAACTACTTGAATTGAATTATAAATAGGGGCTTGCATAATTGCACTTGTATTTTGGACACGCACGAAAAAAGGAACCCATCTCTACGCAGCAGTTGAGCTGATCACGTCGACCGACGCGACGCCGGTTTGCAAAAATATTCAGATCCTAAAATCGGCTCCCATCCCCCTGAATTAAGGGCGACTGCAAATCTGTTCACTGCAATTACTTTCAGTTAATTAAATCCTCTTCAGACTTTCAGTTTTCGGCTGTAACTACGCAGGCGATTACCAAATTCACACTCAATGCGGAAATTTACATATTTTCTGTAGTCAGGGCACGATGAAGTTGTGTTTAATCTAATTCATTAACCCTTTAAGTGCTTTGGACAAGAAAATGTGTCTCTAAGCAAAGAGGCCGCTTACAAAACGATACAATAACATTTAAAGCTAATTTTCGATGAACTCTGGCATTTCCTAATCGTATTGATTGCAAGGAATTTTGTTTGACAATTTTTATTGTATTTTTCAATATGGAAATTGTTTTAAGCTTTATTGCATTTTTATACTGTCTCAGTTTTTTGGTCGCCATTTTCTGTAATTAAGGATAACATAAAAACGCAACAAAATTAATTTTGTTAATTTTGATCAGTTAAATATTTGGACCGTTTATTTTGAAAGTGGTGTCAGTTCATTTTTTATTTTTTCGAGGTATTGAAAGATTTACATATTAGTTTATTTAGAAATATAAGCGAAATATACTTAGTTTGGCAATGTTTGTATTATTTAGAAACATGTAAATTGAATTCATAAGTAACTTTATGTGAATTCAAATACACCACTTTCAAAATTAATGAAAGCCGAGAAGTATTCAACAAGAAGAGAAGTTTGAACAAGTGGAATGAATTTATTCACTTCGTTTTATTTTGAATAGGTAATTAAGCGAAATTTTGAAAATTATGTTAAAAAAAAATAAAATAATTTTCGATTCGAATAATATTATCGAAAATATTACATAAATAGATTGCTATAACATTATTCAGCTAAAACTTTTGATGAATTTGACTCAACTATATTTGACTCTGTTGCTATAAATATAAAAAGAGGACATATAGATACCAAAACTGTCATTAAGTTGTTTTTTCCAAAAGAAGGCTTACACTGCTTAAATAAACAGTCCGTGTGAATGTTTTATGTTGTTCAGTCAAACAGAGTAGTATTTTTTTTTATATAAAGTAACAAGAGAAGTGAGACGGCGGAAATGCAGATCCGCCGATAGTGGGAGGATATGAAACCAAAATGTGAAGAGCCTTGCCCTCCGGAGTCTCCCAAAAAATATCTATTTGAACTTGGTCCTACTTGATACTCCGAAAACAGAGGCCTCCGGGAAAAATCTCGGAGGAAGATCGAAATTCCTCGCGCCTGCAGGGAAGTACTAAATACCTTGGCTTCGTAGGCGACAAAAAATTTACGAATGCAAGAAATTCCTAGCTGTAAGAATGTGGTTGCCCTTCTTTAAAAAATAAACATTTTTTCGATATAAAAGCGGTCACAATAAAACAAAGCAGTTGTTAAATTCTTGTTGAAAATTTGTCAGTTTTTATAAATGTCAGAACCCAATACTACTGCAAATTCAACTTCTTACACATACAGAGGGCGTTTAAAAAGGAGTGCAACCCTTGCAAATGTCTCATTTTATATTGTCAAACAAGTTTTAGCCCATCAGAACCATTGACATATCAAAAAATAACCCTTATTTTGGGGAGCGCAAAAAAAAAAAAATTCCCGTATCCAAAACCAACCGTTATTACGGATGAAAATTCTTGAAATTGCGAAAGCGAATTGAAAAATTCTAAAATTGATGGTATTGCGATATATTTATTAATGCCTCCCCCAATGAACCTGTTCGACTTGTATGATCAATTTGCGCTGTTATTGAGCACCCTCGAAGAGTCCTGGCTGCGAAACTCCCCCGCATGGTAAAAATTCGCATACTGCACCCTCCATAGCCCCGGAAAGGCCATAGTAACTAAGACGTTTTATTAACATAACAATGCTGGTAATCACCCTTCCGCCCACATCGATTTTAATTCATCCCACTGGAATCGAAATGTTTCCGTACATCAACCCCTTTCCTGTAGAAAACCGAGAGGAGCACTCTTTTGTTCCACGCAAGCCTGCTCAATGCTCATTCATTCATTATGGTGCGAGGGTAGCGGGGATTACGGTGGAGCTGGCAGCCGTCCCGTCGTTTCGCCCCCATCAAGTAAACCAAGGCGTACCCTGCGAGAACCACCCCAGTCGGGGAGGTCAGAATGCATTCACGATTGCGACTCATTCATGCTGCTTCATGCAGAAATGGACGTGCTGCAACCCTTTCAGTGCATTCAAAGCATTTTTCATTTTGCATGGAAATGGAAAATGTGACTAGACTTGTCCCATTTTTCCCACTGTGGGAAAACGGCATAATTCCGAGTGCACCACCACTGCACACAACTGCACCGCGTTCCTATGTACGGCCTAATGAATGCATCGCGAACTATTTCGCAACATGAATAATTCTCTCCCATGCAATTTCGCATGCAGCTCCGCTATTCGTTTGTCGCGCTCGCGGGTGCAACTGAACGCACACACTCACCCGTGCACACAACCATCCACGACCTGATGCATTCGTCGTTCGCTTGCATTCCGGCTGCGAGCCAGCAGCAGCAGCAGCGTTTGATAGCATGCAACGCAGCACCGGAATATAAGTCAGCGGGTATATGGGACAGTGGGGCTGCGGCTGGCAGAGGCCTCCTTGGCCATTCACACTTGCTGGCCGATTTCAATTAGCCGAATGCAAGGAGTGGGGAGGAAAGGGGACTCCCGTCGTTCGACGTTATGCTCTTTTTTGCATCTGTTCCGCGCTCCTTCTGTGCAGCAACTTATTTTCGTGCTTTCGGCAATTTCCGCGGGTGTTTATTTCCGTTACCGTTCCCCACTGCGGAAGGACGACGTTCTGGGAATTTCTGGGTCCGCCGACGACTCCCATGGCGAGTGGGTGGAATGGCGGCGACTGGAGACCGATGGAAAATAATTCATCCCCCTGCTGTTCGCTGCCTGCACACAAATAGGAACCGTTAGTCGGCCTCTGGACAGACTTCAAATATATGTTTTGAAAATTGTTCAACTTCCGGTGCACTCGGAATCGACATTCACAGAAATTTCTGTTCCACTTTCCTGGATTAGATCAAAAGAATTCTGCCGCTTTGTTGGGAGTCGCGAAGAATCACCCCCGAGAGCAAATGAATTTCTTTTACTTCCTCAGAACTAAGGGATGGGAGTGTTCTCCCGGGTTAAGAAAAGAATTAATATTGACAGCAAAACAAGACTAAATTCCTGCTGAACGCACTTGAATGCATATAATCACTTTAATTCTGCGAAATTCGAATTTTCCAACCAAGAAATCTGCTTAAAAATATTCTGTTTAAACTTTCGTTATGAATTCGCATTTTGCACATTTTCAATTAAATAATTTCAGGCAAATCTTTGTGATCGATAATCTTCCCGTGGGCAAAAACATACAGCTAAGCATTCACTCAATGTTTAGTGCAAATTTAGTTGATATTGCACTTCCACTTACCGTTATATTTTTACAGGAAAAATGGACGACAATCCCGGATAGCCAGGATAAACGCCTACAGAACATTAAAACTGTTAACAAACATGTTGTGAACGGCATTGTCATGAACACTCGAATCTACCAGTGGTTTATCTTGAAAAGTTTTTTAAGCAATAATAATTAAAAATCGACGGTAAAAAACATGGTGTAGAATATTTAGAACGGATTGATAACAATTATCTGTGGAAAAAAAATCAAAATATGTTTTATTCACAAAATACAGTGTATAATTTTCGAGTCAAGGACAAGTAATAAATTTAAAAAAAAAACCATCGTCCAAAATTTTGGTGTGACGCGTTTATAATATAATCAAAATATTAACAGAAACAACAACAAAAAAAGGTTTAAAATAAATATTCGCTTACAACCTAAGCACTTTTCTACCATTTTTTACTAGTACCTACCCTCAACGTAAACTGTGATATTGTTTATTATACATACATATTGTAATCATACACATACGAAAAAATTTACGCAAATTATACCTATAAAAAAAAAAAAAAATGATTTATATAAAAATAAAATAAACCAAATACCTAGTTAAATTAATTCAAAACATAAAATTTGCTAACAAATGACGATAGAAGTTTTAAGATTTTTACGTACGTATAAAAAATGTTTTCTACATAAATTATTATTGAACTTCTCTAATTTGCAACAAAACGATTTAAAAATTAATTTTAAACTTTGTGTCGCAAGATACGTTGTTGAATAATATTATATTGGTCAAATTCAAGCTTTATTATCTGCTCGAAATACTAACGAAATAGTGTTGAAAGGTGAAACAAAAGTTGCTCATCAAAATGTATACGTCACGAATGTTTGACATGTGGAGCACCGTCACCTCCAAATTGGAGGCACACGCCAACAACATGGTTCAAACGAATGTACAAACTCCAGGACAAACACAGTCGAGCGGATCGATAAAAGGTAAACAAGTTCTTTCTATTTTTTTTTTTGGCCTGTAACATTTCTGTAAATGTTTCCTTATATTTTCCTTCGTTAAAATATTTTGAGAAATCGATTGGAAATAAACAATGCCCTGATAAACTCTCTTTGTCAGGGATAAATATTTCACAACCCAATAGCGAAATGGGAGTCCCTATTTGTAGTGGCATCCTTTTTAGGGTCGGGATTGTTCACTGCCCAGTGTTGTCAATGGTGGTCTAACTGTGAACGGCAGTGATCACATTTCGAATGGTGGATAGGAATTATGGGCAAACCCCTTACAACACATCTACAGTACAGTCCGTTAGTGGTTGGCATTTTAGTCTCAATATACTACAAATAAAAGTTGGCGATTTTTTTCTGAAAAAATATGTAGGTACAATAAAGAAAATCCTTTAAAACCAAAATTTGCATTACTGCTTGAATCTAAGTTTTTTACAGTGGACATTGGACAATTATAGTCGAAAACACATGCCAATAAATCTCCAACAATTAATTTCTAAAAAAATATCCACCAGAGAAATTCAAAATGATTGGGTAGAAAGCACTTGGCTGTTATATAAGTGCATAAAATCCACCAACCGTCCGGAAAGCTCCACTGTACAAACTTTCCCTAACAAAATTCACTCATAATCCACTCGCAATTTTTAGGTAGACTGCGAACGTTTCGGTTGTATACATCGCGGGGGGGAGGGGGATTCCAAAGTGCAAAGTGGCGCGGTCCAACCAAAAAAGAGTTGCCAAAAAACATCTAACAATGGCCCGCATGACGGGGGGAAGATTGCTAACCTGGAGGAGCTGTAGGATCTTCCTACGCCATCCGTTTCCATTGGAAATTCCGAGTGGGACTCTACTGCCGCAAAATATGTTCAAACTAATTTCGAATTGTTTTCGAAACTTTTAATTAAACGCTCAATAAGTGTACAAAGTGCATCGATGTTGAGAAGGGCAAAGAAAGTCATGCCATATGTAATTTTCTGATTACCCAATTCTTTTGACGATTCGTCGTGAATTCGTCCTGTGCTTGTGTGGAGCTTGTGTGTGTCAAAATTTGGCATGCTCCCGCCACTACTTGACTTTCCTGCAATCCACTAGTCTTTGTTTTATTTTATTTATTTATATTTTTTTTTTCATTGTTGTTCATGCCTTGTGAGGCAAATAAAAAAAGTTTTGAAATGTGGCAGCAGCACAACGAAACATCGGTCAAAAAAATGTGAGTAAAGATGGAGGGCTTTTGGGGGAATATTTCAATGGAGTTTAGTTGTGAGCTTTTTATGGCAACTTTGGTGGAGCGATGATGACGTGAAGCCCGAATTATACGACCAAATTTTTTAAACAAGCCACGGGGTCAACGAACGTTGGTCTTCACTTTTTTTCTGGAGGAAAACGATCTTTTCGTGTTTTACTATCTTTTGTTGTCCGTCGAAACTGTTATTTCAAAAGTTTTTTCCCTTCTCCGATCGATGTAATGCCTAACTGTAAATGACACGAAAAAATTGATGGTTTCTTTCGTTTTTGTTGTTTTTGTTTTATTTGGTTCCAGTTTATGATGTTATGGGTCGGTTTTTATTTGGGTGCGAAATATATGAAAAAGTAATCAATGTTAGTTCGGCATATTAATCCATAGTAATTATAAATAATAGCTTTCTAAAAAAAATACACCTTTACTGGATTATTTCCAAAATTGGTATCATTGAAGTCGTTATGAATTTCATATAACAGAACTTTTATTTAAATTTAATTCTGATTGGGTTAAAAAATGTAACCATTTAAACTACTTTTGCAAATCAGATTTCTTTATATTTTTATACATTTCAAAGTAATTTTTCTAATTAATATTATGTAAATGTTTTACTGCTAAAACAAAAATTTAAATTTCATTTACTAAACTAAAATGTGAACAAAGAATTAATGCGAACAGAATGTTTATAAAGTTCTCAAATTATTTTCATAACAAATTCTAAAAACACAATTCTAAAAAAACAATTCATAAATTAGCAAAAAACACCAATAACATCACGTTCCACTGAAAAGCCGTTACTTCAGAACTATCGATTAATTATTTGTATTGCTCATGCCGAACCCCCCCCCCCCCCCACCTATCAATTTAATTCGAGAATCGTAAAGGAAGACAAAAACTACAACAAAACCATTATAACTGTGAATTACCGAAAACATGAACCATACCTCATCACGAATATTTTGGCGTCCCAAGAACAGTTACTGGAACCCGAAAAAACATACGTTCAGGTCCAAGCTGTTGATTGTTGTTTGGCTCAGGTGGGCTGCACAGACGGTTTCAAGGTACGTGACTTATTCATCGCTAGCGGTTTGTTTGAATGGGCTCCTTTTGGTCGGTTCACAGTACCGTTGGATTCCTGAATTTCCCTTCGCGCGTCAAACGTGAACGGAATACGCGACAATCTCCGTTAATTTCCTTTCCATGCACACAAGTTTTTCGCATGCAGTTTTTACGCCCTGCCATGTGTTGTGTTGGACAACAGGTGACCAAAACATTTTGTGGTAACAGTGTTTTGTCGCCAGACTCCATGTGCTTTAAAGTGGTATTTAACTTCATTAAAGACACAAAAGGATACTCTGAATGAATGCAATGCAGTCCATTCTGCGACGAATTCTTCCCTTCTATTTATATTTAAAACAAATAACGGTATATATTCTGGCAAATTTCAAACGTTCGGTGCCTCATACAACGCGGACCAAATAAACGCCACCGTTGTTGCAGGAGAGTAAACTCTATTTCGGCAGGGCCAACAATTATTAAACACCACTAATGATGATAGGTTGTTCCGAGGCGGCGAAGTCCGGTGATCTCAGATGGGCTGGGTGCTGTTGGACAACTCGAAAAAAAAGAGAAAGTTCCCCAATGAGCCTCGGGTATTTTTTTTTTCAAAAAAGAAAAAAATCATCCACAATCCCCCGTTTTTCTGGCCGCCACCTCGATGAGAGCAAAACGAAAGCTCTTTCAGTTCGAAAAATTAATTTGATTAAATTTCTACGGGCTTATGGCACAAGACACACTGCCGCTTGTGAAATTGGTGAGTGTCATTAAAAAAAAAAAAAAAGTTGTTTTTTATCACTTTATTGAAAACATGAATTTTCGTAATCGTGTAACTCGAAAAAGAGTACAATGAACGAATTGCATATTTTAAAAAATGGAATTAAATAAAAAAAAAATGTTTTGACTGCTAAATCGCAAAACTGTGCCAATGATTTTTGGTTTTTTATCTTAAATTTTATAAAACGGATGAAAGGCGTGTGTGATATTTACATTTTATTTAATAAAGTAACGAAGCAGCATGAAAACAATTCGGGGAGTGTTAAAAAAATTTCGACAGGGCATACAAATTGAGGACTAACCCGAAAAAAATAAAATTGGAGGAATTCCTCGGAAATTTTAAATGTTTTTCTTTTAAATTGACAAGGATTTTGAAAATTTATTATTAATTAAAGTGGTTTTATCAATGACTGGAAAACTTGTCTAAATTTTAATCCTTGCAATTATACAGCAAATAACAGTACTGTGGAAGAATGAAATTTAAAAATCTTAATTGGAATATAGTACCGACCTAATGGTACATTTTTTAATATGTACAACAAAATCAGTGCACATTTTGGCTATTTTATTTGACCTTGTCATATTTGGAGAGACGTTCCGGAATGTTTTGTATCTTATCAGGTAAAAAGGACTTGAGATCTCCCGCCTAGGTCATTCCCGTAACAAATCCAAATTTTAATATTGCTTGGTTTTTTTTTTTTTTTTGTAGAGAAAAACTCCAGAGATATCTTTCTGAGCACATGCCATGCATATGACCGTGGTAGCTGGTATCTATGGAAATAAGAAAAATATTCATTATCTCGAAACCAGCAAAATTATGCTCTCAGACAATACTCGAAATATATAATAGTTTTTGGCTTCTGTAAAACGGTGCAGACGAACGGGCCGAGTCCTTCGCGATGTTGAGCTTGGTGAAACAGGCAAAACCGAACCCATTTATGGTTGCAAAGCTAAAAGTGGTTTTGAAGCTATTTAGAAGTTGTTGAAAGCTCTGTAAATGAGGCAACTTAACTTCCACAGGTCACTGGCATCAAATTGCGGAAATGACTCAATTGCTTCAAAGAAAATTTAATTGCTCCTTCTCCCAGAGGGACGGAGAATTAGAAGGACTGCGTTACGTAGGAGGGCTGCTTTGCAATTTTTCTAATTAACAAGGTTTTTTTTCTTGTAGTGGTGGGATTATTGGAAGTCTGAGATTATCCACAGGAATTAAAAAAAATTAAAAGTTGAATAGATGTAAATCTTATAACAGAGATCCTCGTTTTTACTTGTGGGGAAAATGAAACATCTGCGATCTCTTTGCCGACCAACAATACTGTCTGGTGTGGAGGCAAATTCTAATAAAAGCACAACATGAAAACCATCCTCAGAAATGAGATACTTGTAGTTCGTTGGTTGTTATTGTCTCTTGTCCCCAACAAATCTAATTTCTTAGTCCTGCACTGAGTGTAACTTCTTTTTGGGACACTAATTCCCTTGAGAAAATCGTCAATCGATGTTTCAGGCCTCCTACAAAAAAACGCAATTATTTCCTTATTCAATTCAATTAATCAATCTTAATTTATTTGATTAATCTAAAAAGATTTTTTCCTAAAACAAGTTGTGTCCGAAAAATTGCGGGCAATAACCTAAAGCTGCGCGGTCGTGCTTCGTGATTGCATTTCGATGACCTCCAGTCAAATGTGGTCCAAGCCCAAGTGATCAAATTTCGTCTCAAATCCAATCAACCATAGGAAACTAATCAATCAGTTTTGCGAACAGAAGATTTGGTTCAAATCTATGTGAAAATTGGTGAAGTATACGCACGACAGGGGAAAACCCCGGAAAGCTTGTGTAGAAGCCATTGGAAAAATTGGAAATTGGATTAGTTAATTAATGTTCTGTAGAATATTCGATCCTCGATGCTGAGATCCTCTATAACCCTTCCTCGAGCCACTATTTTCACAATACCAAGTCTTCTAATTGTTATTTAATAATTAATTAATTATTTGTCGAAATGCTGTCGAAATATTTTCTGGAACTGCACACGAATTCGAATGCGAGAGCGGCTGCCATGAGCTATGTGCATTCATCAAAACAGCTGATAATAATTAATTAATTAGAGATACAACAATGAACATCAAACAATAACGAGGCTCGCGTTCGAACGCCGCGCCGAACAGATATCGTTCCTGCTTCTAATTAGACGGGGCAGCGGTAATTAGACTCCTTTGGAATTGATTAGCGAACCTTGGGATGAACACCGAAACCTACAGACTCGGAATCCTAACACAATGGATCTGCAGCCGTGACGTGCAACGGCAAACCGGAGGTCCGGAGCTCAACGGACTCCCAAGATGCAGTTGATCACGAGATCTAACGTTACCTGCACGACATCCATGCTCCGGCTTCATCTCGCTACTTTTCGTTCAAGAACGAAACGAAACTACGCGCACTTACATCCCTTGCAGCGCTTTCGCAGTGCCACTAATTGTGAGCATTGCTCCCCTTTTTTATTCCTCTTCTTATTCTGCCCTCACCTTGTGTACCAGTTTACCTAGCGACGATGATCGACCCGCAATTCATTCGGTGTTAATTCAAAAACAGTGAAAATCAGCGAGCCTCGCACTGGGAACGACCGCGACGTCCACAAGCTCAATGCTCACGGCAAATACCGTAATTTTACAGGGAAGAAAATGTGGAAGAAGATATGAAAGAAAATTACAGTTATAACGGTATTCGGGAACACCTTGCGTGATATGTTACATGAATTGTACGGTACGGCTTCTTTTTCGTTTCACATACGGTATATCTACCACGGTAAAGGGGCAACGTCATCGATGTAACGTAAACGTAACAGTGTAACACACATTACTTTATTCGAAAAGCGAGGAGGGGGGGCTTTAACTAGGAGAAGATACGGGACCTGGGACTGGAATCGGCACAGTTCTGCCGGTCTGACCGCCGCGGTTCCCATTTCGTTGGACTCCAATTTGTATTCAGTGTCCGTCGCCGGCCACAGAAAGCGGATTTGTGTCAATGTTGGCGCGCAGGATTGGCTCGGCATCAGTTATTCAATTTGCGACATAGCGACTTTGGACCGCGGCCGAATTCAATTCCCCTGCGTTTTTAATGGTCGCCTTTACAGTTGTTGTACGTTTGACTAGATACGCATTTTTGTCCGGGGGGTGCGGTCTTGTGAAAATAGACCATGAAATCGCCCTCTGCTTGGTTAGCCCCACAACGAAGGGATTTTGGGGTACCACATACAGTAAACGCATTTTGTAAAAGTATAGTTAATAATTTATACACCTCCAAATTGATGATTTAGAAAAAGGGTGGAAATTAGGGAATATTTCCTAGATAGCACCCCATTTCGTGTTCACTGAAAAGGAGTGTAATAACTAGACCACCCACTGACCCGGAAAGGATATAATCCCGACTGCTGTGGCAGCCATCGGATGTAATTACTCGAAAAGGGTTTTTTGGAGAGCGTTAATGTTCTCTCAATTTTTTATTAAAAATTAATAACAGATCTGTGTCCTGAAACCTAGTTCCAGTTACCTCAGGATATATTTCCATATTTTAAATTAATGATATTTTTATAGTTGTTTTTAAGGTTTGATTCCCAACAACGCAATAAAAACATTTAAGTATTATATAAATTTATTTCAAAATGTTACACAGTTTATCTTTAAAACAATAGCAATAAATCTTTAAAATTTCAAATATTAGTTACGCACAATGAACATTTCTAAAAAGTTCAATATCTTTCTCTTGATACTTTTTACATTTTCATATTGGAAACACCTAGTTAGACTTATATATAAATAATTTAAGGAAAATTGAGATTATTATGCCTTGAACACCTTCGCATGGATTCGAATGGTGTGAATTACAATAAAATAATAGCCTCAAGGTCGTTCATTTCGTGGAATCATTGCAAATTTTCTGAAAAATAAAAGGTAACAAAATGTGAAATGAGATAACTTACATCGAATTGGTACACTTTCAGAGCACGACTCTGCGTTCGTCAAACGTCGTCGTGCAATACGAGTGAGTGGATGACTGAATTTGATAGCAAGGTCGAAGAGCAGCATGGACGTGCTTATTACAGAAATCTATATACATATGAAATTAAGGTATTAGTTGCGTGATAACTTCAAAAAACAATAAGAAGAAAATGAATTTGTTAAAGAGATTTGAATTCATTCAATCAAAAGCAATCGATTGTCATTTTGGAACTTCCCAAACTGTTTTCATGGATGCGATGGATTGCGATAATGAGCTACTATATTTAAATAATTGTTAAAATAAATCCAATTCTCTAGAAGCAACTGATAGTTAAGGGAATTTCCCGAATTGTGACTGACGTTCACCAAACGCCACAGTCCTAATGGAGTCGACACGCCATCTTCCCGCAAAACTTGTCAACATGCACTATTATAGTATATTGACGTAATTTGATTTGTTTGCCAAGTGAACGACCGTAATTTCAATTTCTCCAAAACATAAAAAACAAATACAAAACTTATGCCTTTGAATTGGCTTAACCATTTGCAACCTTGGTCAAATCGCCGTATCTGAATACGCCTCCCCCTCCTCGTCCCTAACAATGTTCAATCAGGCTAAATTCCCTCAAGGTGCTACTGCTGTATCTGTTTAGCAAAGCACCAAATAATCAGCTTAATTTAGAAACTTTTCTCAACTAGAAAGGTGCAGAAAAAGAATAATAAGCACGCAAACCGAGTTCAAAGCTCTAAAGAGGCCAAATCCGTCTGAGTTGCACTTGAAGCACACCTGTCGCTGCTGACGAAAAATCCTCCAGAAAAATCACAGCAGCAGCAGCACTCCATAAAAAGTGCCTCACACTCTCTGTTGACATCCACCCTTCCACCCCGTCGAGCTGCAGACAATCCAGCCTTAAAATATTCGCTTTCCCATTACTGTCCACCTCCTCATTACGGTGCGATTTTTAATTTGGATATGCCTACCACATTTGCACCTTGCACGCACTTGACGATCACCCGTCCCAACCACCCCATCCCATAATATGTATCCATCGGTGCACTCGTTGCATTTGACTATGTGATATGATCAAAAACAACGGCAATAAAAAACAAAAAAATCACATCTTTCCCCTCACCACAAACCAGGCTTGATCACTTGATGTGGCGACTTCAAGTGAACCGCGGTGCTCAACACTTTCGGCACAAAAACTGCTCAATAGTGGAAAGATTGCTCCTTGGAAGTGGCAAAACCTGTTCGCGTACCCAAATTCGCTTGCGTAACGCAGCACGCACCTGTAAGCAAATCGAAGCAGCTCGGAGTACCTGAATACGCGCTGAACATTTTCAACTCGCATTAGTTAATTACTTTTGCACATTTTCCTTCGTTCACTTTTCAATTTGGCAGCAAATCCAATGTAAATAACGATAGCGGTCAAAACAGTGCCGCCTGATTGTCAAGCACCCAACCAGAGGTCCACAGGGCATCCAATCCCGCTAACTGCCGTTTCCCTCCCGGCCGATTATATTCGAATGTGGCACCTATCAATCATCCTCCCCTGTTCACTTATCGCCCTCTCGATAATTTATGTTCCACACATTCCATACCTCCGCGCTTATCGTATTTCTTTGAAAATCCACTTACGCAGTTGTTTTTTTATTTGTTTGCTTGTTTGTTTTACTCGCAGGTACGAATTTTTTGTTTTTTTGCTCAGAGCAACTGCAGTTAGTATGCACTGCCTGGAAAATTTATTGGAGCTTTGATTTAGGGTGGCAGACCAATTTCATCGAATCTTAAGTACTTTTCGGATAAGAAAAGTTTACTCCTATAAAGTTCTAACGCACTTCAAATTACTTAAACAAAATGGCCGCCGATTTTGATGGGTATGAAATACCGTTACTTAAAACGAACTTGTCAAATTTTATTTGAATTCATTAATTTTAAACCAATTTGTATTCATTGTTCATAAAAAAATTTTGAGTTATTTTATATCTGAATTTACTTTTATCTGTTTTTTTAGTTTTTTGTTTCATTCGTCATTAATATGGACATATGCGTATATCTGCAATTAAAAGTTTTGTTGTGCCAGTTTTGTTTCATAAAATAAATAATTTAAATAGTGATAGTGCGGCAATACATGAAATCCTTTTCTCGAACTTTAAACTCGATTCACTTCGTGCATTCGGTGATTCCTAATGTCACTTTGAACAGGTGCAATGCTTTCATCCAAAGCATGCAGAGCACACCTGTCATAATGAAAAATTCCTCTCAAGTCCACAGTAAAAATTGGGATTCGTAAGAAACTTTCAGATGACTGATCACAACTTAATCCCTGCATTATTATATAACGAATTACAAGGAAAGAAAAAAAAATCCACACGTGAGTAATTCAATTCGTTTAATTGCTTTATTATAGAAACTGTGTCAGCAGTTTTATTTTTGCTTTTTCATTATTTTTTATGTTTTATTGTTTTTATCTCGAATGTCTTTGGACTATCTGCAGTAACAGCAAGATGTTGATTCCCTCCTCTTCTTCCGCCTTGTTCGTTTCTTCTGGTGCATTCTATTGATAGTGAACTTTTTGCGGCCGATTGCCAAAAACTATTGACGTCATCATTGCACAGATGTTGTAAATAAAACATCAAGACCACAACGTTCTGAAAATCAGATGAAAACGAAAATTTTCACTCTTATTTTCGCTGAATGAATGCATTTTATCTTGATTCGTTGCCAAAAAAAACAGACAAAATTTATCGCGAAAATATCAAGCGAAGGCATCTAAGATTGGGGATGAAAGCTGCTTGAGTCTTCGCTGTCCGTCCGTCCGCTCCTCTGTCCGCTCTGATTCGGGTTATTCTTGTTCTGAGGAGCAACGCGAATCCACGTAAATATTTGCTTCTAGTGATTACTAGAAATTCAGAAAATGTTTCCTTCTTCCATCAGATGCGAGTGCGTTGTCTTTTTGCTATTATTCTTCAAATGATAATTATCATAATTATAATTACTCGTTCTGTTTACAGTAAAATTCTTTGGTCTGTGGGAAGTCCTCAGTATTGATTTTGCTTTGCTTTTCTTTTTCTGGAGTGTCCTTCTTGCTTTGTGTCAAGTCGAGCGTGCAACACGAACATTCAACACTAGACGAACAGAATTAAAATTAATTTGGTATGTGAAATTTTCAACAAAGATGGACGCTTCGAATGTTGCAATTCCTTTGGTAATTGTTCAAACAAGAATCAGTTGTGACCCCGTTCGCATCCTTTATTCATTTCACGAAACGTAAATGCTTTCGGTTTATATCTTGTCGTCCTTTCTATTTCGAGTACAATATAAGTTATTGTTTAGAGCTCGTTTTGCTTTCTAATCAGGAAATCCTTTATGCAGCAAAAGCTTTTCACAACATTCACGAAAATATAGCACTCCTCAAGAGCATTTCAAAGGATTGCATAAAACTGTGAAAGACATTTTAAGAGTTTCTGTAAAACATAATTTAAAAAAAAAAAAAAAAAATATGAAGAGGAAAAATGAGCTTTGAACAGAAACAAAATGCGGACAAAGTTAAGAAAAATATGTTGCTACTTCGAAATATTCAGCAAAAGAAGTAATATTTGTAATGTTTAAAAGGTTGGTAAGTTATTTATAAAATTCCAACAGACTGAATTAATTGTGAAGTGTTTCAGCATTGAAACATTTATTCAGAACCGCTGAGTACATTTCTATTGAGTTTAATTTTTGTTCAGTCAAAGAGCTCTTTTTCTCTTATTATTATTGTTTTCCAAAGGATTATCGTTTCTCTGAAAAGGGGTCTCTCGTACATTGTGAAGATAATGCACGCATATTTTCATTGCGGCAAATTGCAAATATCCGTAATACACGCTTTATTTCGATTTGCTCTCGGAACAGAACCGCTGTCTGGGTTCTACCGTCGTAGCAATTAAAATATCTTCACCAGGCGGCGTTCTCCCGTGCCACCCACTATTGACATAAATAAAATTGCAGTAGGCGTCATGCAGCCCTGGTACACTACTGTAGAATTTTTATTTTTGTTTCATAGTTGAAATGACTCGTCCTTTTTTGTATTAAGAAATTTCCAATATGCCATTGTGCAGCCTCCCCACGAGAGCGCTCAAACAACAAGAAATATTTCACCTTGAATGAAGTGCTTCAGCTGGAAACTCTAGCGGGATTTGTGAAAAAGGACGACCTCAGCTCATAGAAAGGGGTAACTTTCAACATGGAGCCCTCGCCTCGTCAATCACAACATTTCATATAACGATTTAAAAAAAAAAGTACTAGATTACAATAAAAATGCAGTTGTGTTAATATTTGAAAATAAGAAATATTAATACATCGAGAAAATGCATTTATTTTACCACTACACACTTAAAATATGTTAATTAAAAAATACTTATTTAATTGTGCAATTTTTTTTCAATTACTTCTATATTACTTTTTCTAATGGAATGTGTTGTTGAAATATTAATTTAACGGTTAAATTGATTACCAATATTTTGTTAAACGGTTGATTTTGCAAAATACTTTTCATCTTCAAGAAACCTTATTCCAAAAACTCAGTTATATTTTATTATTTATTCGGAAATTGCTTCAAATCACTACATTAACAAAATTCTACTTAAATAAAACTTTATATTAATATGATGAAATATTTGTGTAAAACATTAAACGATGATTCGCCATAAGTGAAACCAAAATTTTTAAATCAACCATTTTAACTGTATCGAATCGATTGTTTAAACATTTTTTCAAACAACTGTTTTGCATAAATGTCTTTTTGGTCAATTTATTTCACCGAAGATGTTTCTTCGGAATGGAACTTTACGAAATTTAAATCAACCTTGAGCCGCCATTTTTATTAAATTCTCAATTTTTTTTGTCTTTTTTTACTTACATAGAGTTAACAAAGATGATTGGTTTTGGCGAGATTTTGCAGTGCTTTCTTAAACGTTGCTTATTTTCCAATTATTAACTTTAATTTTTTTTTTTTTTGTAAATCCATAAAAAATCCGCAGAAATTAACAGTTTTCATTAGAATTACAAATAACAGTAAAATACGCCGGTGTATTGACGATTGTAATGCTTTAACTAAATGCATTCGACATTGAATATAATTAACACACAAAATGTTGCGACATTGTTAAAATAATAAAAACTTAAATCGTAAATTTTTTTTCTTGACTTTTGTTTTTTTTTTGTAACTAGACTGAAATGTCCCATAAAGTCTGACAGAGTTTGAAGAAAAAAAACTTTTGTTTTCTGTGCACAATTTAATTAAAAACATCGAAAATATACAAAAACAAAAAACATATTCACTATATACAATATACATACTAATTGATTTAATTTCAAAATGGTATTCCTTTTAACATTTGTTGACAAAATTCTCCTTTGCAATTAGAGCAGAACTGTTGTCGCTCCGAAACAATTCATAGTGACATTCTGGTAAATAAAGGATGTGATCAAAAGTATCCTGAAATAGGTCGCCATACATCGTAAGAAAGCTGTTACTCGGTGGGGCACGTCTTTCGCACTGGTGTAATTGAAATAAATTGGGCGACCTAGAAAAATATAGGGCTGGATGGAATGCGGGCGGAAGCACATCTGCACCACGAAATGAATTAAATTTTTGTTCCCAGTCTGGTAAATCCTTTCCTCTTATATGTCCTGATGGTGTGCGCTTGTGCGTGTTGTTGTTTTTTTGTCTCTTGTGCGGAATATGAAAAGCTTACAGTTTTCATGATTAAGAAATACTTCTGAGCCTCGGAAGACAACCGGAAGGCCCCTCCAAACTCATCAATCGTCCTGCATCTGCATCAGCTAATTCATTTGATATTGAATTATTTTTTGCGGCATTTATTTATTGTTGTTGTTGTTATTGTTGTTGCACATTAATGTGCAATAAATCTCAGCTCACGTAATCGCATATGAAAAAGCCATAAAGTGGAAGACAGCTCCATCGATGGAGCTGGGCCACAACCACCATCAACCGCCAATCACCGCCACTAGATGCGAGCATAGTTAGACGAAGGCAATCGCGATGAAGATATCTGCGACTGTGTTTGACAGTTAGAAAGGTGAATGCTAATAGTGGTCGGCAGTCGGTATAACAATGTTGGGAAAGAGCAATAAAACCCCAGCAGCTCCACAAACACAGTTAATGGCCGGGAAAGAGCCCAAAACAAAAGAAAAGAAAAATTTGCCCCAAAGCTGCGAGCGGCCGCCGCGCCGGTGGAATAATTATGATGGTGGTGGTGGTGGAGTTTGTGGGCTGAGCGGTGAGGGTCCAAGGGAAAATTCTGTTAGAAAATGCCATCACCGGCGATGCACATGCACCAACACACAGCAAACAATGCAGCGCACCACCAACACATTGATGCAACGCATTAGACAGTCCCAGTGCGCGATTGTAAGCCAACTTCAGAGTTGTTTTTTAATACCGTCCTTGGCTCGTCTATTCAACTTTGTCCTACTTATTAGTTGGCTGTGGCTCTCGGTGCATTTATTTATATTTCTACGGGTGTACGCGGCTGCGGTGCACATATTTAGTTACGTTACGCGCAATCTATTTCGGTGAGTGTGTACGTTTTGGTTGGCGGCGCGTTCGTTTGCTCATTTGAAGCGTTTGAATTGTTGTTGTTTTTTTTTTATCGCCCAAATGCACTTTTCCACTAATTTGTATTGGACGAAACTGGAAAAGTTTAACGGAACGGATACTGGCTGTCCCCACATCCATTGCGCCGGGGTTGGTGGTGGCAGACGTAGAATCAGCATTTCTCCGCCCCATCCTTGCCGCCCTTTCGCGCATAAACCCCACACAATCGAACGCATGTCGTACGCTTTGTATGCAAATGTTGAGCTTTTCATCCTGTAATTTGGTTTTTTTGTCGTAAAATTCCTAATTGTTTTCCGATTTGAAATACAACTCATGTAACTCTAGCAATTACGTCCAGCACTTCCTGCGATAATAATTCGTTAATTCACCTGACAACGGCCCGGATGAGGGTCGCTGGGGCGGGGAGTATTTTGCAACGGATATTTTTGCACAAATGCAAGAACGATTAAGCACAACAGCCATCAGGACTATAATACGCTGGTGCCTGAAAATTGATAATTAATTGCCAGTGAGGAGAGAGCATTGTCGACGTTAATTGCATAATATCTGCAGATAAGATTTTGCATGCGTGATTTCGTTGACAGCCGGTACGATGTTCCGAAAATGGTGTGGATGGGGACGGCAACAGTGGGAGGGAGGGTGAGGGTTTTAAATGATTCTCTCAGAAAAATTTCCATGTACCCGTTGATTAGGTTACGATGTTTATCAGGCTCTTGCTTTGTAATATTGAAGATTTGACCAAAGCAATTCACGGTTGTTGCGAAGATACGAATTAACAAACGAAATTAAGCGATAAAAATAGAAAAAAAAAAGACTGTTGAAAGTCACATTTAAGCTTACACCACTTGCATACGACCTCGCGTTTTCCGTTGTTTTAGATACACAGTTGCAACAACTACAACACAATAAAATTCAATTAATGCAGGATGAACTGCAGCTGATTGAAAAGAATGGTTTTTATTTTTAAGTGGGAAAGCGTTATTTTTGTGCAAAGGATCATTTCAAAACACCTGTAATTCACCACAAGTTCAAACAAAATTAGAAATGATAAAAGCAAACTGCGTTTTTTAGTGCATTCCAGTTGGCAACCTTGGAACGTTCATAATTTGTGCGTCAAGGTTGTCGAGCGCGCCGTCCATCGTGTGCAACTTTTTTGAGGTCAGAGAGAAATTAAGGATGCATAAGAACTTCAATTTTGGTGCTTTGAAAGCATTGGGGTTTTTCTGAATTAGCACTGCATTCTCTTTGTGTTAGTAAAAGTTTTTTATCAGTTGAAATGTTTCATGTACGATGTAGCTACCTGGTGATCAATTAAAAATTTATCGTTAAAAAATAAACAAAAGAGAGCATTTTTTTTTTTGATTCATTGAATATTCACACAAAACTAATTTTATAAGTTGTATAGTTTCCACCGATTCAGAAGCCGAAATATGTCATTTATCAAGAGTTATTACAAGCACGCAATGTTCATGGTATCGTTTTTGGCAACCCTTTTATTTTTAGTAAAAAGTTTTGTTGCTCTGAAATATCTAATCTGGGCAAAAGTTGACTTTCGCAACTTGTGGCGGATTTCAATGAAATTTTGTGGAGACATGATTTTAGTTAAAAAACCAAGAATGTGCAAAAAAAGACCGTGCACTTATATACTTTTGGAAAAAAATACATTTTACGATGCAAAAATTTCATGTAATTTTTCGGCTTTTTGACGTATTTATATCCACAAAATTTATTTGCGAAAAACACAAAAACCCGCCACAAGTCCACTTAAACACATTTATCACGTTTTTACACTTCACAACACTATATTAATCAAGAAATCTCTGTTAATTTCATTGTTTACAACTTCACAATTTGACATATGCTGACATGCATGTATCAATTTGATGAACGTTGCAATTAAAATTTAGTGCTGATTTCCAATTAAAATTAATACAAAAATACAAATGCGTGCTTGTCGATATGCGAAGTAAATTCGAAAGACGCACTTCTGCCACAAGTCGCGAAAGTCAATCTGTTCCCTAATCTGAAATATTGAAAAAGTTTTGTCGTAAAATTTTGATTTTGATATTTACGAATTTTAAATTATGTTATTTTCACAATTTCAAAACTTGTAAAGTAAGAATTTTGTCATAAAACTTATAGTAATCACAGCCTTTTATTGTTAACGTAGGTATGAAGGGTTTACATCTGTTTGGCCGGTCGCAATATGAAGCGTTTTTTTTGGAATTTCCGTAGAAGTGTAGACTCTCCTAATAAAGCCACAAATATATGGTTTGGATGGTTGTAATAAACCATGTGTAATAACATATCATGATGTGTACAACACAACATTTTTTTTAATTAAAAAACAAAAAACAAAATGGCGTCCCAGCGGTAGGTAGACCGAAAGCACTTGTGGTTTATTATTCTCTGAATAATACATCTTTGTAATCGGTTCGGGAAAATTTTTTTTTAACACCCCCTCAAACTGCAATGTCTATCCGCCGTGTCAGCGATATCTACCTTAAATATAGGTCGAAAACAATCGTTCTTTCGCATATAGGCTACATTTGGACCCTAGTTGTGTCCCGAAGCTCGGCAGCTTGATCGGAACACACCCTGGGGTTTTAGGAGTGAAAAAGGGGGGTAAAATTACGCATTTTTAAAGTTTTTGTGAACTTGGGCATGTTTTTATATTTTTTGGGGTGAGGATATCGAATATGCTGCTTGGGAGGATTACCAATGTTATTGTATTCAGTCAGAAATAATAAAGCCATGTGTAAAACTAAAAATATTGCAGCGTTTTTATGGAAGTCTTCCGCGGGCGAAATCGTAAGTCCCGAACTCTAGCATCTAGGACAATACAAAAATTGTTTTTAGTAACCACATTAGATGTGCTAGAGAAGTACACACCATTGTTAAAAAATAAATAAATTGTAAAAAAAAAATTTCACAAAATGGCAGCAGTTTAAATAGAAATTTTCAATTTGTATATAACTAAAAATAGTGCGTACTTCTCTAGAGAATCTATTTAAAAAACTACGATTCAAATTTCAAGTAAAAAAAATTTAAGATAAAAATTTAAGAAGTTCTGTTGCCGCCCGATCTTGAAGACATGGTTTTGAGAAAAACGCGTTCAAAGTTTTAAAACTGTTCTAAAATGCACAAGAGGCGTTTCAGAAATTGATCTCTGAGAAGCATTTAAAAAAATATTGTTCAATTTATTACTTTTGGATATAATTCTTATACCTTCATGATTTAAACAAACAACAAAATTTCAAAAAATTCAAACAGATGTAACCCCATAATTATTATATTTAATAATTTTTTTGTAAATTGAAGTTCAATAAACATTTCTTTGGTCTATTTTCTCAGTTGCGGCTTTGCAAGATCGTTTAGTAGCTTTATGTGTGTTTCTGTAAAATCATTACGGAATTGATTTCTTCTTTTGTTTCCTCCGTTTCCTCTTGCTGAAAACATTTCATGGTGTTGAAATGCAATAGTTCTTGGCATCAGTGGAATTGTCTATCGCCAACACTTAGTTTTATCAACATAGGAATTGCGAAAGAAGCAAACAGTGATCGTGGCTCAACATTCGAATAGCATCCATAGTGCAACATCGTCAGAAGTCAATTATCCATCTTCCTGCAATTATCATCTTGCGCAATGGCCCTCGAGTGCAATGAGTGTCTTGCAGGCGATTGCAGTTGCAGTCAGATGCGGCCAGTTCAAGTTCTCATTCCGTATTGGTTCTTTTGTGGTGTTCAGAGTGACGGAAAAATTGCAATATTGGCCTCCAACACTGCCGTCGATTACAAGCTAACACACTAAATCCACTCCATTTGCACGCCCTGCATAAATTAAATGGTTATCAGTATCACAGGTGGGTCCACGACGATGCAGTGGGGTTTGCTATCATTTAAATATCCTGTCGCAAAATTGCAAAATCTAATTGCACTTGGATCGATTTGTTTAACTTTACGTAAAATTGCATTTGTTCCGCAATGAAATCCAGGTTCAAGGATGTTGGGAAATGTCCATCTGGTTTCAAATAGCATTAAATTGAGTCAAAGTCTTTTGTCTATTGATGATTGCCAACTATTAGAAAATTATCCAATTTATTGCTTAATTTTGGAAATTATTCTACAATGTGTCATCAAAATGTAGAATTTTTATTTTATATTTTGCTTCACATTTTCAGAACCAACTAAACTGAATGCACATTTACTGTGATCAAAAAGTCAGGATACTTGAAATAATATCATAATTTTATATTGTCTCGTATTTTGGTTTCTTCCAAAAAAAAATACCTGTACAGGTACACCAACCACTCTTCAGCTCGGATACCATCGCAAACCTGTGAATCGAAAACTTCCAATTTCTGTCGATTGTGCAAAAAAAAAAAAACAACAAAAGCTAAATAATATCGATTAATTTTTAATTCTCTCCCAGACTTATTATTTGAAGTATTCGGAAAAGTAAGTTCGAGTTAACCTACATTTTGCAAACTCCTCGAAAGGAACGAAAACAAAAAAAACAAAATGTTTATCCAGGGAGTATACCCCTCCCCCCTACCCCCATTTCGAAGGCATCTCTTCAAAAATAAACTGTCCAATTTTAATAAAAGCCTGTGTGCTCTGCTTTCACATAAAATTCATTCATCAAAAGCAAACAAAAAAAGAAAGAATTAAAAACAAAAAATAAAATGAAAAAAAAGAAAACAAACGTAGAAAAGGAAGATATAAAAAAAACGCCCGAGCAAATCTTTCTGAAACAGACGAATTGAAAAAATAATGCAACAATGCATCTGGGTATTTCATGAAGCTTTTCCAAAGGCAGGCAGGCATTCATCCAGGCCTATGCATCAACCACCTCTCAGCCCAATGAGAGTGCAACAACAACCAGCCGCGGCACAACAGTAATAACAATGACATGACGAACTGCAAAACTTAAACAATGGCAACACGAAAAAATTACGAAGGTTTTGTTGAATTGTGAGCCTTTTTCAATTATATTTGCAGAAAGGCAACTAAAAAATTTATATATAAATACATAGTATATGCAGAATACAATCATTAAACGTGCATCGGCGCTGCATCCATGATGCGCTTGCAGTGGGGTCGGGCGGAACGGTTGCTGCAGAAAAACGAACAACGCTTTTTGTGCACGCATCCCGCGATGATGTAATCGCATGAACACAAAACATCGAAGCTCGGCGCATATAAAGCTGTGACGTCACATTCACATGAAAATACTGCAAATTGCATTTGTTGTTGGCTTCCTTCAGAAATTGTTCGTTGCCGGATTGCCGCGAACGAAGTCCAGCTGCGTCCAAATCGCATCTCAGTCGGTGACTTGTAAAGGTGAAGATTTGCATGAAGCCGAAATTTCTACAGCGAAGCTTTCACCCATTTTTTGAAGGTTTTGAGGCCCCACAAATATCTTCGGAGCGAGCGGGACGAATTATCATCTTTTGACCGCGAAGATGTGCGTCGCCGATGATAACGGCGTGCGTCGAAGCCAAAAGCTAAGATCAAAAGCGAAGCACACGCATCAGACGACTCGGCAATGTTCGCACGGAGCTCGTAAGTGGGTCACACGACGGCGGGTCATTGCACTGCTCCACCAGCACAAAAGCATAGCGTTCCGCTACATACTTGGCCACTTGGCGTGCAACATATTGTCGAACTGACGCAGAGATGGATGAAGATGTGTCGGTTCTTCCACTGCTGTGTGGGAACCTAAAGAGCTTTTCGAAAGCACTCAAAGATGCTCTCGCACTCGCAGTGCGACTCTGACTGGGCCGCGTTCCCCTATTGCCCGACAACAGTGTTGTCAGATGACGATTTTTCGGACTTATTAGCGAAATGTGTTTATTTCCCGCAAACACAGTGACACACGCTGATTAATTTAATTAATTAGTTATACCTGACGTCCTCGGGCCTCTTGGAATGCTGAATGGTGATGCGCGGAATACACTAATGCGGGCATTGAAACATCTTGCAAATATCGAGGAACTGGTTTAGTTCTAATTTTATTGAAATGATTGCCAGGAGTTTCTCTGAAGAGCACCTGCTGCTGCTGCAGTGAATGGGAATCTTTTGACGTGATTAAGTTCATTACGTCAGCCGGCCCCGGTTGAACCCTAGAGGCCTCTGATGCCATACTGCTTTGATGTGTAGAGCAATTTGGTCCATACAAGACACATTTCGGGCCCCATTCGGTATTATGAATGCACCCAGAAGGTGAATCGTTGCACCTGCCGGCAAGGACATGGGCGAACTTAATCATCCCCAAATGTTTGCAGCCTGAATGGGGAAAGTAAAAACATTCCCTTGCCCCCAGAAACACCCTTTTTCCAACATGAAACTTTTTCGGCTTGAATTCGTATATTCAAACGACGAAATTTTCGTCTGCTAGAATTAAGCTAAAGGGAAGTGTCCTACATTTTTTGAATGAAAAAAAGAGAGTAAATTAAAAAAAAAACAGAAGTACACTTGCTATGCAAGTATGGATGAAATTTTTGCAAATTTTGGAATGTGAGGCGTGCCATTCCTTGGAGCTTGGTCTATTGTGAAAAATCACGGAAGATACTAAAGCGTGTTTCTCGTTAGTTGGGAGAGGTGCGAGGAACGAGGAACGTTGTCTGTCTACAAAGAAATTCCTATCGTCGTTTAACAAAAGGATTTTTCTGCTGAGTTAGATGATTATAGCTGCAGAACAATATGCCTGCATTGAAAATTTAATATTGTTCAAGAGTTTTGTTTTAATAAATGAATCAAGAAGACTTGAAACGCTTTCGCAAGATAATTCAGTTGGATTAATTAATTTACTTAAACGCACACACACTTAAAAACTCCCAACGTGCAAATAAACTTTATGTCTAGAGATTTTGTTTCCTTTCAAAAATCCCCGAAATTTTCCCAAAAAATTCCCGAAAATTATTTTATTCAAAATGTTAAATCGATTTTCGCACAGTGTTAAGTTATAATTTTATGTTTACTGTAAAACGGGTTCAGGAAGTGTTAACAAGGAGAATAATTTTTTTCTCATTTTAATACTATAAAACGGAAAAGCAGATCATGATAATTACATAATTAAATTTTTCTTAAATACCTACATTCCAGGATTTTTCAGCGATGTATTTTAGATTCAGATTCAATTTTCGCGAAACGAATCTACCTTGAAAACTTTTTTTTTACCAACAAGGAAAATCTGCAGCATTTTTAAATCGAGGTTGTTCAAGAGAAAAATTTCTCCAAATTAAGAAATTTTGGAAATATTTCAATGCTTACAAATTAAATTCGATGAAAAACACAATTTGGCAGTTGTCGGCCAGAAAAAAAAGCAGACCTTAACCCGACTACGTTGCGCAGCAGCATTAAATTCGCGTATAATGAGACCTAAGTGAAATGCATTAATCACGCGCAAATTGAGTGCAGAGCAATGCAACCAAAATCTGACATTAACTTACTGTGAATAAAAACGAATTCCGTAATGAAAAGATTTAACCCAAGAATTGCCGGCAAAAAAATGTTTTCTTCGCGGATAATTGCATGTTTAATTTGCTGCTAAAAGTATGGCGAAAAAATTTCCACGAATGCATCAGTCGCAAAATTTCAAAAATTTTTTGGGCACGGCTGAAGGAATAAATTCAGAAAAGAGAAACAAATATAAAACAACAACGAAATTATGAAAAGGATGCCGTATTTTGTACTTTTTGGAAATTTTTTTGTTATAACACTAAAAGTCATGGGTTAAATTTGGAACAAAAAAGGCGAAGAAGTGAAATCTCTTTTAATGGAAAGTGTCAAAAATGATGAACCAATATGAGTCACAGATAGACCAGCAGCAGGAAGTGCACGTCTGCGATGCATTCGCAGAGAAACTGTTGCCGATGAGTTGGAAATTTTTCGGCTATTATGCAACACATAAATAAAAGTAGTAAGGCTTAATAACAATGCGGAAAAAAAACAAAAACAACAATAAAAAACGAGAGTTGGATTGCGCGCTGTCCAACCTCCGCAAAGCGCCTTTCACCGACATATTAAGAAAAAATCGCACTTCCTTCAAAAATAGCGAGATAAAAATGCGAATGCGTTGCCTACCAGAAGCTTTCGCGATGTATCCGCAATCGCGGCTCACCACCCACATGGGACAAGGGCTCGTTCGGCAACTATCTGCATCCGCAAAACCCATGAAAGCCGCATAAAAATGGGCAAGAACCAGTGCCCAAATTAATTGCATATAAAGTGAAGTGATACCAGCCGCGCCCACTCCCCGCGCACGCACCGTTCTCCGCCGACCGACGAACTAGAAGGCCACGGACCGCCGAAATTAATCGCGGATCAGTGCGATCGCTCTCCAGCACTTTCACTTGTTGGCACCGTCGCCCCTTGTGCTGCTCCCTCTCGGCATCCAACAAAAAAACTGTCAGGTTAGCAAAAGCAACATGAAACATTGCGTAAGACTTTTTTGCACAGAAAATTTGGGATTGCTCGTTTCTTTTATTCCTCCGCTGGCCGCACCACTTTTATTGTTTTCACCTGCGAGGAGAAATTAAGTTGGCAAAAACTGAAAAAAAAACATGATTACGGTCCAACGGCATTAATCGGGCGCCAGGGCTCCAACGAGAGCCTTATAAGACCGCGGGGGGAGGGCCACAGACACCCATTTAGTTAAACACTTATGTAAACTCTTAAGTCTTAATCAATACAATTAAATGTGAACAAATTACGCCGGAAATATTAACTTTCTTCTCTTTTTCTTTCAGGTAAGCTAAGAAAAGCCGCAATCTTGAAAACCTTAAAGATTACAACATTTTCGAAGACAACCTTTAATCCTAGAAGTTTACCAGAAACCGTGTTTCTTTCCCGGAATATACGGTTACAATCAAGGCGGCTTCAAGAAGCAACAACTAATTGCCTCCATTAAAATCAATTAATCGCCCCTGCCGCGATAGGGGTGCATAATTTACCACGATGACGTTTTGAATTGGCCCCAATGCCCCCCATATCGTCGCAGTTGTTATGCCTATCGTGTGCAAATTAAGTATGCATTGTTCGGATTGATCCCGAATTTTATTCCTGGATGATTTATAGCTGACGATTGCAAAAATTTATTTTATTTTTTTGGATAATTTTCTTTGGAGTATAATTGGAGAAAATGAAGTTCGTAGCTGGGGTTTTTATTAAGAAAAATTTCACATACTATATTACCTATATTGTTAATTGTTTTCATCGTCTATATAATTTAAACATTATAGTTTTTCCTAAAGTTTTTGGTTGGAACTTGTTGTAATATTTTTTAGCAATATTCGAATTTGTTCATAGCTTATGACTATTCCAAGACATCATAGATATCTGAAAAGTTATAAAAGCATATTTTGAACACTATAGTTCTTTAGGATAATTAGAAAAACATTACAGGTTTTCAATCGGAAATCAAGAAAATCAATTATCAAAGAATTGCTTTTTTAGTTTTTCCTCCGTTAAATTACTTAAAAAATTTCTCCAGCGTCAAATGGAATGTAATAGAATAGAACAAAAACACGGCCGCATGTCACAAATTCCAATAAATCTACAGTTATGAAAGTTGCTTTGTGAGCAAAATGAAAAAGTGGCCACGTCGAAATCCAGATGACGAAAACTTCAATCCGATGATGTCAATTTAATATCATTATAAATAAGTAATAAAAAAAATTTACGAAAAAACCAATCGTATACGCACACACAAAAACAACAGTAATTTTGCAATAAAAATTGTCACCGTTTTGCGAACGCAAAGTCGCTCGCCGTGAGGGGGGGAACAGAAATTTCAGCTGAGCGTGCTGGCATAAGCCAAACCACCTCTAATGGCGGCAACCGTCGGGTAGGTAATGGTGCGGAGGGTCTCACCTGTCCGCGCGTAGTCAATGAACTTTTCAATGAAATCAAGCCCAACACTTTTGCAATCGGCGAGCGTGCATTCGATGGCGGTACGCTCATTGCATATGCATTAGAAGAACGATAGAAAAACGCTGGGGAGCGAACGCCCCGATCGTGGTGTTCGGTGGATGTAGTTTGCTTGCACTCCCCCTGTCCGACAGCGGCTGGGGGTCGGATGTGGTGCGCTTTCGAGTGTCCTTGGGACGTGCGCCGATGCTGCACGATCACCTGAAGCACTCGTGATTGCAGTTTTGATCGCAGCATTCTTATTAAACAAAGATGGACGATCGGCCTGTTACCGGATCGAAGATATACAGTATACACCTATGCAGCTCCCGTAAAGATGATCGCAAGATGAATATGACAAACCTCTGGTTTCCTCTCTCAAAACCCATACAGACGCTCTATGTCACTGCAACATAACAAACTCAAAAAAAAGTAACAATTTCACAACTATAGATCGTTTTGCCAAATCATTGTCATCGTCTCCCACCCCGCCAAATCTGCTCCGTTGATCGTGTGCTATTAACGAAATTTTTATGCAAATCGTATTGAATTTCTTTATATAAATTATGCAGGCATTGTCGCTTTATGAATATCTTGAGGAATGAAAGTAAACGATCTGGAAGCATTTCCCAACATCCTTTTAACATCTGGATATAGCATCGTCAAGACCTTTGAGCACGTCACAAAGATTTCCTCATTAGAGTTCACATGGCAAGTTGAAGGGCGTCAAATTGGCCTCCGAATTTTTTTCCACAACTGCAACAGCACTAGCAGCTTCCATTCGAATACTTTTCCAAAACAAAACAAAAAAAATATTTCGAATTTTTATATAATTTGTGCCACATAAGTTGATGAAATTTGTTTGATAAATTTTCACAACTCTGTCTTAAATTTTCAACACCTTTTCTATGTTTAACACGTTCAAATTTAGCGAAAGTGTCATTCACCTTTCTTGATGCTTTGCTAAATTTTGCTGCATTTTCTTGATTATCGAATTTACAATTAACTGTATTGGTCAATTTCAAAATGACTAATTTCGAAGTCAGGTGAAGGTGTCACAGTGATTTTGCCTCATTTCTCTCATGCGCAATCCTCGTGACGCGTTCAATGAAATCGAGTGATTGTAGTTGGTGAAAAAACCACATCATTACAAAACTTTTAATTTGATCATTTATCAAGTAAGTACTTATTGAAAAGACACCTTTGTTTCAGGGAACAAGAAAACGTTGGAGAAATGTTCTAATTAACGAATTTATCCAGATTATTCGGAAAATGGAAGCTATCGCAAAAGCGCGAATGAGAATTATTTATTATATTATTTTAAAAATTCCATTCGGCAGGCCTACAGGCTGAAGTAGATTCCGAAGACTTTTGCATGCATTTATTGGGGTAGTTTATTTCAATATCGAGAAACTATTTATTGATTTATAGATTGCTCATCAAAAGCTTTCCAACGATACCCCACAAGATGTAGTTTTAAAAATTTCGAAATTCCACCCCCATCCTCACTCGTATTCTCACAACCCTTCTCACAACCCCGTTCGTTGGTGCCACCGTAAACTTCATAGGGAGTACTCTAAATTAGGCACACAAAGTTTCTCTCTAAACTGCATATGAGCCGAGATATAGTTTTTTCAAAATTTCAACCCACTTCCCCGACCACCCCCTTGGGACGATTATGCTCATTAAAATAGAAATAATATGATAAGATTTGGTTCAAATAACTACAAAATTACACCCGACCGCAAGTGTGCAAATATCATAAAAAAACGTGTACCAGGATTTCTTAAAATTCCAAGGGATGAAAATTTTTTTTGAAATCCGCCATTCTTGAAGTATGAAATTCATAATAAATTGAATTTGGCATTTTGGTTAGAAATAAAAAAATACGTGTACCAGGATTTTTTTAATTTCATCCCTAAGGGAGTTAAATAAGTGATGAAAGGCTATCCCTACTTTTTTAATTTCTGGGAGTTTTAACTGATAGCGACCTTTAGATAAAACTCAAATATTTCACCCCCCCCCCAAAACCACCCTTCTCAGGGAGGAACGAAACGAAAAACTATGATAGAATTAATTTAATTGGCCAATTTAATAAAATTGGCTATCAATATATAGAAAAGTTTCAGATATAAAATAAAACCATTTTCCTTTTCCCCCAAACTGTTTTATGTCAAGTGTAATGAATTATCTGTAGAGGGATGCATCCTCACTGGCTCACTCCTCAGTGGTCAGATTCTTTGCAATCAACTTCTACAAGTTGTTAAAAAGTATATCTGAAATCACTGAGTTAATTCTTAACGATTGATTTTTCCGCCAACTGAGTTCTCTTCTTATGTTCCAGAATTTGATTTCAATTCAGTAGAAGTGCGTCTCTTATAACATCTTGAGACCTCATTTAATTTTATTATGTACATAGTGTATAACTGTATAGTACATACTTCGACATTTCCTCTGCTATCTCTGGTTGCTTCAGTAACTGTAACAGCAGCAGTCCACTCCTTCCGTCATCTGTTAATAAACAATATCAGTAAACAAATAAAGTATTTCGAGAGGACAAAGAAAATAACATCAATCGGCAGCAAATCAAACAAACTTATCGGTGAATTAATTAAAGACGCATTTAACATGAATGCAAGCAATAAAGCGACAATGTCATAACACCCTGCGCCGGACTTTGCCAGCTGCAGTCGACCTGATGATGTGATGTGCCTGATGAGGTTGCAACATCGATTGGCGAGTGATGGAACGTAAACAGAATCGCCCGAGTGACGAGAGCGCGTCGTGGAAATTCGCAAGGAAAACATCTCTGGTGTGCTTTTCATCCAGGGGCGGTGATTGGAAAGAGCGAAAACAATAAGTAAAAAAAAGTCGATGACACCGTGTTAACAATTGAACCCATGTGAAACACTTGCACTTCCACAGTGTAGGCAGATTTGCTTGCAAATTATAATCGCTCTGCTGCAGTGAAATAAGAGCTTTGGGTGCCATGGATCGGATGCGCAGGCTCATCCGCCTGGCCACCCCACCGCCCCCCGCTTGATGTTTGTTTAATCGAAGTGCAGCCAGACGGGTAAGTAAATTGCAACCGCTCGACTGGGTGGCGGAGAGCTTTTGGCTGATGGCAAAAAGACTGAAAAAACAATCGCTTGCGCAATAAGCTGCCTCCAAAGCTCCCTGAAGAACGTTCGTTTACCTCGACCAGAATGTTTCGCAATATCGCGTGTTACCGTTGCTGGCTAATCACCCGAACGTTCGCAATTAGATAATCCCTGAGGATCGATGATTTCGAGCTGATTCTAATTGTTGCGGTGCCAATGCGCTGCCGGGAGGCAACAAAATTTACTAAATTCATTAGTCGTTGAGAGCAATGAACCCCCCAACATAAATCACATTGTCTGACTTCTCAAACGCACACCACCCAGAGACGCACAGATGTTATCTCTTCAGGATTGACAAGTGATTGGTATGGTGTTGTTTTTTACAACAATTGCTCTTATGATTCACTTTGTTCTTCTTCTCCTGTTCCAAACAGTAAAATAATAAATTAACAAATTCCGGCCGAGCAAATCGACGATCTTTGGTGATTTTTCAATTATTTAAGAAATAGTAAACACTTAAATTTCTATCTACTTGTTGAAGCTTGATTATTTGACAAGTGAACATTGGTTGGCAAATTTCGCAATGATCTTAGCCAAACGTTTTTTCTGGGATTTTAAAAAACTGAATTTTCAGCCTTCCAAGCTGATATACGAGTACAACCAGTTCGAAATTAAAATTCCTTTTTTACAAAGAGACAAATCAAATTTACTTGATTGGATGATACTTCGTTGTGATTGCAGTGTTTACTTCGAAATTGACTAAAATGAAGTACTTTGTACAACCTACATACCTATCCCTTTCGTAGTGTTACCGCAAAAAACTGACTCACAACTGGATCACGAAAATGTAAATAATTTATTATCTTCCGCAGAACATGTACATGTACAATGTTCCTATGGAATACCCCGGACAGACGAGAGCACTTAATCGGGTAATGACGTCAGGTAATCTAGTCGGGTTTATGGTGTGCCACGTAATTAGTTAGTGACATATCTGATGACATTTGGCGTTAACTAAACATAAAATGGAATCGCGACAGAACGGTCAGTTTATTTTCTTGCAAGAAAACACAGCAAACAGAAAAAATATTTACACTTACGTTATTTTGCATTGATTGCTGTAAAGAAGTATTTCTTTCAAAAACAACAAAATGACATTTCACAGCTGATAATTTTTAGTAGAAATATTTAGCACTATTTAGCACGTATAGGCGTTGGCAACAGTATATCGAGTCTAATTGAGTTGCAGCAGATAGATTTGTAAGCCGAGCTTCATACATATTGGAAATTTACATTAGCTACATCATTATGACATCATTAACTCGATTAAGCACTCTCGTCTGTCCAGGGTGTAAGGCATTTGAGTATATAGTAATTATACCTAAGTTTGAACTGATTTCAATTTCATTACATGTGTAGTTTTAATACACATATTATATACAATAATAATTGTATTTGGTTTGCTTTGCAAATTCGTTAGTGCAGCATTGAAATTACATCCTTTCCAAACTGTTTGATTCCGTGATATTTCTTTTCTTTTGTTCTACTACATTTGTTATCTTCTGATAATATTTGTTGTATAAAATTAATTAGTTGGAAACAGTTAATCTCATTAATTAGTGTATTACTGGCAACAAAAATTGAATGGAGAGAGGACAAATTCATACACACATGACTGATCAAGGTGGAGTCCAGTTCCGTCCAATTTCAAAACGTGATTTGATACCCTCTTACAATGATTTCGGGGGTCACCCGATGGTACCCTCATCTCCCCAAGGCCATTTACAATTTCAACAATATCATCCCCACAGTCGAAGAAAGGAGTTTATTGTGCGTGAAGGAAGTAACGATCTGCCGAGAAGAGGCCATTGTCCGGCGGCTCATTTATAAATTTGCGCCGAATATAGTGAAGAGTATTGGGGTGAGGGGTGTCACATTGCGTCGGCTTAGTCGACAAAAATATCGCTAAATGCCAAACTATTATGGCTATTGTTTTTGTGGCCCAATGTGCGTGTCACTTGGTCATTGCCGTGTTATTTCTGTCTATTGGAGGGTGTCAATTAGACCTCCCCAAGCACCGCATCGAACCCACCCCCCTTCTGCTAGACAAGAGTTATGTTACCAATGAACACATCTTTTCCAGGCCGCCCCCAAAATCAAATTGGAATAATTAAATTCGCGATTTTGGTGCTTCCGCGTTTCAATTGAAAATCAGTTCTAGTTCTATCGAGCAAAGTTTAAGTTTTACTTAATGTATGACGGAGGAAAGTTCGCCAGCAGGCGCGGTAGGTTGAAGTGGGTTCTGCATTCTGCCCGCTCGCTAAATATGTATTATATATATATCCAAAATAAAAAGAACGCGACATTTTTGGGGGTGTTCACGGTTAAAAAATTTCGGTTATTTACATTTGAAAAGCACACTGACCAGCATACAATGTGGGCCACTCTGCATTTTAGACCCCGGGGCCACTGACATCGTTCTGCTTGGGGCTTAGCTTCCTGGTAGATTTGAATGCTGTTGAGTCACCAGCTCCCCCAGCCCCTACTTTGTATTTTTAATCGACTGCAGTAATTTCAATTTTAAAGTTGAAATTGGCACAATTCTCAAATTCAATTTCTCTTGTTTATTTATTCATGCATTTTGCGGACTAATGTTATTGTTTGTCTTCACTTCGCAATTTAATGTGATTTGATTTGAAATTGTTTAGAAGAAAATTTAAGAAAGCACACTGCATTTCAAGAAAAACTGGGAGCAATTGATGTGCGATGCAACGGAAAGGAGTTGGCTGGGAGACGGGTTGGCTGGGTCGGTACGGAATTTTGGTTTTTATATGTAAATTTCAAAGAATTGAAGTTTTAATTGAACCGATCATCTTTGATATTCTCTATCCTTGAACAGTGTAAAAACTGAGTCTAAAGAAATCTATGAAATATGCCACCCCACTTTCATCGCCCGTGTCCAGTTGTCCACTGTCCATCAAGTCATAAGTTTTCTTCTGCTTCAGACTCCCACAGTGGAAAAACCCTGGCGACGGTCGGCGAACTTCACACGCTGTAAATTCAAGGGTTGCGTATCGATTTCCGCTAAATTTAGAAGACCCACCTCACGACTAAGCTTAATTGCGTAGTGGCAACCAGGGACGAGGGGACGCTCATGTCCAATAAATCGCAACTGCCTACGCAGGAGGACGCATTGAGTTCGGTCACCGTGCGAGCGCCAAGGGCCCCGGGTGCGGCGCCCGGGCGGCACAAGTGCTGGCACGTCTGTCCCCGCATGCTCCACACCCAGTGCACAGCGACTCAGCTGGCACGTGTAAGGGCCCGGCTCCATCGCCATCCAGGAGTCAAAGCACTCGAGATGTGCGTCGTTATCGTATCAGCTGATGAGCCAGGGTCGACGCTCTTCGGCCGACTTCCGCCTATTCTCGATTTCGTCACAGTACACTGACCAGAGGCGGTGCAATGGCCAGCAGCGTACACATACCGAAAAGGAGTGATAAGAAGAACTTTCTCCCGAAATTAAGCAACCCCTGAGTTGGGTGCGTTGTAAGGGGGGTGAGCAGAGGTTGATAGCATGCTTTCAGCGGTCGTCGACGCTTATTTACCGCTTATCGGGTGCGATAAGAATCGACGTGCGATTGTAATTCTTTTTATGTAGACACCAACCCGAGCGGGGGGCGAAGTGCGTGCTCACCGGAGAGCAATTGGTGTTGGTCTTTGCTCCATAACTCTCGCAGCTTTGCTCTCTGTTTTTAGTTTCCTTTTTCTTATTAATTTGCGGTGTGGTTGGGGTCGTTGACCGGGGGCAACGCGCGTATTTATCAATTGAACAATACCCAGTGGAGAGCGGGGATGGTGTGCTCAACGAACGTTTGTGCATAGAAGAAAGCTTCCCGACGACACTTGGCCCAGTGTCAACATTTCTTTTGTTTGCTGGATGAAGTAAGAAAATTCAAAAAATGTGAAAACGCCACGAGAATGCTTCTAGAGAAAGCTTTCTTGATAAGCTTCCGCTTGATGTGTCACGACCGACATCGCGTGTGAAGTCACCCAGCATCGTTGTCGCACAGAGTTGAAGGAACTCTCGAGCATCGTCTGAGTCGCAGAATATTATAATTTCTATGAAGTCGAATTCTTTTCACTTTTGACGAATTTGTGCAAAATAACTCAATATGGTTTTTTACCCAAATTGTTTTGAACAAAAATTCTAGAATTCCTAAAAAGACTGAAATATTCAAAGCCTTATTCTTGGTTATGGTAATGAAAATAATACCGCTAGGCTACATGATTGAAGAAGAAGGAAAATAACTGTTTTCCGATGTTGTTTACATTAATTATAATTAATGATAATTATCAATGAATTTGACTTTTTTCTCCTTTTCCGTTTCCACACATTCCCCAGTTGCGCCACATTTCATATGAATCTTTGCAAAAGCTTCATAGAAGACTATTAGAAAATAGAAATTCCTTTGATTTGCAGTGCAAAAGTAGTTGTCAATTTTCAGTTATTTGAAAACAGTTCTTGCAGATGGCAAACTTTTCCAAAGCCTATTACATGAAAATTGAGAAATTCAAACTCAACAACTCCACGAAGAGCTTCCTGCCACCCACTACTCTACTCTGATAGGTGGAAAATTTATCGCATGTTATTCTATAAGCTTTTGGGATGGTGAAGAGAAAATAGTCGACGTACACTCTCCCAAAACAATTGATAATCATTCTCTCAAAACGACCCCCCTCCTTGTAAATATTAATATGACGACACAAGACGAAGCTCTAGGAAAGCTCCCGGCTGGAGTTTACCAGTGTTCCCCAACGAACACTTGCGCCCTGCCGTTCTACATACCTACGTCATCTCCGTCCTATGTACAACAGCAGAGCGAAAATATGTGCCAATGGCCTCCGCGACCGGCCGTTGGGGCTGCAGCGCCGCTTCTCGCTGGTTCTCTACGTCTACATGACATCGATTGTGGAGCTTTTTTTGTTGGCTCAAAAAAGAACGTAAAAATTGTTCGTCTTCCTTCATCATTCGGGTATATAGGGGAATGGGGAGATTGAATGGAGAAAGAAGAATATCGCCTTGTTCTCCATAGGGCGCTGTGGATCCAAGCAGGGGGTACGCTCTGAAAGGGAGTCACTTTAGAAAACTCCAAGCCTCTAAAAGTCTAAAGTCTGACGAGTTCTGCTCTTACTCGGTCGTTCGTTCACATTTCCCGATGGCGCTCACTGGCAAGAAGTTTTCTTATTTTGGCCCCTGTTCCCTCCTACCGCACTCGCTGCTTAATTGCTGGAGAATTCCTGAGCGCACGCAATCACTCCAGGTGGGAAGCACGATTGCAGGAAGAATTGACGTCATAATTGAGCGTGAGCCAGCATCCTTGCGTCCTTGCTGCGTCCCGGCAGGTATGTCTGGCATTTTCTGCATTTCGACGTCGACTTCCGCCATCGCCACCCCACGACCATCAGTACCCAGTGGAGCTTTCCGCGATTCAAAATCTGTTTACAGAATGAAGAGTGGCCGCGGCTAGAACTGTACCCGTCGCTCGGTACACAGTAGTCGCTCCACGCTATGTACCCGCTCGGGATAGTGTGCCGCGCCATAAATACACCATAGAGGAGCGTACGTATACAGAAAAGCGAACTATGCCGCTTTCATAGTTCTTTCTGTCTCGGAGGAGTTTTGCTTTTCTAGCCGTTTCCTAGATCTGCAGTGTTGTCGCTGAGAATTTCGGTGCGGGAAGTGCCTACGGATTTTCCACTTTTCCGTTCTGTTCTCGGTGTAACGCGAAAATTAGCTAAAGTTTATATAAATATATTATATACATAACATTTTTTTCATCGCCGCTCTGAACATTGCTGTCTGGGCAGTGAAGATGCAGCGGGTCGTCTGGTGGTTTCACGAGGAGGTGTCTTCGGAAAATTCAAAGAGCTTTTAAGGAAGTTGAGCTTTTACAGTGTTTTTCCTGTTTTTTACATAATCAAAAGAAAGAAGTGCCCTTATCCAAAAATTATAATATTCAATTTTAAATACGTATTTATAACAATACTTCAAATAGGTATAGTCGAGAATTATTAAAAATTGCTTGAGTGTTGTGCAACGGAAACAAACATCGCGGCCTCTTCTATTCTCAAATAAAAAAAAATCTGCAAGTGCGCGGAAAAAATCCCATCTTTCACACAAAAATAAATATTCCACTGTTTAATATTTCATAATTAAATGTTGAAAAGAAAGCTAAAAAATTATGATTACGTGTTCAAAAATATTCTGGATGTGTTCACACTCGAAAGTTTGTTACTATGATAAAAGTCGAAGAAAAAGTTCATTGACACTTTTCCTCTCATGTCTCGCGGGCGGGCAGCGATTTATGTAGATACATACGTCATCGCATGTATACACCTATATAGCACACAAACGTTAGATTATATACTATCCGCGGAACGGCGGCGTGTAGAAAAATTGAAGAATTCTACAGCAAATCGACAGAATTCTATTATTGTGTACCGCTGTGAGAATGTGAAAATTGAAATTTCTACCGACGAAGTTGTTATTTTTTATTTCCTCTGCAGTGGCGAATTAATCGCAATTTTTTTATGTGTTTGTGTTTGTTGGCTTATCTGAAATAAATAAATAGAGGATTAAAAAATGTATGGAAATCGTATTGGAGAAATAAACAATAATCAAAAGAAATTCCTCTTTTTGTTTTTGTCAAATTTAGAAATGATGGTAATTTCCAAATGTTGCTATCGCGCCTAAAAGATAATGAACATTGTCGAGTGTCAACTGCGAAGCAAGGTGGCTTTTCGGTTCTAATCTGAGTGCGGTATTTTCGCGACCTGTGATTTTGTCTGACTTGTGGATTACCCATTCAAAGGGCAAGTGTAAGAAGATGAATGGTGTTCTGTAAGTGATGCACTTCAGCAGGAAAAGTAGTGTTCTTTTTCTTCTATGGACCCAGGAAAGGTCCTTCTCCAGAATCTGGGGCACTTCTTTTTGAGTGATTTTTAAACAATTTGCTTAGGAAACATATTTATAACAAATGTTGTTACATACAATATAGATGTAGATTGGACTAATTGAGAATTGTAATCATCCTGTAATCCTCTTTTTGTAGCAAGTAATGAAACTTCAAAAATTGCGATTTGGCTGAGGAATTAAAACTTTTACATTATTGCAAATTTTTCGCTAAAGCACATGGTGTGTAATTGTGTACACAAAAAATCAAAATGTGAATTTGCTTTTCCTTGAATCTTAAACGTAACCAACTGTTTCATGTTTCATAAGTCATTTACTGTTTTTCTTCCAATTAATTTAGAAATTGCAGACTTTCTTGCAACATTCAATGCAATTGGCAACCCAAGTTATTCCAAGAAAAAGTGTGTGTTAAGTTTATAAAAATGACAAAAATGTCTGCCTACGGTTTGCATCTTCTCGTACTGTTTGGATGCATTTCAAATGAAAATTTCATGCTTAATAAAAGTAAACATGAACTCAATGACACCCAAAGCAAGACTCTACTCGTCCGAGGCGGAGTTCGTCAACCCCAAGTATTTTGCCGTAGCTGCACTTTTGCATTTGCAAAATTTCGAGTCACATGAGCCGAAATTGTCCAATCGCGTACCACGTGCTGAAGCACGTTTCTTCTCTGGCCACAATGCTGACCAGTTCAAGATATTGCTCCGATCATTGCTTGATTGCACTTTTAAACCCTCGAATTGCTTATACTTGCAATTTTCTTGCTAATTCATGAACAGTGATTTTATATATTTCTGGTCAGCGTCAATTAAGGGAACTTTTATCATTTTCTAATAACAGTTGCCCAAAAGCAGATCGATTTTGTCCAGTTGAGCGTCCAAGAAGTTGTGAAATAGTTTTCATTATTTTTAAATTATTTCAAAAGGAAATTTCGATTCTCTTTTATCTATTTTCTAATTGATAGAATTTTGTAAGGAATTTTCGAAAAATATTTGAACACCTTAAACACCTTTTCTATTGTAAGATATTGTGATTGTGTTAATAGTTCTCAACAAGTGTACATTTACAAATTGATTAAAAATAAATAAATTAAATGACTGAGAATAAATTTATGTAAAACACTGTGATTAGTGTAGAAATAACGAGGAAAAAGAAGAAGAAAAAGAAATTAGTGATAATAAAAATGGTGCTAAAAGTGTTCCGAGAAACTCTCCTCCCAACTTAGTTCACCTATCTTTTCACTTTAGTGATAAAACTATCTCAATATATGTTCACTTTATCTGAAAATGGATAACGATTTTTCTGAGTTCTTAAGTCAAAATTGGTCCAGTGGAAACAATGGGGTACCTAATAACAATAACAATAACACCGAAATCAAAATTGAACCATCAACTGGCGCATTGTCTTCCCATCCCGGAATACAATACCATCATTCTAGTTCGCATTCCCACCATCAGCAGCACTTGCAACAGCATCAGCAACAACAGACTCACATCCAGCACCATCGACCATCCTCATCAACAGGATCGGGATCGTTGATAGATCAACAGAGCGTTGCTGCAGCGCGAGTCCTGTTCGAGACAGCGGCGCTCCGTCATCAGTTCAACCGCACCCTTTCCACTGGCAGCAATAGTATATCATCGTCAACACAACACAGTCATCACCAACGCTGCTCGACAATCGACTTGAAGAGTTTGCGACTTTGTGGCCTTTCGGCAGCTGCTGCAGCGGTTGCATCAACCTCAGCGACGTCTTCTACATCACCGGTTTCGAGTCCAATAAGACTGTCTACAGATTCCACGATCTCAAGAAATTCACTACCCTTACAACACCACCACCATAATCATCATCATCATCCCCATCAGGCGTCGCATCATCAACAGCATCAACATCATCATCAACAGCTCCCATCGGTTTCACCATTCAATCCAGCCACATTGTGCTGTTCATCTCTTGCCAATGGAAGTGGAGCCAACAGTTCAATCTGTTCGGGGAGTTCATCGGGCAACATTTGCCCTGGACCAGACTCTGCGGACAGTACAACACCTCCACCATCTATTCAAAGTTCAAACTCATTACCCAATGCCATTGAACATGAGAAAAAGACTGCTAATTCTATAAGAGGTAATGTTGAAAGCTTCAGTTCATTCCTGAGGATTTGTTAATTCATAGAAAATGAAAAATCTCTTCAAATTAATGTTTGTCGTACTTATCTTCAGATCACATTGTCCATTCTTGACTTTTTCTTGCTTAGACAGAAATTTGTGTTGTAACATTGTTTCTTGACGGTTTTTTTTGCATATCTTCAAGTTTTACGATTTTTTTGAATAGTGTTTTACAAATCAATGAAATTTCAAAATTCTTTCCATAAAAACAAAACAACAATGCTTTTTTCCCTCCAAAATATGAAACTGTATTTTTTCAGAATTATCAACAAAAAGTAAATAATCATGTCCAGCTTCATTTCAGAACTCTTCGCGGGCAATTCATATTTTATTTGTATATAAAAAGCAATGCATTTCAGATGTCGTTTACCCCTTTCGCACACGAAAATTCACCAGAACGAAGGAAAATTTTGTTGATGAACTGGGTTAATCCGAATGTTTACGTTCGGGCAGTCGTAGAGCTGTCGAGATAGCATTCTATCTTATCATGATGTTAAAAAAACACCAAATCAACCTGTTTTGCTATTTGTTTACACACTTAATACGGCGGCTGATGTGTTCTATTCTGTGTCATCCCTTGCTAATCTTCCAAACATTCCCGTAATTGAATTGTACTTATTGCACTTCCAGCTTCCGTGTTGCAATGCAATCATCTCCCACAAAGGTAGACCCCGAGCATTCGCGGAGCAAGGATACAATATTGTGCAGATTGTATCCATACGCCTGGCAATCTCAAGATCTAACCCAAGACGGGAAGAAGATACGCGGCATGTCGTCAGATGGCGAATTCTTGCGCAGTCCTAGTTCGGCTCGAGAACGCTGAAAGTGGTACAAGAGTCAACGACCGAGCGCCGGTTTGTGACTAGAACTCGTCGCTAATGTAAACAAATGAAGCTGGGGCTGCGGCTGGGGCTCCTGGTCCCAGAACCGCTCAAGAAACGAATTCTTAGCTGGCAATAAGCTGCTCGCGCATTTCTCCGGCGCTTTTAGAGCTTTTGCTCCAAAAGCTATAGGGAGAGAGTCAAGTTTGCACAATTACGTCCAAATATTTTACAAAAACAAAAAATAAACCAATACATCACAGATGTTTGTGTGGGTGCAATTCTTTTGATCTCACGCAAATTTTAGGCAAGGGTCAATGACTCGTAGATTTCGTTATAATACTTCGCAGTTTTCATGCACAGTTTTTCTAACTAACAATAAGTAGAAGATGACTAAATAACGTTATGAAATACATTCGAAATAATTTATTTTTTGGATAGTCTTATTGCAGATGTTTTGCAACAATATTTAAAAGTACGCTTGAATAAAAACTTTAGAAAATAAAGTCCTTATGAATGAGGTCCGTGCAATTGCAAAAATAATAACTCGTTGGTTGGAGATACTCTTAAGGTTTATTTAGCATCTCTGAATAATTTACTTTTTTCAAACAATATTTCGATTTCCGCCAAGCCCAAGTCATTGACATGTTGGTTGCCACATTCTCAAAAAACTTCGCCAAAAAGTCACGTTCACCAGCATGGTAAATGGACAATTGACAAACGCAAAGTTGCAACAAACAGCGAACCTAAATTTGCTCGTGTGTCTTGCGCTCCTGGAACATCAACAAAAAGGTCAGCACCGGCAGACTCAGTGCACTCATGACTAATTATAGTAAAATTGTTTCTCTTACTTTAATTATCATTTGAAGGAGACGCTCGAACGTGTCAGAAACGAACTCGTAAATGTAATTTCAAGTGTAGGTGGACATTTATTTACTAACATTTTTTCGTTGCATTTAAATGACTCAATTCCAAATGCAATTATTTCGTTTGGCTATTTTTGTTTTGATTATTTACTTATACTCGACGAATTTCATTCCAATACTGATTAGTTCTAATATAATTAGCTCTTATTATATTGCACTATTATTTTTTTAGTTCGTACTGTTTGTGTTTTTTAATGTTTTTTAATCAAAATAAGAAACTGTTGACCGTTGGGTCGTACTGTTAAAAATTTATACAACACTCCAGGAACCAGGTTTACCCAGTTTTACCCGAGCTAATGATTGTCTAATACTCTAATGAACCTGGATTGACACCTGATCATTACACTTTTTAGCTGGTTGCCCGGTTTCACCCGACGCGCTTATCGAAACTATTTATGAATTATTAAGCATTTCTCAAAATTTTTGTATCAGCCATGATGAACTATCTAATCGATCAATATTTCATCGAGTTATGATGCAGACCATGAGGCTATTTTTTTTCATCTATTTTTTTATTTTGTATTTTAAAAAAAAATCATTTTCGATGGGGTAGGTACATAAAATAAAAGCCATATCATACCTGCTAATATCAATAATATAGCAATAGATTCGTAAATTAAGCCAGCTCCTTTTCAATAAATTATCACTTAAAACCACTTTGCGGCCATTTTGTCCCAACTGGGCCAATTTACGAACTATCCCACTTTTCGGAAAACTCCGAACGAAGCGTAAAAGTTTTACATTTTTGAAATTTTTAAATAAGGTATCTCGGCCCCTATGAAGTTTAGAGAGAAACTTTATTTGCATAAATTAGAGCACTCTCTATGAGGTTAATGGTGACACAATTATTAGGGGTTGGTGTGGGTGGGGGTGCAAATTCGAATTTTTCTAAGCCACGTCTTTTGTGGTATCGTTGAAAAGCTCTTGATGATTAGATTATAAATCCATAACTAGTTCCGCGATTTTGAAAAAATTACCCCAAAAAATGCAATCGAAAACACTTCCTCCTACCTCAGCCTGTAGGCCTGCCGAAAGGGATTATTTTATGCGCAGTACTGAACGCTGTCATTTTTGCATTTTTATTCAAGTTTTTACCCGTTCCTTCTGTGCTAACGGGGTAAAACTTTGATAGAATGAATTGTCACCGACAACGATCCTATTTGTAAGTTTTAGCTCGATTGGGTAACTGGAAGTGTGTTAATTAACCGTGGAAAGGTTTTCCTTAAAAGGGCGCAAATACACAAATCCACAAGCAAGCAAGTTTTCGCGAAGTTAATATAGATGAACTAAAAGGTAGCCTATGTCTTAAGTTGGAATTTGTATTACTTTTGGACTAAAACTGAAGGATGACTAGCAAACGGTTTACGCGTGATTGCGTAACAAACATCCAAACGAACACATTTATAATATTATTATGATTATGATTTTTATCATTATGATTAATGACCAGTGGGTTTCCAAGGTTAATATTAAACTGAAATGCCCTTTATTCAAGAGTTTCTTAGTACAAGAGTGACTTACATATCTACCTGAAATTCGCATGAACAGCTTCGGAAATGTTGAAAACTTGTGAAGCCAGAAAAACAATTTTTATTTCTTCAAGTTGATCCGAAAGCGCTCAGCATTTGTGCGGTTGTGCCTGTGTATCTCATCGGAAATAAGGATCTCTTCAATAGGCACCAGAAAGATGCAATAGTGATACAAACCGCATATTACAACTGTTAGGAACCTTATTCTATTTTTAGGTCAAGATATTTATACACCTATATTTTTTGTTGTTCAATACCTATGTTTCTATTCTTCATATGCATGCAGGAAAAACAACTAAAAATCTCTTATCAAATGTAGATCGACAGCAGTAAGTGAGGGGTGAGAGGATAAATCTGTGTTTTCAATTTTATTTCACCATGGTGTAATAATTTGTGCCCGGGATTTTATAAATGTATTTTTTCTCAATTCCGCCCGAAGCAATGAACGATTCCCACTTATCGAATCGCAACATGCACGAGCTTTCAGCTTAAAAGTCAAACTTTTTCCGGGAGAAACACTTTTCCCGCATAATGCGAGCCTTTGCACTTCTAAATCCTTTTAGCGGATCTCAGATTCCATGTCATAAAAGTCCGCTTTTCCCTTCGCAAAGCGAACGCAAACGACAAATCCCCAGAAAGTCGTGCACTTATCACTAAAAGCAGAAACAATGCTGGGAAACTGTGTCAAGAGTGCATTCACCACTCATTGGGGACTTTGATTTTTACCTCAGTGCAATCGAAAGCGAACCCGTCTCCTCCTCGGGGCGGTGGCGGTGTGCGCGCTCGGTGCTGTCGGCCCACATCCCTTCAGTGTGCCTCACCTGTCGTGAAAGGGTGGCAATGGCAGCGGCGATAATGCTGATAGTGGGACGGTGGTGATGCAACCGGCGCGGCGGCTATAGATTGATGCAACTTCCTCTGATTGCTTCCTGGTTTGTGTACCAACGGTATTATCACCAGTGAGACCACTTGACATCCGCTTATCGCGTTTTTGGAGTAAGCGCCAACGCTGCTCCAGTAACGGCGATGCATTTATGTCGCCAGTGATCATCCGACCTACCCCACACGCAAATCGCCCAGATTACTGCTTCAGCAGCGTTCCGTTGACCACGTCAAATCTATTACCCCGCTACCCTTTTACAGTTCGTCGGTCACCGCTACAGGCTAACTAGTGGTGGTGAATCTGATTACACGGGTAGAAATTGCGAAATTCCCTCGCACGCTAAATAGTCCGTCGCTTAGTTTTATCAGGCTGGAATGCAGTTGCATGGGATTTAAGTGGCTCGGAATTGGGTCAATAATTGCAGGCGATAACGACGGTTGATAAGCAAAAGTGAAAGTCTATTTACAGCGCCTCTCATTCTGAATCAGTCTGTCTTTCCAAGCCTTCGTCCTTTGTGATTGAATTGAGAAAATTTCCAAATTATTTGAATAGAAGCTTAAAGTTGTTAATTCAAATTGGAAAATTGTATTTCATTGTGCTAATTATTCAAATGTTTTCTCAATTTTCGCTTAAAAATGTTGTAGTAAGCGTCTTAAAATAACTACAAAATAGTTTATCACAACTACGAAAAAAAATTTGAAATCAAGAAATCAGAAAGCAAGGAATCAAAACAAAACAAAAATGTCTGTACTTGTTTTATTGAAATGGAAATTGGTTTCCATTAGCATTATAAAAGTATATACCTAAATTATTTTGTTCTTTGTAAAGAAATTCATTAAATACTGTGATAACACATAATTTAGTTCATGCGACAAATAATACAATTCGGACTTAATTCTTGTTCTTTTATCGCTACAAATTAAATCCTAAATAAAATAAAAGAATACAATTTTTGCGATAACCTTAATTGTTGTGTCAGGACAACATTTGTTTTTTACCTTTTGAGACTAACAAAATAAAGTATTTTAAATGTATTGTAAATACTTAAATAGGTAACTTATATTATGTGCTGCAATTTTATTATTTTTCGTGCAAAGCTACACACACACCCGCAATTTATATCGAGACTTTTTAAGCACATCCTTCACATGATTGGGTCCTGAAAACTAATTCAATTAACAAATTAAAATGTAATTTTAAATGTCCACCGTTTAATTAATCTAATCGAATTCACGAAAATCTGGATTTTACAGCGTGACAGAATTCTCGCATAACTGTTGTAAAAAAAGAAGAGAAACACTCTCATCGTGGACGATCATAAAATCTATTTTAGACCCTCATAAATGACGAATTAACAAACATGTAAATTTTTTCAATACGCAGAGATTTTGATGGGGTCACTGACTGAGAAAGCTATGAATGATTAATAAGAGGTTACAGCCCTCGCTCAGCGCTCTGGGTGTCGTATAGCCATCTCCCCCAGTATTTCCTCCATACCTTTTATGCGCCTGTAGTTCGCCCGCCCTCGCAGTGCATAGGCTGCCGGTGCGACTGAATAGTGCACAGAGATAAGGCGAAAGCTCTCCCTTTTCGACCAGGAGCATTAACCTGTTCAAAGTTTTTGGTTGCCGACGTCGCGTCGTGTCGGTCGCATTCCCAAAAGTGGATTTTTATCAACTATGGGTGCGTGGCTCTTATCAGGATGTCGAGCTGCTGCCCGTTGCGAATGTGCCGTGTAGTCTGCGCCGGGGTCGACGAATTAAGACAATAACCGCCGATTGCCAAAATATCGCCCGAGCCAGATGTGCCGAAGGTGAATGACACCTGATAACAAGCAGCTCCGATTGTTTACACAATTTCCGTCTGTTTGTTCTCCCCGGACGGTGTTCCACGCGTGCACAAATATTTGCCGTTCCAGGCGTACTCTGGGGACAGAGAGCGTTCCGCAATATGTACCTGTCATGACGAATGACGATTGCACTTGAGAAATAATTGATACATATCGGTAGAGGTGGATGCATAAATCAGGACAACGGACAAATCGAATTGTTTTCGCGGGGAACCCCATTTGGAGGCGCCGGGATTTGGGTTGGAAGCCCATAGGATGCAACCGCCTGAATGAACTGAACACTCTCGTTGCATGGACACGCAATCCAATTGATTGAAGGATTGATTCTGTTGATTGCATACCTTTGGAGCTTCATGTTTGCCACTTTTTTGTAGTGTTTCCTCGAAGAGAGTGAATTTCAGACATGAACATCTACTGTCTAGCAAACCCCTAAAAGAATTCTATTAAATAATGACTGTTGTTTTGATTAAGGTCGCAAAAAATACATTCAAATTTGGGGTTTCTATGAATTCACTTAATTTGCAAAATTAGAGGGACAGTAATTCCGTCTGTAGAGTCTTCTTAGATGAAGAATTTTTTTACTAAACAATTTATTTATTGCTTTTTACAGTTATTTATTTTTATACCCTACGCTGTAGAATTGTAGATGTAGGGTATATTGGTTTTGAGCGAACGCTCGCAGCGCCAACAAATGATGGTCACAGAAAAGAAGATTTTTGCATATGTTCATGATGGGTAAGCCAAAAGAAACTATTTTGTGGATGTCCGTCTGTTTGTCTGTTTGTCTATCTTGCCGTTTGTCCCTCTGTTCAGAACGCTTATAGTTAGATGATTCAATAAATGATTGAATTGAATTGAATAATATTTCATACCCTAGACAGACAGAAACTAAATCACTATTTTTTGTGATATAGCTCTCATGTTTTGGGTATCATTAAAATTGAAAGATAAAGTTCAAGGATGAGCAAAATCACGGAACACCTTCTGAGTGTTGGCGTTGTCATATAAGCCTAAATAATTTTTATACAAACATGTTGGTTTTGTTTACTGAATTTGAACATTCATACATACATACCTACCTACTAGTAATTACCTGTCAAAAATTACGTTGTTCCCGGTTCACTCGGTTTCTTCTCTTTTTACTTTCACTATTCATTCTGTTCTTTTATATTTCATTTTTTTTTTGTAATTTTTGCCCATTTTTTTTGTGTATGGTTTTACAAGTAGTATGGTGCTGCTATTTTAGTTAGATTTCGACGAAATGTAGTTTCATTCATTGCGGAAATTTTGGAAAACTTTTACATAGTTTTGATCATGACTTCTGAAATCCAAAAATGACCTCCATTCGAATTTCTATATTTTATATACATATAGCAAGTCTGCTCGGTTTTACCCGCAGCGGTGAAAGTTATAATATAATGTACCCACATCGTATTACATTTTGAATTTACATCTAACCTAAACGTAACGTATATTTCAAAGAACCGTTTCGATTTCCCGTAGATCAGGTTACAATAATAGTTGCTTCACTTTTTTAAGTCAAGGGTGGTTCTCATTGAGGCCAAATACCAGTTTGTATGAATGTTCAAAAAATTCTGATACACGTGTTTCCTTATTTCTAACAAAAGACCAAACAGCAATTTTTATGAATTTTGTATCTTCTATTTTACACCTTAGAGGTGGAATTTCAAAAAAACAAACGGCCCTTATTGCTTGTCTACATCATAAGGCGAACCTCTGTGCAAAATTTCATCTTTCTATGTCCAAGGGTTTGAGCTGGGCATTGATGAGACAGTCAGTCAAGACTTTTCTATGCTATATTGACAAATTAGTGAAAAAATTGCAAAAAACGCAAATTTTAAACAAATAACAGATTTTAATGTTAAGTATGCGATATCAACTCTGAGCAAGCGAAAACGCATCATTTGGTGTTTAGTTTATTGAGTTGGTGAAATATTAGTGGAGAAATAGTAAGGAAGCAATTGGTCATACCAATCACGTGATGCCCTAGATTTAGAAAAATAGACTCATTCCATGGAAACATCTAGACATGCATTTTCTTATGTCACTAAGGCTAGTTGTTGTCCGCGACTGTTTAATTTAATAGTACTCAGCAAGAGCTTTAATTTGATATCACACACAGCCCAACTTGGATAACCCCAAGGGAAATGGTTACCACCCCCACCCCCAAAACCCCAAAAACGAAAATAGAATTTACCCCACCTTAAAGATCTCCATTCATTTATTCTAAATAAAAAATTACCCATATAAATCCAACCACGTTTACCACCCTAAAGCTGCCGAAGTTTTCTTGCATTTCTGTAATTTTAATATCGTGTAAAAAAATTTCATGCCAAATTAAATTAATTATTATTTATAATAATATTTAACGAAAAAAATTCAAAATGTAAACATTCAGTAACATTGTATAAAAACGATTTAGGCTTATATGGCAACACAGAAAAGAAGTTGCCCGATTTTGTTAATCTTCGAACTTGACCTTACCATTTTAACGAAGTACCATCCACCCAAATTTTAAGTCTGTAGCTACAAGCGTTCAGGAGTTATCGTCTGGCCAGACAGACATAAGGTTTCTTTTCACTTCCCAATCATGAATAATTAATTCTTTTTTTTCTATCACCATTATTTCTTGGCGTTGAAAACGTTCGCTCATAACTAATATACCCTACATCTAGGGTATAAAAAGCGATGTTGAAAACATAAATAATATATAATAATATATGGTATTAGATCTCGACAACAGCACTACCTGTCGTGCCTAAAACTATCCTATCTTTCACGCTGGAACTAACCGTACACATTTACAAAATTTCAATGAAATTGGTTGGGCGGTTTCGGAGATTAGCATCTACGAACATCGATCGTGACACGAGGTTTTTATACATATATTAAGATAGTTCTTTTTTTCTGTCAGCAGTATTAATTCTTGGCGTTGCAAACATTCGTTCAAATCTAATATACCCTACAGCTAGGGTATAATAATGGTTTACTTTCAATTATGGAAAGGACAATGGGCAAAAATGGTCCAAATTACCACCAAAGACGAGACATGCTATTCGACAACTCTTAGAATGTACTCCAATAGTAAATGGCGGCTCATTTCAATTCGATGGAGGAAAAAAGTTATTTGTTGAATTTGTGTTGAGTTTCGCCTGTGATTGTCTATTTAGACACGATATCAATAACTGCATAAATTCACTTTGATCATCATTTCCTTAGGATTTTGGGGCGCTGATTTGGGAAAAATAATGAAAAAATTCTAAACCGTTTACAAGATATCCTTCGGTTCAAGCATTTCACAAAACCGATCCTTCTACTAAGGATAGCTCGTAAACGGTATGGTTTAGGATTGTGTTATTTTTTCTCCCGTGATCACCGCCGCAAAGTCATTCGGAAATCATCAACAAAGTGAATTTCCGCAGTTATCGATATTATGCCTATATAGCCAATCACAGGCGATATTTACCAATTAGAATCGCTATAATTTTTTTCCTCCATCGAATTGAAATGACCCGCCATATTTACTATTGGAGTACATAATAAGAGCTATCGAAAGACATATGTTTCGTCTTTGATCTCATACAAAAAGGCCCATTGTCCAAATTTGTTAAACTTCTAAACATTTGTCTGGCTTTTTGTACGCTGTGCAAGCAACTCGAAAGCAATTTTATCGTCCTATGTTGCGAAAAATCTTTCTATTTTCCATCCGTCAATCACGCTAATCCTGAAAACTGAAAACTGAACAAATTGACATTTGTTCAGAAGTGGTTCTACCAAAAAAAAAAAAAAAAAACACTATTTTAGAGCGCCTGTAACTGATCCATTTCGGGTGGCCAAACAAAGTCTAATTAAAGGAGTATGGGCGTTTTTGGGCTATCGGCGGCCACCCATAAAACTAATGTCAAATGAAAGTACTGTCACTTAGTAACAACTTTTGGTATGGGTGTTACATTGTATTTCATTTAGGAAAAAAAATATTTAAATATAAAGATTGCATTGAGCAAAAGTCAGACTTATATGGCAACACCAAGAAGGTGTTGCCCGATTTTGATCATCTTCGAACTTGACCTTACAATTTCAACGAAACATTGTTGTACCGAATTTCAATCTTCTAACTATAACCGTTTTCAAGTTATCGTTCGTACAGACAGTCAGACAAACAGACAGACATACTATACTGTAAGCCACAAAAATCGACTCAGCATGTCGAAGAACCCACGGAACATCGATTTCGTTCTATTCTAACCACATTAGAGGTTTTGGCTAAAAAAATCAATTTTCGGCCATAATGTGCGGTGGCGTGAGGGTCGTGGGCGCCGTCCGCGCTGTCCTTTGGTTACGTTTGTGTCGTTGTGCACTGTGCGATTGTTTATTTTTTTTTTTGCTTAATTATTTAATAAATACTTCTAGATTATTTATTTCATTTTGATTTTTCATTTTTGCACTGAACATAAGCCAGGATACATAGTAAATCTATTCAAAACAAAAATGTATTTTATCCCTTTTAGAAGTACCTGGCGGCGATAAAACTTCTGCATAGTAATAGTAGGACCAAACTATATCAAGAAATATCAAAATTAATCTTGGCCGCAAATAGCCCACGCTCCATATAATTTTGCCCATTCTCCTTTGTTTCCGAGGAACTGTGAGATGGGTTGACCCCCCGGAAAAGGGAAGGTTTGCTGGTTTGAAGACTGTTTTCTAGTGAGTATTAAATGCATTTGATGTTGCATTTTGGTGAATTCGGGCGATGTTAGAAACCACGGCAAATGTGTCCTTGGAAAATGCGTCTGATTGATGACAGGCAAATTTGTTAGCAAAAAAAAATGTGGACAAAGGATTAAGGAAAAAAAAAGTAAAAAACAAAATGCAACTTCCCAACAACCAATGAATGCCGATTATTGTTCATGTTGACCAGGACTTGGTAATTTGGAAGGCGAAAAAAATCAGTTTTTGGGGCGCGTTCGCGGGATGGTAGTTTTCGAACTGGCATTTCGGAAATGGAAATGGAGTTCGAGAGCCGACAGATGTACTCGTCGGAGGCTGATTGCTGTGTTGAAAATCGCTTAGCGAGCCGCTAGATGTTGCCAAGTGCTAATTGAGTTATTTGCAGAGCTTCCGATTTCATTAGCACGTTCAAACGTTGCACATTGTGGAAACGTTTTGAGGTCAATACACTGCCTCTATGCAAAAATTACAAATCGGCAAGCAACTGAATGAAGCACAATGAATGCTTTGATATGGGGAAAATTAGGAAAAACCATTTTTCACAAATTAGAACTGAACAGTTTCAAATTTACCTCTGCGCAAAACACAAAAGGCTTTCGTTGTTTGGAACTGAAGTTTTGCGGTATTCAGTAAATATAAGAAGAACAACCGTCAGTTGCAATAGCCGATATTTGTGTTGTTTATATTTTCTATAAAATTTTGTTCATGTACCTACGACATATAGAATTGCCAGAAGATGATAATTAAAGACGAAAACATTTTATTCAAATCTTAACAAAAAAAAGCACTAAATGAAATCAATCCAGGTAAAAAAATCCAGCAGAGGCTCTCACTTTGCGAGACCCGTTGGTTTCCAGAGACGTCGAACAAATATGAATTTTTTTTAAAAGTCTTAAATTTTATTATTATACCTAATTATGGTATGAGCTTTTCAATTATTTAAACCGTACTTGTTTGGAAATGACTTCATACAGGGCATAATCAAAGAATATATGGAGCTAGAAGATAGAGATACTTTGCAGTAGTTGTGTGCAAATATTGTAATAGTGTACTCTTGAAACTGTTCTCTTTCTTCGCTGAAGAAAGCTTGCAAATAGTCCTTTGAAATGTTACAAAATTTTGACCGACCCTTATATTTTGGGTAGGACAAAATTTTTGTTTTTGGAACTGATATTTTATTATATATCAAAATAAATTTGCTTAAAAACTGAAGAAACCGATTTCAGTTTGAATTTCCTAAGTCAAACAGTTTCTGAGTTATAGTTTTTTGAAAGTATCAAGTCGATGAAAAATTTTTGGATATAAAAAATTCTGCCTGCCATACTAATTTTTACCCCAACTTGAAATTGAGATACGTGCTTTCTAACATTATTATACATAACATCAAAATAAAATAAGAAAAATAAAAACCGTGTATTTTGAGATATTCAAAAGTAACGGTTAATAATTTATCTCTTTCGTTCATTTTACGTAGCATAATTTTCTTTGTATTTTTTTTTCGAAAAGCGTTAACTCCATTCTTTAAAATGAGATATAAATCGTTAATATACAATAATATTGACCCCCTCCCCCCCTTAACATCCTAAAAAAAAAATTTTCCTACCCAAAATGCAAGGTCAATGTAACATTTCAATGAACTTTCCTTCTTTTTTCTTATTATTATCTGCTTTGACACAAAACAATTCAAAGTGAGAGCGAGTTAGTGTTAGGTGATGCAACATAGTGAGAGTGGGCCACTCAGCCACTGCTCGCGCACAGCTGACTCACCGAACTCGCACACAAAATTGTATAGACATTTCAATAATTTTGGATCACTATTGTTTCTAAACTATTATATAAATATTTTCTTCACAATTTTTTTTATATGTATCTTTATTTTGTACTGTGGTCTATAAGACAAAACTAATTGCAAGTTTGTAGGTTTTATAGTAGCGAAGTTAAAAGCGCTCAAAGTGAGTGCAAAAAGCGACATATTTAATTTCTTATACCCGACCGCTACTACCCTAAATAATACTAAACAAACGGTAATAAAATCAAACCCATTAAAAATAATTTGCAGGTCTCTAATAATTAATGGAAGAAGATACGCAATATACTCGTACGATTACCAAATAATAAAAAAATTAAAAATTATTTTCAATTTGATTACTACATTTTATTTGAAATTCGCAGGAGGAGACCACATTAGAGAGCTTATTTTGAGGCTTTTTTGAGAATTTTTTTCAGTACGAAAAAATAATTGGAATTTGATAAAACTTGGGCATTATTTTTTTGATATTTTAAATTATATTTACAAATTTGTTCAAGTCATTTTTAGAAAAAGTGTTGAAATTATAGGTTCTTGTTTTCCAAAGGTCGTCGTTCGAGCTAGTTGTTTGCGGGAAATCTGGAGGTTGTAATTTTTATCTGATACCAAAAGCTGTATAGTTTGCAGAGCATCACCCCTGGGAAAAAACTACCCACAAACACGACGTAGGCATATTACATAGAACCGTTTCCCCGTAGGTCGGGTAACAATAATAGTTGGTTAGTTTGTTTTCAGTTATGTAAGGGTGGTTCTGGGAGGTTGAATCAGGATAGTGTTACTAGTTCTCATTTTGCTTTATCTGAAGGTGCAATAATGGTCACTCCTAGAAAAACTCCTAGAAGTAAAAAAAAGTAGGGATAGCGTATCATTTCCAATTTTCAAAAATTCTGGTACACGTGTCTTTCTATCTCTATTATCTCTAACCAAAACGTTAATTACCAAATTTTTATGAATTTGTAACTTTAAAAATGGCGAATTTTCATAGAAACTTTCATCCCCAACTTTACCCCCTAAAAGCAGAATTTCCAAAAATCCTGGTATATAGTGTTTTTTTTATTTCTAACAAAAGGCCAAATACCAATTTTTTTGATTTTTTTACTTCAAAAAGGGCAGTTTTTCATAGAAACTTTCATCCCCCTTTTTACCCTCTTGGGCATATCGATCTCCACCAAACTTGACACGATCCCTCCCGAGACTACTCCACATTATCCCTGAAAATTTCAGTAAATTCGAAGCGAAGCTGGTGATGCCCTGGGCGAAAAAACCCTAATTACGCCGCTGCAGCTGGCTTAAAGTTCCTGAACAAATTTTTTAAAAATTGTAAAAATAAAAGAAAGCAAGTACCTATCACAATCTAAATTTTTTTGGGTAATGTTATCTACTTATATAAAACTATTTCCATAAAAAATACCAAGTTGACATTATATGGAACTTCTTTTATGAGAGAATAATGTTTGAAAAGTAGATTTTGCATAATTTTGATATGCCACTTCAATTGAAGTTTTTTTGGGGAAGATAATTTAAAGAGGGCATCATTAATTTCAAAACAGTTTTTGTTTCAACCTTTTGCGATAAATATAGTTCCTGAAATTTGTGCATTGACTTTAAAGGTTACAAACACAAAGATTAGCGTGATTAGGAAAACAAAAATGACCGCCACGCTTAAACGGTTTAACATATAATTTTAAAAAGTGCATTTCAATACCTAATAATACCTATACCTGCAATAGAAACAATAGGGGGAATATGATTTTTTTCTGGACCACTTATATGGATTGGCCCATATATGACGTCATAAAAACCGAACGGCAATTTGAAGGTAAGCTCGCGGTACCACACATATTATGTAGCATATAATAAAGAGATTTTACATAGTCGCACCGCACCTTCCATTCACAAAAAATGCCACGGACTAGGTAAATGTACATTATGCTCCTGGAGATCTAATAATAATAAGCAAAAAACTGATATTTTTATTTATATTAGTTTTATTGGAAGTTTTATTCGAATTAGGTACACAAAATAGGAAAGTAGCCTCTAGTAGTGTATAAAAGGTTTCTCATCGATAAACCTTCAGCAGCAGCTTGTGTTTGCTTTTTGTCAAATCCTCTGCAGCCTGTAGCCCGTTTAGCTACGGATGTCTTCCTTTTATATTTGCTAACCATCTAAAAAAAAATGTTATGAATGGACCCCCAATACCCTGAAGAAACATTGTTTAGAAATCGTTAAAAAACCGTGCAAAAACAGTTTTCACGACCCAAATTAAGAAAACTTTGTTCTGTTATTAAAAAAACACGTAAAAACGCTTCGAGCAAATATATAATTAATTGTTATATATATGTATTTATAACAATATTTAACGATAGAAAAGAAAAATGTAACAATATAATGTTTGGCAACACTAAGAAGATGTTGTCCGATTGTGCTCATCTTCGAACTTGATCTTCGAATTTTAATGAAGTACCTATTGTACAAAATTCCAATCCTCTAGCTATAAGCGTTCTCAAGTTATCGTCTGGACAGACAACAGTCGGACATCCATAAAAGGGTTTCTTTTCACTTCCCAATAACGAATATGTTATAGTTCCATTTTCGCTGTCACCATTATTTCAAAACTAAAATACCCTATATCCAGGATCAATAAAAAAAATTCTTCGAAATCTACCGCAGCCTTTAGGCCTGCCGAAAGGGATTTTTTATATCATAAATTGTATATTGTTTTATTTTTTATTTCAGCCCAAATCGAAATAATTCCATGCAAAGTCTGTGGTGATAAGTCGTCTGGAGTCCACTACGGTGTCATCACATGTGAAGGCTGTAAAGGTTTCTTTCGTCGATCTCAAAGTTCTGTGGTCAACTATCAATGTCCACGCAACAAACAATGTGTCGTCGATCGTGTCAATCGTAATCGATGTCAGTACTGCAGACTGCAAAAGTGCCTCAAATTAGGAATGAGTCGAGATGGTGAGTACCTTTGCACACTTGTTGTAGTTTTTATTGTAAAATCAATTAATTTTAAATCTGAACAAGAACTGACTGTGTTGACTTCTAAAACTGCTTCGAATTCCACCATATTGAATATTAGCCACTCACTGTAATCTCAGTAATCTATCGAAAACAATGGAGTATTAGCACAGATTACCTTCTGCAATTCCAACATTGAAAATATTTTCACTCCCCTTGATCCTATCATTACGCGACCCAAAGTCAATTTTCCCTGAACCGATCGGTTCGTTGGTAATGTACCATCCCCCGCAAACATTTTCTTGCCATCCTTCGTCTATTTTGGAATCCGCAGTTCCATATCGACACACCACGCCACTTAATCTCCATCTGCGAGATTTCAACACAATTTCGGACAAAACTGATTTTCAAGAAGATCTCCTCGATTGGAGCGCAATAAATAATAGCCGAACTGTTTAGAAGAATCAGATGCCGCGGGCGCTGTGGCTCTCCAGATTTCAGGGCTTCGATTAAGGAACACAAAAGCGCATTCGAGAGTTGCACTTGGGCAAGTGCCTTGCTAAAGTACCAAGCGACTGCTTATTCCCTGAATGACGATGCTAAGTTTTCCCGCTTGATGGATGATCATGATGAGCCATGAATGACGAAATAATTATTGTTCTGGAAGCACGGAATCTTCTTCTGCTGATAAATTCTTTCTGAGGAGTCATGAACTGTTGAGAAATCTGCCACTATAATCTCGATGATTTTCGTGAAAAATTTATGAGAATTGAAATTGCAGTTTGAAGACCTCAGCAGCGCTTGCTGTTGCAACAATCGCTTTTAGAACAAAATTTTCATAGCAATTTAATATGGAGTTGCAGACAGTTAAATGATTATATTGAATGAGTTAAGCAGTTGCTCAGAGTATATCTGTGTTGGTATTTCTTATTTTTAAATTGAATATGTAATATGCTTTTATTACATAATAACATAACATAACTTCCTTGAAAAGCCGAAAAGTTCCCCACTCGGTCACCACAACTTACCATTGCAAAAACAATTCTAGGTTTCTATAAGTATTAAGTATTCCAAATAATACTATTCATTAAAATTACTAATCGATCGCAAAATAAGAGTGATATTATAGCTGTGAATGAGTTTCATTCTTTATTGAGGTACAAGCAAGCAAATGAATGCAATGAGCAATTCAGAGGAAATGGGAAAAACTTTGACAAATTTCGGATTTTAGGCAATCACTCAATCCATTGCTATTAAATTATAAACAATGAATGACAGGTGTCAAAAGTCCAAAAGACGAAAGAAACGAAACGGTGTTATGTGGGCATGACCAAAAACGAACGAAAACGAAAGAAGAAGAAAAACCGAACGGAGGCGAACGAACAAAAGGAGGCGGAACCATCTGGACGGGCCTGTAATGCACTGCGTATATGCGATTTTTAAGGGGTATGGGTACCCCTGACACATATGCATTCGTGGTATGATTTGACGTAAACGCGTTTCTGAAATTTGAAAACTGTGAAAATGTTTCCATGTTGTGCCACTTAAATAAGTTAAATTTAATTGTGAGTTAAATAAAAAATAGTGATTTAATAACTTAGCAATTATAATTAAAAGACAATGTTCTTTTTACAGGAGAATGTGTTTTGAAATCTTTTAGTGAAATTGTGTATTATATTACTATGGTCCTCGTTTCTCGTTTCTCGAAAGAATAATGCCGTTATTAACACCAATTCCAATAAAACATGATTATATTTTCTTATACTTAAATATTTTTAAATCACATGTTTTAAATACAATTTGTCGTTTCCATTGCAGTCATTATTTTCCTATTTTTCTGCACCTTAGCCTCAGCCTTCTCTATTTGTAATTTGAATAAGTCGCAGATAAGTCGTAAAAGAGGATTAAAATGACAAGGTCTCGTGTAATGTATTGTAATTTATGAATGTAATTTATATTAGTATTTTTTTTTCCGCTATGACAAAATGGCAGCACTATCAGCGAAAAATTGTCTGAACTAGGTTTGAACATAAGGATACTAGGAAAAATTTGCGAATTTTAATACTAGGAATTTTCGCTGGTATATAGCGACATATAGTAGTATACTACTAGTATTCAAAATTCATGGTATCCATACTACATGTGTGTCCCTAGTATTAGCATACTTGGGTAAACATAAAAACGCATGTGGTGGTCGACAACTGGGGGGAGGAGAGAAGCATGGCCGGGGACACTATTTAAATAAACGCCCATAGCTCGACAACGGTGATAGATAGAAGTTTGAAATAAACGTTGCTTTACTTTAAAACGTACGTTCTTTAAAAATGGTCCATGCAAAATAAAACTCCTATTTTATCATACATTAAAAAAATATTTTCGTTTAAAATCAGTTTTGTGGGTCATTCCATGAAAAATCAACCAATTTTAGGACATTGTCTGATCTCATGTGCTCCGATTTTCTTCATTTTTTTTTTTTTTTACAAAAAGTACTCGTAGATTGTATAAAAGAAGTTCGCTAGTTTCTCAAATATCGGTCTCCTTTAGTAGATAGGGAAACTTGAAAAGTGCAAATTTTGTAAAATGTGTTTCATTTTTAAAAAATCACTGCATTTGCAAATACTGATGCATTTTAATGATTTATATCTTATTTTAAAGGAAAGCATTTAAAATTTCAGAAAAAAATACATACAAAAATATGTTGCACAAAATGAACGAAAGCGATAAATTATTAACCGTTATTTTTGAAATGTTAGAAAACACATATTTTAATTTCAAGTTGGTTCAACAATTAGTTTGGCATACAGAAGTTTTTATATTCAAAAAATTGAAAAATTTTCATCGACCTGACCTGATATTTTCAAAAATCTATAACTCAGAAACTATTTTGCCTAGAACTCTCAAACTTAGTTTTTAAAAACATTTATTTTGATATACAACAATACATTATATAATATTAGTTACTTATATATTGTGATTTTCAAACTCGTATAATTTTCAAAGAGTGAAGTGAAGCATATCAAAATACGTTGCGGATTTTTCTATCGTCTGATTGCGCCTTTATACTAAAATGTTGTGAACAGTGAACGTATTCTTAATCTTATTTCTATATCCTTTCTCCTTTTATATATTAAAGTATTACTATTGTAATTCACCTGGAATCACAAATGGTCAAGTTTTAACGGTTTGTTCATATAGTATCCAATCAAAAACGCTTTTAGAGTATTTTTATCAAAAAACAGTGAATATGCAAATTTAATTGATGTGGTAATATTTCCCAAAAATTAGTGCTGTAATATTTCCACCCTTGAAAACTTTTGTACGTGATGGAGTCGCAGTATATGGAAGGATACTCAGGACAATCACACGTTTGTAGGAGCAAACGCAGAGCGCCTTTCGCACCTCCACTTAAATGTTCTCGATTTAGTAGTGGGCACGTAAACTTAGTGCATTGTAACGGTACTCACGACATCCCGACAATTCACGCCGATGGCTGCCGATACAATTTTTAACTGTGGAAAGTTCTTGCCGAATAATCGACTAGTCTTCCCAGTAGGGGAAAGCGGAAGGGGCTAAAATCTAAAGAGCCATAGCCCCACCCCCTTCCTCCGCCCACCTTTTGGTCTAAAATTATTAGTAATGCCAGTTAGTTAAAATTCCGTAGTCATCTACTATGTACAGTAAATTGACCTCACTTAAATGTTATGTTGATAAAATGTATTGATCATTTAGGTACTTAAAAAACCAAACATTTTGTTGACTTTTTGAGATCCAAAAGTAGTTACAAAAGCACTTCTAAGCAACCGAAAATTTCCTTCCAAAAAAGCACTAGGACTTAAGGAGGATATTTGCAGCGTGGCGAGAAACAGATGTAAATTGGTACTTCGCCTGGGTTGTGGTTACTTCGGGAATTCCCAATGTTGGAAGGAATAATAAGCTTCATTGGATATTAATAGCTTTCTTCTTTTATATTGAACTTTAAACAAAGCAAAATTTCTAGTTTTGTACATTGCATTGGTTGGTTGATTGCAAGAATATAATAATAAAAAAAAATCAACCCTAAAAACAATGTTTTTTAATATAGTTCATCGATATAGTATTTGCGAAATTGAGACAATTAAAATTAAAGGAGAAAAAGAAAAGATGACTTGATTTTATTTATAATATTTTTTTTTACGCACAGTGCAGAACGTTGTCATTTTTCCATTATTATTAAAGATTTTATCCGTTCCTTCTGTGATAACGGAATAAAAATTTGATAGAATGCATTGTCAGTGTCAACGAGCCTATCTGTAAAACTTTAGTTCGATTGGATGACGGGAAGTGTGGTAATTAGTCGTTGAAAGTTTTGCCTTAACGGCACAAACCCACAAATAAACAAACAAGCAAGTTTTCGCGAAGTTAATAAAGATGAATTAAAAATGGAAATGTTAACTAACTACAATACGATGTCTTTTTATTCTGCTGCAATAATCATATATTTAAAGTAAGTAAATGTTGAAAGAAATGTATCTATAATGCATTATACGATTTTGTTAACATACATAGGTAGGTACAGACAACAGTTTGAAACTTGTTCTGATCGCTGTTTAATTTTAATCTATAGATATCCTATCTATTTTTGGAAGAAAAAAACACTTTCATCGTATCAAAGAAAAGCTACCGATTGTTACGAAAAGAAATACAAATGAAATTATCAATTTTATATAGGGGAGCGGCGTACAATGTGCCTATAGTTTTGAGTTTAGAAAGGTCTAAAGGATATTTAAAGGAGGTTTAGATCAGGAGTGAAGGCATGAGTTGAAAGGAAATTTACTAAGCTTTGTTATTACAGAAGAAATCATTATTCAGTTGTAGATATTTTCGAAGATATAGCCCAAAAACTGCAGGGACCTCTTTGCGCTACATTGCACGCACATGCGTACAATGTGGCGCACTATTAAAAGTGTAACATCTGCGTGGAAAAAAAAGTAAATACAATAGATTTCGATACTTTTCAAAAATTTATTAGAATAATAGGTTAAGTATGTCAACAAATTGCAAAATTCTTGATCGGCTTAATTATTATAGTCGAAATCGCAATGAATGCGAATATAGAAACCAGTCGATATATTAGCACATTCCAAGTGCTTTTTCAGGTTTTCCTCGCCACTAGAAGGAAGGACAAATTATGTCTTAAAACATTTAAAAACCATACCATCTTTGTCATTGAACACACCTAATTAATGCGCCACTTTGTACGAACCGCGTGCGCCACATTGGAATTTTTCTGTTATTTTGAAAAATGATCGAAATTATAAGAAAAATTGAAGATAATCCGAAATCAATTATGTTGCTTAAAAGAGGATATCACAGTGAGTCTTTGCATATAAAGTTTTCATAAATATCTTAAAAATTCTAGATGTTGTGAAGGAATGAAAAAATTTTTAAAAAACTTGCAAAATGGGGTTTTTTGATTTTTTTCACAAGACCTATTAAATGCGCGCTTGATCGCGCCTGTTACTTAGACAAAGTTGGGTTACTAACTAACACACTTATGACACCGGACAGATTTCATCTACCAATTGCTATAATACCCGAAAAGGCTCTGCGCCACATTGTACGCCGCTCCCCTATATTCTTACGTTGAATACTTTTTTATCTGCATCAGTTGCGTCAGCTTAAAAAATGCAGATTTTGTATTGATATATTGTATGTTTGATGACGTATATGCGAACATTTTACACATCCTGATTTATCATCGGATTGCAATGAGTTTTGAATTCCCTAAATTCTCATATCTCCGCTTTCCTTGCATTCTAAATATTTGCACACAAAACCGGAAGTTGAGTTTCATTTGAGCGAATAAGAAAACTAATTAGTTTAACTAATAATTTACTGATGAATGAAACCTTGACGTCATTTACAACCTACGTACCCGTATGTATTTGTTTTTTTTTTTTTTTTTTTTTTTTAAATCAATAGGTATTCAATTCACGTATTTTTAGATTCAAGATATTCTTTATTGGAAGAACATTTGATTAAGTATTCACTTCCAGAGGAGTAAAAAATTCAGTATTCAGCAATTTGTGAATACAGAGAAATCTAGCTGGTTCTCAATAGGATTCTTACTTTCACTCGTACATGTAATGTATTGTATAAGGAAAGTACTGTAATCGCGCAAAAATTCATTTCAATTCAATGGCTATAGTAGGAGCGGAGCTAGGCATTAATAACGCTCAAGATTGGAGATTTTTCGGATTTTTTTCGGATTTTGCATGGTTTTTAACAGACGAAACTGGAGGGCACAATTTTTCACCGTTCAGAATTAAACTTTTCATAAACCTTAAGAAATATAATATAATCTTCAAAATTGTTTGAACCGTTTTTAGATAAATAAAAAAGCGTGGCAGTTATTCTAATAATAACGCGAAAATTTTGAAAAATCGTAACTTTTTCAATGGTCGGACAAAGTCCGGGCCCAGAGGCCAGAGTTTTTGACCCTTTGTATTGAAAATTTGTAAAAATTTTACTAAGTGGATGCTCGTAGGTCGTTTTTCACCGATTGTGGAAAAGTAAAATATTACGGCAGTTATTGCAAAAAAAGCTCGAAAATGATGAAATACCCACATTTTTATATACCCTATAGAAACGCCAAGAAATAATAGTAATAGAAATAAAAGAATTATATATTTATGATTGGGAAGTGATGAGAAACCTTTTTATGCATGTCTGTCCGTCTGATATCTGTTGTCTGTCTGTCTATCAATAAGAGAACTCGAGAACCCTTTGAAGTTAGAAACTTGAAATTTGGTACAATAATATTTTATTAAAATTGCAAGGTCAAGTCCGAAGATGAGTACAATCGGCAACTTCTTCTTCGTTTTACTATATGAGCCAGGAGCCTGCATCGTTTTTATACAAAAATGTTGATTTTGTGTACTGATTTACAAATACGGGTTGTTATATTTGAACACAGATACTGTAAAAAAAATTTCATGAAAATCCGAGAAGGTGGGATTGGCACCGCTGGATGATTTGACGTGGAATGTCCCATTTTGCCTTTATTTTGTTAAATATTGTTTAATAAATATAAAATGTTTTTTATAAATAATACCATTTACATATTATTTATTAAAACCAACACTTTTTCCCTCATCATTGGTGTTGTGCAGGACGCGTTCTTGGGTTTTGGATAGAGGAATGACCACTGTTGCAGGTTATAGTCCATGGGCCAGCTAGCCAAATTTAAGAAAACGGTATAATTTGGGGATACGAATTTTCCTCTTCACAGTACATTTCCAACGGTACATTTCCACAGAAATAAACTCAAATTCTTGTTTTGTATGTGTTTGCAGCCATCAGACCCATACATGTTATACATCAAATTAAAGCTAATTTAGTACACTACATCTTTCATTTGAAGCTTTTTTTTCTAATGTACACGATATTCTGTGAAAACTTGATTAAAAAAAATTTTTTAATAAAAAAATCAGAAAATTTTCAATATTTCTTTGATAATTAATTAACGGTTGACTTTACGGAAACAATGTATATAACAAAAATTAAAGCACACATAAAGATCTTTAGTTTAAAAAAAAAAGTAATGAAATCGGACGAATACTTCTCGAGATATAGTTGATTTTTTAAAACTCGATATCCGCCATCTTGGATTGGCCGCCATTTTTAAAAGCTACCGTTTTGATATGGCAATTATGGTTTTTTGACATCCTAATAAACCTGTCTAACTACTGTGAAGAGGAAAATTGGTATGGACTATTAACTGCGAATACAAAATAAGCAGTCGCGGACAACTAGCCTTAGTACGATAAGAAAACTCATGTCTAGATTTTTACTTAGAATTAGCATATTTTTCTACATCTAGGGTATCACATAATTGGTGTGACCATTTGCTTCCTTACTGGTTCAATACTCGGACAAGCTCAGAGATTTTTGATTCAAGAGTGAAATTATTGTCGTCTTTTGACGTCCCGATATTTTTAAATATTATGAGAATTACATTGAAAATGGCTCAATTTCCACGACAGATCTGACCAAATCGACTCTAATCATATGACGACTTCCTTCACTGTAAGTTTTCATATATTCCATTCTTAAAAGCTCATAGCACATCCTCCACTCTGTGTGCAATTTATTGTTGCACAATGCGCCAGGCGCCTTTTCCCAACATTAAGAAAACTTTTATATGCCTATTCGCGATGTCTGCAATAAGAAAAAAATCGATAAATGGCGTCATTTGCAAAAGTAGTAGCAACAAACTTTACATAGGCCTACACAAGTACACAGACACACTCATCCTCTGTTGTCGTATCCTTTTAAAACTAAAAATGCAAATACCATATCCTCGCCAACATTCAACAGCAGCTGCACAAATCATGATGCACAGTGCTAGAGATTGCAATGGCGGGGAAGGGGGAATAATCCACTGAAAAAGAAGTTGTTTCTTAATAGGAAAATCCTGAAAAATATTTCGTAGTTACGCGATAAAAGTTTGTTAAGGCACATATACAGCAGCAGCGCGGGGGGTGGCTGAAACGCCGAACTGAAACTCATTAATTATTTTCCTTAGCGTAATTCAATTCAAACTGAAAACCAACACGCGCAAAAATATTCAGCAGTAGGAGGGTGAGTGGCAGGGGAAGAGTGCAAATTATTCGTTTTAATTACGTTTTTATTGTAGTTGCAGTGCTTTTCTGATTACTAGTGCCCGTCTGGAAATTTATCTGAGCTGCTGAGAAGTCTGGACCGTCATTTCAAAGTGAAAATTCTAGAAAATAAAGGAAATAAAAAACTATTTCGACATTTCATTTTTTCCCATGAATTGGGTCAGTTTTGTGGGTCATGTTGTCGGCCTTTGTTTCGACTAAAGCCAATAGCCTCAAAATTTCTGACATGAATACCCAGACATCCCGCTGGGATGTTTCATTTATTCGCTTTTTGAGTGAAACTGTAGTTCGTTTTAAAAAAAAGGATCCATGATTTTTCTACTTCAAATGGGCGGACATCCTCTACAGAGCCAATTCCATGCACAATTACCACAACGAGAGGAAGTAGACACTTCTGTTTTAATGATCTTCTGGAAAAATAAACAAATACAAAAATACAAACAGGGTAACGACCGTAAGATTGCGATAATTTCAAATTATCCTTTTTTGAACTGTATTTATTTGTCTACAATATTATTATTACAACATAATTACACAGTTCTTTTTTATTTCGATGAGGGAGCCGTTATATCCACTCTAATATATTGTATTATGTCTATTATTGGGAGGTAAAAAGAAACCGTCTTATTATTAATTTTGGTACAATGGTACTTCTTTAAAAATTTACTTCAATAATGAGCAAAATCAGGCAACACTATCATCGTGGTGCCATATGAGAATTAATCTTTATTGTACAAAAATGGTAATATTCTTATTGAAACACTAACTTTTACGCGGATTTCCTTTGGAACAATTTTGAATCACATAAATGTAAAAAATACTTTCCTTTTTCCGCAATTTTTCTGGGCTCAAACTTTTGCCATTAAATGCCATTTTTGTTTTTTTTAAAGATTAATTATTTTATTATACCATAGAAATGTCTAGCTAGCGTATATTAGTTTTGAACGTAAGTTTGCAACAACTCGTGACAGAGAAAAAAAGACATATACATATAGTATACTGTATACATATTACATATACGCAGTGAAAAGAAACCGTTTTATGGATGTCTGGCTGTTGTCTGTCTGTCTGGCTGTTGTCTGTCTGTCTGGCCAAAAGATAACTCGCGTTGCGTCGTTAATGAGCAAAATCGGCAGAGGGAGTGCTCAGGGGAGGAGGTTGAAATTTTTGAAAAAATTATATCTCGGCCTCTATGGAGTCTAGAGAAAAACTTTGTCCCCATAAATTAGAGTAGGTATCTACTCCCTACGAAGTTTAGATGACACCAGCGATGAGTGAGATGGGAGTAGAAATAGTTGAAGAGCTCTTGATGAGTAGTTTATAAATCCATAACTAGTTTCTCGATTTTGAAATAAATTACCCCAATAAATTCAATCAAAAAACTTCGAAATCTACCTTAGCCTGTAGGCCTGCCGAAAGGAATTTTTTTAAACGATCTTGAAATTTCACAGATATAAATATGCTTTGTCACAAAATGCCTTTTCAATAACTTAGAAAAAACTTCCGTTTTTAAGATGGGAAAATTGTTTGTGCACGATTTTTTACGATATATTAAAAATCGTTTCTTCTGTGCTAAAATTATTCCGTTGTTCATCTAGGGGTTTTCATAATTAACCTAAAGTCCTAAACGAATTATAAAAACTTTCTGTACTAGTTTACATGCCTTTTTAATAATTTGGGTAGACCACGATGTTTTTAAAGAAGATTTTTTTGAAAAAAGATTCGAATAATATTCCTTATGTTATTGTTTCAGCTGTGAAATTTGGTCGTATGTCGAAAAAACAACGGGAAAAAGTTGAAGACGAGGTTCGATTCCATCGAGCGCAGATGAGAGCTCAGAACGATGCGGCGCCAGACAGTTCGGTGTTCGACACACAAACGCCATCGAGCAGTGATCAGTTGCATCATAGCTACAATGGGTAAATCCGATAATTTTGCTTTCGATTAATATTGAGTAATATTTAATTAAAACTATTTCAGTTATGCATATTCAAATAACGAAGTTGGATATGGAAGCCCTTATGGATATTCAGCATCGGTGACGCCGCAACAAACGATGGCATACGATATTTCAGCGGACTACGTGGATAGCACCACAACATATGAGCCAAGAAGTACGATGTTAGATTCAGACTTCATTTGCCACAGTGAGTTACGAGACTTTTCAGTTCTGTTTTCAATTCATAGTACGCATTTGGTAAATAATGTAAAAATTGGTCTTGCTAGAGAGAACGCTGGCTGGTGCAGTTGCACTAGGTCCTTGAACCCTTTTTCAATTTGAGAATGGAACAATGTGCGCATTTATCACGGATTTTCAACAATCCACAAACAATTTTCGACGTTTTAAAATCAACAATATAATTTGATGAAATCACTCGAGTACGTCGAGGAAACATTGTCAGCAGTAATATTTCTCTTTCTCGGAAACATAGAGACATAATCAGAACGTTAATCTGTACTTTCATACCATTGCATACTTCATTTGCCAGCATTCTTTCCTGCCAAGGACTTTCTCCAACTTACTAACATACTCTAGAACCAATTGGCATACACTCAAGGCAGGGCTTGTTGGTGTAGATGACTTGAACTCTGCGGGGTACAGCGATCTTGTGCCTGATTGTGTGATGAGTTGACTGCTGCTGGGTGTGATCAAACTAAAATTATAAATTAAATATGCTTGGGACTGAAAAATGCCGCAAGACCAACTTCAGCAGTGCATTTAGAACACATCAACTAAAATGATCAGAAATAATACAATCCATTTGTTAATGTTCAATTTTTGTTTGGTTCTTCGAAATCTCATTTTGCCATTAACCCTTCGCAATATTAGGGTCATTCCCATCTCATAAAATTTGATCATTAATATTTATGAAAATTGACATTTAATTGGATAAATAATTAATTTGTTAACAACGTTAATGGATTACAAATATAAATAGGTAGTCAAGTCGACGACTGAAATTACAGAAGTATTTTAATGGCTACATTGTTTTTTGTTTCCCGATTAAAATCGAATTATGAAACGTAAAATAATGAAGAGGAATATTTGTTTAATATCACAAAGCCCTGCTCAAAATTGCATTTCATTTAATGAAACACCAAAAATTTAAGAACGTTTTTTGTTCAGCAATGAATTGTATTACATATGAATATCCGGAAAGTCACTGTAAAATTCACAACAAAAAACATTTAGCGCCATGGCGTCCAAATTGTATATAAACGAAAGATTTTTTAGGTAATACCTTAAGACGAGGAACACCATCAGATTGCTGTCATACAGACTCCAACCCCAGTACAGGTGGTGGTGGTGGGAGTAGTGGTGGAGGTGGTGGAGGCGGAGGAGGAGATAGTGGAGGAGGGAACGGTGCAGCTAGTGGAAATGGTAGCAGTAGTAGCATAACTGGTAGCACCCCACTTCACCAACAGTCCCATCAGCAAGATCATCACCACAACCTGCAACAACAATCACAGACGGCAACATCACAAATGATTCAAGTCAGCTTCATTGACGATGACAGTTCCTGTGATTCACGATGGGGTAAGAGTTGGACAGATGGTAGCCTCGCGAACGATGGTCAAGAAAAGACAAATGTTTGGCCATATACAAATGGAATCTGTGGTTTCTCAAAATTTAATTAAATTTTGCCCAAAAATTATCATTTGTCATTGCATGACTCGCTTCTGTACTAACGCTTCTCTTAGTTGCTTTCATTAAGTGTGCAAAATGTACAATAGCTAAATTTTCGCATACGCAATTTTAAACCGAATGGGAATAAAAATCACCTCAATGGCACATTTCTTCTGTTTACTTTCAGCGGATGGCGATATCAATGATGTTCTGACCAAAACTCTGGCTGAAGCGCACGCGAACACGAGTACCAAGTTAGAAATTGTTCATGAAATGTTTAGAAAACCACAGGTATACGTTGTTATGTAGCGTGCTCAAATTGAATGTACATTTTTAATATAATACTTTTGTTTTTGTGTACTCAGGATGTTACTCGAATACTTTACTACAAGAACCTGGGACAAGAAGAACTCTGGTTGGACTGTGCAGAGAAATTAACGCAGATGATTCAAAACATAATCGAATTCGCCAAACTAATACCTGGGTTTATGCGATTGACTCAAGACGATCAGGTAATCGATTTTTATAACTGATATGCTGCATAATAAATTTCGAATGGTTTTCTCTATTCGATTAGATTCTGCTGCTTAAGACGGGCTCCTTCGAATTGGCTATCGTCCGAATGTCTCGACTCATGGATCTCTCACAGAATGCCGTTCTGTACGGTGATGTGATGCTGCCGCAAGAAGCCTTCTACACTTCTGATTCGTACGAGATGAGGCTAGTGACATGCATCTTTGAAACAGCCAAATCAATTGCCGAACTGAAGCTAACCGAAACTGAGCTGGCTTTGTATCAGAGCTTAGTGCTGCTTTGGCCTGGTAAGGGTGATTCGGTGATTTTCTAAATAATGGCCCATTTATAATTATTGATTTGTTACAGAACGTAACGGTATCCGAGGTAATACAGAAATCCAGAGGCTTTTCAATCTCAGCATGAATGCAATACGGCAAGAGCTTGATGCAAACCATGCACCGCTCAAAGGAGACGTCACAGTTTTAGATACACTTCTAAACAAAATACCAACATTTCGGTGGGTGTTTCATTATGATGTTTATTAATATACATTACTTACTCAATAATTGATTTATTGATAAATTCAAATTGCAATGTTCAATTCTTTCAGTGAGCTTTCAATAATGCATATGGACGCAATGAGTAAATTCAAGCAGGAACATCCAAATTTGGTTTTTCCTGCACTGTACAAAGAATTGTTCTCAATAGACTCCCCGCAGGATCTTACGTAACAACAGCCAGAATTGGAATCATAAACGAAATTAACGCAAAACAAAACTAAAAGGAACAAAAGAAAAATCAAATCATCAAAATCTTCAAAAGGAACAATAAAACACCAATATATAACAACAGCATCATTATCAACGTCAGTAACAGCAGCAGCAGGAGGAAAACTAGCATTTTAGAAAAAACATAAATCATCCTCTAGAAATCACTTAGAAATTTTGAATGCTTGTATAATTCGAATATAGCGGAACTCCATCGCAGGATACACAAAGATACTTAAAACATTCAAACAGATAGATACAAGCACACCTCAGTTTTTCTTGTTGTCTTTTTATTATTATTATTATTTTTTTGTACCACAATCTGTTTTTCGCTTGTTTGCTTTGCGAATAGGAGTAATAAAAAAATATCTGGATATGGGAACACATTCAAAGATCTGTACAGTTGTTGCGGGGCAACTCAAAAGGACTGCTCGTGTAATATTGTTGTAATTTTAGAACATTTTTTTTTTTTTTATATAGAAGAAAAAATTAAGGAAAGGAAAGCTCCAAGTACCTTTAAATACATGTAAAAAAAAACGATATATTTGACTAAATAGATGTGTGGGCCATTGGACCTGCATCATCACGGCAAGTACTGCAAATTTATGTTTAGTTTTAGATTCAGTAGGTGAACATTTTGATCTGAATTTTGTTCGTGCAAAATTTAGGAATGCTTATATCTGACCGACAAGTGTAACTTGTCCGAATTAGGAAAGTAGAAGGATTCCCAGTGTCGAACGCAAGAAGTTTACTTTTATTTTAAAATTAATTTTAATGGTTAATTTAACGTTTATTAATAACTCGATGAGGGGAAGCCGCATTGATTTGCATTGTGTTCTGTATTTTTTTTTTTAAAAACATCTAATACTTTAAAGGCCCAACCCTAATTATTGCTACAATTTGTAATTAAACACTTGGAAACCAGCGACCCTAGATAAGCGATATTGGTACGCAGTCAAACGTCATCGAATGCAGGGTTCTTGCAAGACTCTTCAATCTTCATGGATGTATAAATCGGGAGTAGTTTAATATAGTGAAGTGGCATGGTAGCTCGTCCAAGGCAATTGTATCTCAATACTTTCTATATTTTAACTATATTTTTTCGCGGTGTAAATGAGTTGTTAATTGTTAATTATTTTTAATAGGAAAAAGTACAGATATATATAGATATGCATATATTATATATATATTTACGAGCGACAGATAGAAGGGCATAGGAACAGTGTCAGAACGATATTGAACATAGGCAAATGTTATGTATTTATAGTTAATTTCTTGTTAACAATTTTTTTTTTTCACTCTTACGTTGGAGATATAAAAGATTTATGGAATATACATATAAATACGGATATACCTTAATATTATTTTTTATATATCAATACTGATAATTTTTAATGTAACTGTATAGGTAATATTACAATAATAACGATATTATTCTAGAAATTGTACATTTCGTTTTCTTATTTTTTCTGTCTTCGTTTCTCTTGTGTTGTTTTCTCGCGCTTTCTATTTGTAGTCCCTTAGATTTAAATTTTAGTTGAGTACTTTTGGTTGATTTGTGTATGTGAGAGCTTTATATGTTTTTTTTTTTGTTTTATTTATTGCAATATGCATAGCCTTAAAATTTTATAAATAAAATGAAAATGTGAAGGGTAGGATGTTGGTCTTGTTTTCTTTCCAATTTTACTTTTGGGCTTGATTCTTATACATGCTTCATGCGCATATTATTTTACTTTTTTTGAATTATTGAATTATATTTATTCAGGAACCGATTAAAATTGAAGATGGACAGATATTTGAACATTTTATTAATCTTTTATTATCACAATTGACGGAAATTCCGGAAGAAGGGCACATATAGGCCCTTGAAATGGCACGGCATATGTGCCCTTCTTCCGAAATAGACCTCAATTGTACTTTCTATATGGGTAATCGAAAAGTAAGTAACGTTTCAGAAAAATATCACTAAAGTCGTGCGTAAACTATTGGGAGTCTTCTTTGTTGATCGAATATTGTGCTTTTTGCAAATGAACATTGAAAAACCAATTTATTTACATTTAATTTAGTTTTTTATTTTCAAAAAGAAACTGACAAAAAATAAATGTAATAATGTAAGAATATTTATGTTGATGTTCTATGATCGAGAATGGAGTGTTAACTTTATCTGTTCTGGAAAATACAGTATAAATTTTGTTTTAATATCTTTATCGACATAACTGCCCATTGAAATCAAAATAGTTATTCAAACGATATTAAACAAATCCGGATTCCATCGACTAGGAAGGAGTAAATTTTGCATATAATGCACCGTTGACACCTCTTCGTGATTTGAAATGAATAATAATTAACAATATTGTGATAAAGCTTAGCATATTGCGACATAATATAGCTGATAAATGATAATACACGGACGAATTATGTACTTACATTAAAATATAATTTAAATCGTTCTTTCGCAGTTTGTTCAGCTTAAACTCGTTTGTTTTTTCAATCTGACAAATTTAAACTCAAATATTTCGTAAATGAGTTTTTCTCTCTTCGTTTTTGAGTTATTTTTGAAAAGTAAATTTTGTTTTGTAACTGCCATAATTTAATGATTTTTGTGAATAAAGGTTGTCTTAATGTGTAAGCTTGTGAAGATTTTCAGAGAGTTATTTACATATAGCCGAATTTATCACGTTTTTGTTTTTATAAGGAACAATAGTGTTGCTCCTTGTTGAAAATGATGTATCTTTGAACCAAACCAGACAAAAGAAAATACTTATATTAATAAATGGGTGCTTTTGTGTACTTTCAATAATCATTATTACCGTTAAACTAAAGACAAGGTCTGTAATTAGAAAAACGGATGAGAACAATTCAGTGAGATGATAAAGAAATTCTATATATTATACATGTATGAATTAATTGCCTTAAAATTATACATAAAAAAAGTATATATATTTAAAATTAACAAATACATACAAAAATATATTATTATTAAAAGTAATAAAATTATATATAACAATAAAAAGAACAAAATTAGCAAATTTATTATTACGTAAAATTTAAAAATAAAATGAAAAAAGTGAATAAAGTTAGGAGAATTAATAAAACAAACAGTTCGAAATTGAATAAAGAGGAGATGAGATGGGGGGGCAGGAATAAAGGATCGAAATAAACTAGATAAATTTCATTTAAATAAAACGGATAAATAGTGAAATTACAATACATACACATTGCAACAGACATTACAATATTTAACAAGAACAAGTGAACCGTAATATTTATTAAAAGCAGTTTAAAAAATGTTAAAAGCAGTATATTAATTATTAAAGAAATTTGTTGAAAATTTAAGTACGACATTAAGAGCAGAGAAATAGTTAATTCCATTACTACAGTTCTTCTGTTCGATAGTTTTCTACTTCTCATAGTATTACAGAATTCAAAGTCAAAGGATTTTTTTTCACAATATTTCTAGAGAAATTTCCGTTGTTCGCTTTTAAGAACAATATAGACAAATTGCGAAACAACAGTTTTAATCTAATTAATCTAAGCTCACCACCTAAAATACACAATATTTTCTTTAAATTTTTGGAAAATGCTGATTATGTTTGAAGTACAAGTAAAGAAAATTTTTGATTCACACAACAGTTTTCATAGCAAGTTACAACATACACTGAACTGAAAAAAAAACCGAAGGACTTTAAATGGATTTTAAAACGCCAATCACATCTTACTACAAAAATTCTCAACACTTTCAGCATGCTACAAAAATTCATAGCGCAAAACTCTCAAATTTAAAATTTAAAACCAGAAAACAATTAGAACTTTCATTTTGAATCAATTTTGTTCAATTCCGTTTTTACTTTTTGTAAAACTCCACAAAAAACCCAATGAATAAAAACAAAATACGAAATCAATCAATCGCAACACGTTTTTACTACTCTATCCACTGAGGGTGATATGATATTTAACATTAAAGATTTCTGTACATATTTATTTTAAATTATAAAGAAATTTATACACTGATTATTATATTTGAATAAATTTTAGTCATACAAAGTAAAGCAGTGTCCTTATTGTCTGAGTTCTTTTTTATTAGGAAATAAATTACATCTTTATATTAGCAAAAATAAGTTAAAAGAAACGTTTGTATTTCCAACTGAAATAACATATTTCTTTTCGTTTACGACAAAACAAATTCTTATAAAAAAAAAATAGTAAAATAAAATTACTGAAGTAATACAGATTGTTTCTTATTTCAAATAATATCAAATAAAAAGTAATAATATTGTTGAGTAAAAATAATGCATTTGCACTTTTTCTATAGTTTCAACTTTACCAAGAAGTTTCGAATTTTTTTACCAGAGATAAATGAATTAACTCAGGTGAAAAATTGAAGATGATTCACTCGCTTAATGCTTTTAGCAGTTCGCTAATTGATGTGCCGAAGGTAGAAATAACTTTAGCATTAGGGAAGCAAATGGCGGTACATACTTAAAACTAAACATCCGGTTCTGATTACAATCTAAGAAAAATCCAAATGTAGAACCTGAATTTGCATACCATGAAAAGGAACTGGTGACGAATTAGCATTCTCAATGGAGGAACCGCACAGAAATTGCTTCTTAACATATTCCTGCTTTTAAATGACATCCTTAGTTGAGTAATTGTCGACGGGAAATGTTCTTAATTCTTTCAGCATTCGGAGACGGCATTGATGTCCTCAAACGGACAAATCCAAGGGACGAAGTAAAAATGGCGCTGCCGTCATTCTGTCACGCTTGCTTAATTTTTCTTAATTAATTTGCGAATTCAAATGAGAGATCATCTGAAAACTGAAATAAGGAATTCGATGATGACATTACGTCGACTCAGTAGATACTTCATCTACTGTTCACTTGAAATCACTCTTTGTAGCAAATTACCTGTATCAAGATACATCTTATTAGTTATTCTTCCTCCAGCCGAAGGAAGTCATTGCAATTACATACCTAAATCTTCCAGGCATAAGAATGCGATCCATCAGAGCACACAATTTGAAGATTCTCATCTTCCATCCTTGTTCCACGCACGTTAAGGGCATTAGGAAAAGCGTTAAGGTAGTAAAACTCCAACACGAATGGAGTCTTTGGAGCATCAACGGCCAAACGTCGCCGTTGATCCCAACTAAATAAATGGAAAAAAGTGTACAAGCATATAAATCAACCGTCAGTCGCAATTGTTTGGTGATCGCGACCAGGTTGCGAATCTCTACTCTGATCTCGTTACGATCGTCAACGAATTTACCTGGTAATCACCTGTTGTGTGACATCGTAGTGGTTCAGTTGAGTGCATTTGTGCGGTGGTTGTTTACGTTGTACTGTAATTAGGATTGGTTCCATTCTGAGGTCCAATTCCAATTCATTTGTTGGCGAGATACGCCCGTAAGTGCGAAACCGATCTCGATCACAGCACCACTGAATGCTGTTGACTACGTCAGGAAACATTTGATTAATAGATGTGATCTCATTCCAACGCTAATCTTACTGGTATTAATTCGCGGTCCAAGCAGTCACGAAACCGTTAACATTATAGTTTTGTTCAATTTCAAATAATTGTTGCATTGTCGCATGCAGTAAGAACTTGATTTTAAGATTGTTGGAATTAAGAATGAATTTCATCATTTTTGATGATGTTACCGGAAGGATGTTTTTTGTCATTGCTTCTAAATGAGGAATACAAAAAATTCATTTGCGTTGTATTTTTTTTGAAAACTAACATCAATCATTAAAAAACTTTGCAGGTATACGAATTTCTTTGTTACCTTGTCTTGGAAAGCAATAATTAGAACAGATTTGAACATATAATTTATTCATAGTGCTTCACTGATTTCGTGGTAATTTAAGATCCATCGAGTGCTTATAAAACATATTACATTTTCAGAACGATGCCAGACAAACAAAGATTTTTAATAGGTAGTTTCGTGGAAACTTGTTTAAACATAACAAAAGAAATCTCGTCAGTTAAATTAAATTTAACTATTAAAACTATTAGTACGGACAGTATAATTGGTTTAAGACAACTATGAAAGACCTTAGGGCCTAGATGTAGATCGGCACAGTTTTAGCACAGAGTTTACTAAGAAATTGTGTAAGAACCATGTAGTTACAGTTTTCCCATCGTAAGAAGAGAAATTTGTTCTAAGTTATTAAAAAGACATGTAAAAAACGAAAGCTTCTTTTCTGGTGTAGCTGTTAAATTTCAAGATTGTGTAAAAAATAAGATTCGTACAACTAATTAATTTTTTTTAACTTGAACCTACAATTTTCATGCCGTAAGGTGCTAACTCCCAATTATCTACATAGTGATAAGCGTTTTCAAGGTATTGTCGACAGACGGACAATGGACATCCGTAAAACGGTTTCTTTTCACAACCCCATCATGAATATATAAATCTTTTTTCTGTCACCACTATTTCATGGCGTTACAAACGTTTGTTCAAAACTAATATACCTCTACCCTACATCTAGGGTATGAAAACTCAATTGATTCCATTTAAAACTTTTCATTTTTTTTTTAATAAGGAATAAAAATATAATAATAAAACATTAAATTACTTAAATTTGGAAATTGTGTAACTATGCACTCCTATTTTTATACAGACTAATGTAAATAAATAAATAAATAATGAAATAAATTTTTCAAAGAAGATAAGATAACAAAAATATAGCAGGTACAACAACAATATTTACCCCCGACTTAAAAAGTTAAGTTCCTTAAGGTGCAAAAAAACGATGCAGCCCAAAAAATCGCAAACTTCTGTTACTCGAGCCTCGAGGTCAATGATAGAAGCTGCAGAGTAAAGTATATAGTGAGCTACACCAGCCGCTGTCCATTGCCACTCATTGTAACAATTGGATGAAGAGGAACCCGTAATTACAAATGTTATAAAAACGAACTCGAAATCTGGCAGTTATCAAAAACGACAGCAGAAATTAAGGTGCCATCGCGTTTCTTGCGGTATGCGGAGGTTCTACTTCTACTGTGTTGTTCTGGCATCTCGAAGAAAGCTTCACACGTGTTTCACAATCTTGACTTTTTCATCTCAAAACGTTTTCCCATTCGGTTGAAGCAGCTAGATAGTTTCGTTTGAAGTTCTATTCTCGATAAAAATTCAAATGGACTTTGTTATAACTGAAGAGCAGTCAAATGAACAAGAAGAAATGTTAACGGTTTATTCGCGAAGATAATGAGATAATCTGAAGTTTTTGCAGCGATTCATCCACTTAATAAGTTACCTTAGCCGCAGGTTGTATGTCATCAAGTGGATGATTGTGAATGTTTTTGAAAAATTCAAGTTTGACTATGCAACTGAGTCTGGAAAGTTAGAACCTAAGTGAATTGACTTCTAGTGCATAATAACACACTCAAGAAGTGCACATTGCGAAAATGCCTCGTTCAAGAACTTTTGAAAATACTCTAACTGCCATATTGATGCTTTGTGCTGCAAAGAGTGTTTGCCCGCTGACAGTGGATAATCGGCTTGTTTCCGCAAAAAATGGTAAGACTACTTCTCCCATATCCTAAATTTGCTATAAACAAATTAAATCACAGTTTGCTGTTTTGTTGAACCCGATTTGAACTTGACATCTTTTCTAGCGTTCTTTTCCTCGTCCCTCTTCAATTGCAGTCAATTCACTTTCGTGAATCGTAGAATGAATGAGAAAAATTTCATGCTAAATGCTAATATGCATTTTACAGTCACGCCAACTTCGGAGGTTGTAAATATAAACCATGGCGATGAGAGAGATGTGAGCACACCAATCAACATAACTTCAATGCCAATGACTTCAGACGGATTCTTTTTTTACCTGCTTTTCAGAACATTAAAGCTTGTTCAGTCTCCCAAAACCCCAATTGTATGCCTTAGTACCCGAAAATTTGTCAACTCTCCTTGTCGAGATTTGAGGACGAACACCACCAAATTGTTTATGGCTTTTGTTTCTGTGAAGAATCCATGACAAATCCAAAATTAATTCGCAACATTTCAATGTCATGCGACAGAATAAGGGTATCGCTAGTTTGGAAACTTTCGGTGCAAATAATTGCGTTAAGCACTTGTTTTTAAATTAGGTACCGTTACTAAACTACCTGCAATTTCTGTTGAAAAAATATTTTGTCGTTTGTTAGTTTTGAAATTGAATTGCTTCATGTCATATAGGTATAACATAAGTGTAAATACATTGACTTTCATTTTCGTAAATAATTTACTGCTCCTTTAGTTTAATTTGATATACCTAATACCTTTTCAAAATATCCAAATTTCTTGAACTGAAATTTATAATGTTTGACTTGTTTACGGTCTTAAGACCATAGAGCAAGCATATTGTGTGTGATCGTCCAAGACCCCTAAATATTGCAAAATCTTCGTGAAATGTTTTGCGAAATCAATTTCGAACTCTGTTCACTAATTACGTAATTTTTTGAGTTAATCAACTGTAAATTCAATGGTTTCGTCATTAACCCAATGCAATAACGATGTCCGAGGTGCAGTACATTGTGCATCCATAGATTAATTTGTATTTCTTTGCAGAGTGCTTCGATCGGATCACTCTGGGTGCGATGCTCCCCTTCGAGAAGGCATTTCGCAACGTCGACACAAACTCATTGAAAAATTGCCAAGAGTTGTGTGTTCAAGAGGGTGAGAAATGTCACACAATTGCATTCGGGTATGTTAAATGTGATATGTGATTTTTAAAAATTGTATCACACAATAGCTTATCATTATAGGGTTCATGTTCGCGGAAACGGCACATGTCAACTGTCGTCCGAAATGATCGATGGGTCAGTTACCAGACCAGCAGGAACGATTTTCGACCCCGATTTCGACTTATATGCTCGGAAACAGAACTGTTTTATGGTACTGTCGAACACAAATGAAATTACCTCGACAAGTGTGGGCAGATTACCGGAGGACGTTCGTCCTGGTTCGAGCATGCCTCCTTTGCCGTTCGGCCCTGTGAGACCAACCAATGGGTTACCGGAATCTCAACCACCACCAACGGTAACAACTCTCGGCGATCCTGAGGACGGAAGATTTTCTCCTCGACCATCTGATAGATATCCACCGGAAGCGACGTATCCAGAAAGAGATAATCGATACCCAACGACGGAATATGGCACACAATTTTCGACAATTGGAAATGAACGCTATCCAACCACAGATTACAGCGGGCGACCATCAAGTGCAAATGATGTAAAGGATAATGGTTATTCTAGACCATCAGACTCCAGCTACCCAACTCGACGTCCATCTGGATCTTATCCACTTTATGATCGGAACCACGACAATGATTACAGCAATAGAGATAAGATTTACTTTTCGCATGATATTTATCCTCTGTATAAGTATCCAATGCTTTACGAACAGAACTACCCCGCTCCCAACGATCAGTCTTCATATCCAGGAGTTTATGCTCAAAACGTGCCTATTGTATATGATCGATATAAACCAGTCGCTCGTCCACAGGACCAACCCTTTACTACACCTAGACCCATGTACGGTTTGGGATACGGGAATGGGTTCAGCTATGGTACTCCAACCAATTACGGAACAACGTCCAAACCGAATACAGAATATGATCGTCCTTCACCCAGCTATGGGTATCGGCCTTCGGACTCTCGTGGCTCAAACCGTCCGGATTACAATCAAAATGGAAATAGATATCAACCACGTCCAGAATATCCATCTCAAGAGCAACCACAGTATGGACCTTCAACCAATGCTCAACCAGTAGATGGGGATTACATTCATCGTCCTGATCCTCCGTACAATTCCGACGGAACCTCGAATTTTAATGGTAACCAAAATAACAATTACACACCTGGACAACAATCTCCACCAAAGATCGGCTATCCCGGCAACTCGGCCCACTCTGTTCCCTACAAACCGAGACCACAAAATGGACACTCTGCTCACGAAGGTAACTATCATGATCATCGAATGTCGGGCGAACCTATTGAAACCTATTTTAATCCTGAAGACTACTTTGAGGTTAGATGGACAAGTAAGTGTCGAGTTTGGCAGGAGTACTAAATGCACAGACCACGACCATAAGCGCACGGATATTGTGTGGACTAATGTATCCTCTTACTGTACATGAATGAATGTTCTTTGTCTTTCCTTTATTCACCCGAACAAATATACATATCACATATACAATTTAAAAATCTCTATTAAGTAAGCAACTAAAATCGTAATTTTTCTGCTAGTAAATATTACTTTGAAATGTCGTTGATCTTATTGAATTTATATTGAAATTATCAACAAAGTTCTAAGTAAGGATTTAATTTTTAATATTTAAGGAAATAAATAATTTCCGTACCTTAATTGTTCACAATGAAAATATCAATTTCAATGGGCGAAGAGGTCAGTTTATACTAACTGCCTTTCCTTTAAATAGGTATTAAAGATTCTGAAACTAAATTAAAAATTTGTTATCAAATCAGAAAAGAACAGACAAAGCTTTCCTTTCAAATTATATGCTCAAAGTTGACAACACTCATCAAGATTACAGGACCAATTGAAATAATAGATGCTTAGACAGTGCGGAATTTTTCATGAGACGGAAAAGTTCCGCTTTAAAAAACCTTCTTTAAATTTTTATTGTTAATTAAACTTTTTTGTACCTTAAAAGTAAAGTATATATATGGATGTCAATTAGACACGTTTAGTATCGTCCCTATAAACTAATTAACTTTTATAAATTTTTTATTGTTTTTCAAAAAAAAAAATACATTTTCTAGCATTGCCGATTGAAATCGCGATAAAATTGTGTCGCAAAAGTGTATGTAGAAATTCAAGAGTTTTCGCAATAAGGACAAGTGGAGAAAGCTTGAAAATTCTCAGATGCTAATTTATGAAACGGAACCTGGGATGATATTTAAAAGAATTACACGGTTCTTCCATTCATAATCGTCATTTTGAATTTCTCTCACATTCCTTCAATTTCTGAGCACGGCAAGCAATTAATCTCGAGCGCACTGAACCATGTGTGTTTTCTCGAATTGTGTGCACTCGCATTTTCTTCTGTATTTTCAATGGCATACTGTATTATTTGGAGGCTCATTAACTACAAAATTAATTAACCTGTACTAATTAAGGCATTTGTCTTGTTACAGGCAAACCAGGAACCGCTTTTCAGGAGACCGGAGGTTACGGTAGTGGAAATAATCACGGTAATCGTTACTCTGATATTGTCAAATATCGAGGTAAGTCAGCAATTTTTAGTTTTAATTTGTCAGCCCTGAAAAATAATAATGTTTGCGTTAATCGTAGTATTTAGTATTTTTTACATCGCCCATGGACGTCTTAACGCCATGAAGTCTTAACTTCGTTTCTCTACAAAGAATTAAAGGTCTGAAATTATCGAAATTTATATAAATGAGTTTCGGATTTACTTTTTTTTTGTAGTTTTTATAAAATATGACTTTCATGAGACCTTATTCTCTTACATACACATGAACGTATGTATTTTAATTTTTAATATAATCTTTTATGATTCTCATTCAGCAGTTAATTCTTAAATTATATATTTAATGTATACAACTAGTACGGAAGTACAGGTTGGCCCATTTGTTTTGTAAATAAATCGAAAAAAACACATTTACTTGCTATGAAGTGATTCTTCGTTTAGTTTGAACCTTGCAGTTATTCTGATAACTTTTTATATATGATATCGCGTAAATGGTCGCCACCAGAGCCAATGGCGAATTTGCTCGTTTTTCGGCATTTCCCACCACTTTTCGAAATTTTTGGGCTGAATAGCAGCCGGTTGCAGTCGGACATACTTTGCACTTCAAATAACCCCACAGGAAGAAGTCTGGAAGGGTTAAGTCGACCGATCGTGGAACCGGTCCAAACTACAATTTTTCGAAATTAGGCGTGCAAGAAAAAAAAGCAAACAAATGTTAAAATCCGTCATTCTGTTTAAACTACAGAGCGGTCCAAAGAAATAGACATACATACAAGCGCTCCAAAAACATTACCTTTCTTCGGCAGTGGGGTAAGAAGGAAAGAAAGAAACAATATTTAACGAAAGAAAGTTAAAATAGTAGTAAACAGTAACAGAATTAATATTTAAAACAGAATTAACATTTTTAATTCATCTATATTAACTTCGCGAAAACTTGCTTGTTTGTTTATCTGTGGATTTGTGTATAAGTGCCGTTAAGGCAAATCTTTCGACGGCTAATTAACGCACTTCCCGTCATCCAATCGAGCTAAAACTCTACAGATAGGCTCATTTTCGATGACAATGCATTCTATCAAATTTTTATTTCGTTACCACAGAAGGAACGGATAAAATCTTTAATAATAATACAAAGATGACAGCGTTCTCCACTGTGGATACAAAAAAAATTATCGTAAAATCAAGTCAACTTTTCTTTTCTTTTTTTTTAAATTAATTTTAATGGTCACAATTTCGAAAATACTATGTAGGTCGAGATGTAGGTAGATGAATTTAGTAAAAAACATTATTTTTACGAGTTGCTTTTTTGTATAAATATGATTCAGCTTTATATGCATAATGTATATGTAGTAACACTAAGATGATGTTGCCAGATTTTATCCAGCTTGAAACTTGACGTTGACATTAAAATTTTTAGGAAGTATTGCTTTAACAAAATTCAATCCTCTAGCTACAAGCGTTATTGAGTTATCCTCTGGACAGACCAAGAACAAACAGCCAGACGGATATCTAAAAAACGGTTTCTTTTCACTTCCCAAGTAGATAAGATGTGTAATTTTGGGTCATCATTTGCAATAATAAACCTTTAGAGCACAAAAAAAAAATTATAACCTACTTGAAATTTTAACGGTTTTCGTGTTTGGGACATGAAGGTAGATTTCAAAAAACGAATAAAAAATCGTGCGTCATCCCTCGACCGCCATTGTTTCTAGAAAACTATACTGGAGATAAATCATATTCCGAAACAGTTCCATGAAACAGGGAATATGCAATGCTCTATTGTTGCTCAGTAATATTTTTCTTGCATGACTTTAGCTCTTATAGGATTTTGAGTACCTAATGAAATTTTGAATTTCGTAGAACGATCGAATATAATATAAAGGGAAGAAATTTTTGTTTGAAATGATAAAACTTTGTGAAAAATTTGTAGCGTTTTTTTTATTGCGGTCACCATTATTAATTCATGACATTCGCGTTGCAAACGTTCACTCAAAACTAATACGTACCCTATATGTACAATGTAGGGTATAAAAACACTTTAAACAAGTAAAATTTATGTGTATAGTTTTATATTCAGTTTCAAAATCAGAAGTCCAGACGTAATACGTCTGGAATCTTAACGAAAAATCTATTAAAAAATAGAAAAGTTCCGTTAGTCAAATAAAACTATAAGCTTATTGTTTGTAATACAATTCGGGTTCGGCTTGACTTATGATATGCAATGGTTTTCATTAATGTTTTACAACTCTATTGTTAAGGTAAATAATAAAGTAAAAATATTAAAAAATCACAATTAATTTCGTTGTCTTCTGTCTGCACAACAGCAAGTTACAAGGTCATTCAGTTATACTAAATTTTGATGCATAAGATTAACATACCTAATTAATTACCTAGTTAATTACGTATCAGAACGCACAGCTACAGAGCAGGATAATTTACAATTTAGCGAAACAGTACCTGTAGCAAAGCTCAAGGACAAAATTATCATCCTCCGAGGGGAGCGCTCAAGCCTGCGACACCAAATGCATTTCTGTTGACAGCCATCGAATTATAGGCGCTTCAAATTAGTCGTTGATTTAATTATCTAATGTTTATGATTTCATTGTCATGACACTCATGTGTAACGCTAATGACATAATCAGTTCATGGCGAATGTGCAGAAGTCAGAAGTGTTTTCCCATTCAGCGTTAATTACTGTATTTTTAAAGGAAGTACCTACTTACAATTAGTACTTACCTTACTTATACGCAAAATATATGTAATGAAAATCCTAAAAAATAAAAACTTCGGGAAGAACCTTTGAAAATCTCTACTTTTGCCAGCGATATTTTTGGAATTTTGAGGCATCACAGGCTAACAAGAGTGCTGAAGATCGCGATTTTTCCAGATCGGTTCCGTTCGGATGCGTAGGAAATTGCTGTGACCTCGAGCAATCGCTTGTGCCAGATTGACATCAACATTATCTGTACGATGCAAGCTCCGTCGCTGACCCACATTTCCCACCGATCTGTGATCACCTGGTCCCATGTCAAACGGAAATAAATGGCAGTGCGCTGCTAATCAGCGAATTTGCGAGATACAATCATAAAAACTGCCGCAATTTTTTTGAAAATGTGTTCAGCAGAAAATAAAATGGAAAACTTGATCTGAAGATGGAGGGTTTCAATTTGACTATTGAGTAGAATCATGATTTTAACATAATATTAAAATAAGACGATAATGGAATTGCTGATTTTGTATAAAGTAATTGTTAGGAAGAAAACTGGGGCATGTATTTGTATAGGTACATATTGGTATCAATACCGTGCGTGCTACATGCAAACTGCAATTAGTGCAATGCGCTGTGCAGTACAGTACAACCTAGAGGAAGTAGGTTAAAATGACACCACCAAGGCACCAACCCACTGTAGTTTTTTAAGACAATAAAAAATTTTTTATATTGCAAAAACAGATGGCATGTTCGATAGATAACCTAGGAATATTCCTAGTCCTCATAAGTCAACTTGGTCGTTATATTATACAACAGACTAATTTGAAATTACAAGACTATTTCAAAATCTCGAAGCTGAATGAGATAGAAAAATGAGTGCGAACAAGGAATACAGAGGGGTGGCTAGGATTTCAAAATCGGAAAAGCAAACAACAATAAAAAAACGACATACGTACAGGTATAAATCATCGGAAATAGTTAAGTTCAATCTACACATACATCATAATTACATAATACATTAATGTACAATCAAATGGAATTATAGATGATTTCCCATGAAATACTCGTAAATCGTAAGTATGTATATTTTTTTGCTTTTACGATTTTGAAATCCTAGGATCCCTTACATATAGGATATTCTGAAACCACCCCCCCCCCCTCCCCCTCCCCCGTCGTCAACCAAACGGGGTCCATAAGTTGCCTTGCGGGAACCTGGAATCCTGTCATCGGCTCTGCTTCCATGTATGCCAAAATGACTCTACAAAATTAGAAAATGTTAAAATGCTGTTATAGTGTTTTATGTACAATATTTTTCTAATAAATTTTTCAATGCGAACTAAAACATCTAAACAAACGTCAAACAGTATGTACATTGTATATTGTACATTGTACAATATACCTACTCCACAAATGTTAAGACACGGCGCAATAATATCCACATTTCACATGCATACAACGATTCCATCATCAGAAGCTCCTAGAAAACTTCGAACATTTCCATCGTCGCGGTCGCTTATTTCTCAAGATCATCAACTCAGTTCGGCTTGACACGTGTATCTTAATCTTAAGTAATCAACAGTGGGTTTTTCTTAGAATTACCATAGAATTGGGCAATGAAGTGTTTTCAATAAATCGGCATTGTTGAGCCTCGCCATTGTATGCCCGATTCTGCGGCGATCGTTGAGTTTTCGCTATTGATAGATCAGCACCAGGATGCATTATTATGACAGATGGATTGCATTTCTGAGACCGTTTTCCTTTACAGCGTCGAGGGAAGTGCATTGTTCGCGATGATATCTGTAAGTGCTGTTTTTTAGTCGTGGTCACTTGCACTTAAATTTATGACTGTGTACAACTAATCGTTGCCTATAAGGCTATACGCTCGGTCTGATGTCATTATCGACTGTTGGATCTTGAGGTGATGCTCTACCATGGGCAGTTGTTCTTTTGGCATCCAATGTTCTTAGAGTGGAGTTTTGCATAAAGCAGTTAAGAATAGCGGGAAGAGCTTACGTAATTTAAATTAATTAGAATCTCAATCTCAAATTCGTGTAGCATGCATTATGCACCGACGTGCAATATAAATGCAAGAAATCAAAGTGAATCAGACAAAGAATGTAACGAAGGATGTTACCAGAATTATTCTTGAATGACTGAAAATTTTGATAAAAATTTTTCCAATACGAAATAAAAAAAAAGTATTCTGTATAAAATTCATTAAATACTGCCATAACTAAACTTCGCAAACTAATAACGAGTAGGTATAAATCTATACCTCTGTGCGTTGTCTTTCACGTTAAATGCTTACTCTTTTCTATTTTCGTAGAATTACGTAACTCTCCATTAATTATCTTCATATGCAAAATTTGGTTATTATTCTGTATTGTTTATAAAGAAGCAAATATTTCAATTAATTTTTTTTCCATGGCTGCAAGAACTTTTAATGTTCTTTAATAATGTATGACATCATTCCTTTAAATTACGTACCTCCAATTACGATTTTTTGAAACTAGGTAGATCACTTAGATCTCTAAAATCACTAATTCCTAAGAAAAACCTCGTTAAGCAATATGGTGTTGCCCTTCTGCTTGTGAGTTTAAAAAACAAATCTGGCAGCCTACTTCATTAATAACCTCCAGAATTTCCTGCGCGAGCTAAAGGAAATTTAAAAACAATCCATCAGAAAAGATTCCGTGTTTTTGTCCACTTTCTTGAGTCACCTCGAAGTCGTAAAGCCTTCACCAATCACCGTCAGTTCGTTTTCTGTGCAAGGCGTGCGTTCTTGCAAAATTATGAAAGTGTAGACTAAAAAAGAAAACATAATTGTAGAGAAAAGAACTGCTGGAGTCATAGCAATCGTCCTATAGGCTCAAGCTACAACATCTAGTCTCAACATACAGCCAGCGAGCTCCGCCACCTGGCGATGAGAATTGTCACGCTCTCTGAATGCGCCGCCCGCTGTGTTCTTAGGTGATCCACTGAAAGCGAGAGTAGGCACCACGAAGACCTTAGCAGTTCTAAACCCCACTCAGGAGTAAAGTAAGGCCCTCGTGGTTGCATCTTAGATCTCCCTATAAAACCGCCTACGCAAATGGAAGCAACTCCAGTTGAAAGTAAACCCTTCGCCACTATCCGACTGACGCACCCCCAGATTATACTCCTAGTCTTGGCGAATCGCCCCAGCAGTGCCACTAATTGTAATTTGACGTCAACCCGTGCTCATTATGCTTGCGCCGCTCGCTTTACAAGGATAAAAGCTCGTCGCATCCCGTCTATTGTATCCGATCGCGCACAGTGTCGTCTCTCACGCCTCTAGTTTGATCCCCCGATTGCGTAACGTGCGGCTGTGAATGCGTCAAGGGCCATTGTTGAACTTGCGAAAAACGCGAAGCATTGCGCCGTTGTGGGTGGCAGTTTCGCGTTGAATTCGTGGACGACTACCGCCGGAGCATGTAAAGCCGCACAGTTGCAGGAAGTGAATCAAAATGTTAAGGAAAATTAAGATACTCTTTCGGGTTTTGTGTTTGGTGTCGTATGTGTCGACGTCCCTTAGCAGCACAATTATCATCGTGGAGGACGCAAAAGGTTTGCTTTCGGGTTGTTAGTTGGCAAAATTCAAGTGTTCTAAGCAAAAATTCAATCAGATCCAAACTTTCTCTGTTTTGTAATATGTACCGATTTGCCCTTACCGACATTGTATATTATCATTATAGTGCCACCCGACATTACAATTTTGAAAGAAAATTCGTTAAACATCTAAAACATAAAAACATTAAAATGTTTACTATAAAAAATTTATTAATTTCATTGCAATTCATTTCAAGTTACAAAATGACGATCATCTCAACTAAATCAATTCAAAGTGTTGGTTTCTTTAACAATGGTCCAAAGCTTAAATTATTAAATTTCAATGCTTTAAAATTTACTGATTTCATTTCAAATTAAAAAAAGATCATTGTTCTTCTGCATTGTTCTTATGTACAATGTACAATGTACATCTATCTACCTCAACCAGAAGAAATAAAGAAATCTTAAATCAGTGCTTCCTGTGCCTAAGAGAAAATAATGTGAGTGTTGCATGACACACTAAGCCAAAAGCCTAAGCAAGTAAAATTCGCGCAAGACAATGCCACAAAACGCGGTAACCGAAGTGTGACCTTCGACTTCGCGACGTACAAAGAGCAGTTGGGCCTCACTCAAACTCACTCGTTAGAACACTCATAAATTATTCAGCTCAATTTTCCAAAATGACTGAGTTAAAGCCGCACTTAGCCAAAGAATAAATATTATGTAATTTTCTGTTTCAGCGTGCTTCCGGCGCGTCTTAGCTGGTAAACGGGTGGCTCCTCACTGGGTTAGGCGAACGCTAGCCTGCGAGCGAGTGGAGGACTGCATGCACGAGTGTGGCCATGAGAAACGGTTCACATGCGAAGGATTTAACTACCGTCTTGACCCGTCCGTCCACGGTCAAGGTGATTGTGAACTTATAGAGGTGCCGCTCTCGCAGATGGACCTTTACTCGAGCATTCAGAGCAGAGACGCCAATTTGCAGCGGCATCCGGACTACGATTACTACGAACGCGACAGAAACGCGCCCTCAAGCTGTCGTCAGGCGTGCACGGATTGCGGGGCGAAGCCCATCAGCAGCCCACCGATCTACTACAAGCCCTCCTATGACAAACATCCGTATATAGAGGAACACTATTCTCCGCCTAGCAGTAGTGGATTTAGTAGTTCAGGTTCCGGTCCATTCCGTCCTGCCGATACGGCAATTGATAAGTATCGACCTCCTCCGCACTCCTACGGCTCTCGACCGCCGCCTGACTATCCTTCGTTTGATTTTTCGCCCCATTCATACTACGACGGAGGTTATAGCAAGCCCAGTTATGGAGTGGACCGGTACGACGTCGCTCGACCCGACGATAGACCCAGTCACTGGGAAATCCAAATTCCATCCAGTTATGGATCAAGTTACGGTTCTCAGGACTTCGCAGATCGCCAAGATCACTTCAGACCCCCATATAGACCTGGACCTGACTACTCTCCTTATCGACCACATGACGAACTGCAGCATTACCCGTTACCACCGTCCGGTTCATCACACCCTTACGTGGATAAGGAAAGAAGTGGTTACAGGAAGCCGTCTAGATTTATCCCATATCTTATCGGAACTGAAACTGATTGGGGATCCTACGGCGGTAGCTACGGAGGCGGTTCTCACGACAAAGCATCGGACTACTGGGGCTTGCGGAATGAGCATCGGAGAAAGGATTCCACTGACTTTAATTACTTTGACCTTGGAAATAGAGATAGAGTGGTGCCGCCACAGGACAATGATATTTTGAGTTATCCGGGCTCCAAGTATGGCCACAAGGATCGATTACCACCTGGTGATCGTCCGGATTACGGCAACCAATGGACCCGACGCCCTGGACCCGATGGTAGAACTTTCAAAAGGACTGTCTTCATAACTAAAATATTTGTCCTTTTCAGAGTGCTCTGTCAAGTCCAGCGAAGGTTTTCGAATTCACAAAGGGGCAGTTAGGATCGCATACACCGCCCCTACGGTTACCGAATGCGAGAAGCTTTGCATATCCGAGGATAAGTTCATTTGCCACACTTACAGCTACAGGTAATCTCGATAGCTTTCAAATACATACCTATTTAATGAATAAACTTCTGCTAGGTACTCTACGATAGCTCGCGAAAACTGCCAACTGTGCGACCGGCCAATTCATCTGCTTGACCATTACGTTGATATTGAGCCTGATCGCGATTTTGATATTTACGCAGTTACAGAAGATCACAAAAGCTGTCGACCGCCATCTGGTGGAGACACTGCAGTCTCAGATCCAAGGAACAATGCTCGTAATAATCGAAAGAAAATTTTAAAATGTTGAATGACATTCCCAATATTCCAGAGTGCTTTTTTCGCGCCATCGATGCTACACGTTTCTTCAAGACTATTGTCCGGGATTCCTTAAATGTTCGATCCATTGGTGAATGCGAACTGGAGTGCATCAAATCGTCAAAGTTCACGTGTCGAGCTTTCTCCTTTAGGTACGGACAAAGAACACCAGGCGGCATTATTGACAATTGCCTGTTGAGTGATTGGCCAGTTCGAGATATGGATAAGGAGCGGCATCTCGTTCTGGATCCATCCTTCGATGTCTTCGAAAGAGCCAGCTATGGCCATGGCTGTGAAATTCAACCAATTGTTGACGACAAGCATAAAAAATGTAATCATATCGTAGGTTTAAGAAAAGGGGATTTTTATAATGAACAATTCTATTATTTCAGTGTGCTACTTGGGTTACGGATCACCAGCAAAGCTATTGACTACCGCCATTAAAAAAGTTATATCAGTTCCCACGGAACTAGACTGCAAAAAGGAATGTATAAGGTATCGGGAGAACACTTCCTTCAAGTGTTATTCATTTAGTTTCGGGTACGTCACATGTATAAAGTGCTTCTGAGCAAATCTTATCATGATTATTCTGATAGATCGCATGCATCAACTTTCAACTGTGAGATGTCCGACCTAGACCAGACCGAACTAAAGCTCAACGTCCACTATGCGCACATTAATGATAGGGACTACTGGCTGTTCGCTTGGAACCCTTTCGATTGGACCTGTAGAGATAAGGTATTAACGATCGGTGGGACCAGAGTCAACAACGACAGACGTATGGACATTTTTCGGGAACCGGGTAAAATGAAAATACTAAACTTGTGCACGTAGGCTGTAGTGAGCAAAACAGATTCCAAATGAAAGATTGACCTTAGATCGTTTCACTTCGGTTTTGGACCCTTCCCTAATTTGCTTGTGTAAATATCACTCTTACTTGACTAGACTAGTTCTGCTATACTTGTAACTATTTTGTAAATATGATGATAAGAATTTATAAAAATGCCAAACTTATAAAAATCAACTACACTTAAAATAAGGAGAAGTCACCTGGCGGCATTACACTGTCTCGGGAAAACCTTGCCGTGTTGGTAGTGAATGTGCCAAAAATTTGGTGACAGGGTTCTATTCCTGTGAAATTGATGGCGGAGAAATCGGATCCTGGGATTACTGCTGCAAGGCTGACTACCCCTGTGGGTACTCTCAGGGGTTCGAATATCCTTGGTAAGGAAGTCAATGAAACATTTACTTCCAACTGAACAATTCAAACCCGCAGGTGCTTCGTAGGCGATGAACCAGACCAATGGCGAAAATGCAGTGACAGGTACTTCCCCGGAAATCATACCCAACTACTATCCAGCGCCACAAGTCCAGTGAAAGATAAAAAGAAACACCAACATTACCAAACACCTCCTCGACCTGGAGGACTACAGAGTCTGACTGATTTTACTGCCGCCCGCTTGTGGCCCGTCACGTATCTATACAGCGAGGGACCCCCAAACTCTACGGAACTCAGCAATTTTGTGGACTGCAACAAAGAAACCTGTTAGAATATATATTAGCAAAAACATTTTACTAACAAATTAGGAACTTTGCGGACATAAACCATCAAAGAGTTTCTACACTTATAAGACCTAAACTTTTGTAACATAATGATTCTGCATAAGCTCCACCGTATTTTTTGAATGATAACTGTTTCATAAACAAACCCAATAACCAAAACGCTGCTTAGTTTTAATGTTAAAAACTTAATCAATGGCGTTCTCTTATACATGTAATTATTTCTAGAATTAAACTGTATTCAATTAATCAAATTTTCAGAGAATTTGAAAGATTTCAAATAAAAGGCAATGAAAAGTTACTTTTTATAGAAAGCAACAGTTGTTTGGAAGTTGGAACCTCACCATTTTATACTCTAGATGTAGGGTCATCGTTGGCTTATTGACGTTAAAAACCGGTTTAAACGCTCAAAAATCGGTTAAAATTGTTCAAAAACATCCCATTATTGATTTTGAATACTTTTTTGACCACAGAAGGTAAGACGGCTGTGTTTCTGATGCATGAGAATCCTGTGAAATGAGAACAACTGCGTAAATTAGTGTAATCTGTTAAGAAAAAATACAATGGATCACAACTGAATTTTTGAGCTCGTCTCAAACTTTTCATGCTGATCCAAAATATTTTTGGTTGAAATACAAATAGTAGGTACCTACAACTTTATAATCGCAAACTAATAATCCTCATAAAAAGCAATCTGACTTATTGGGTATAAATGTAAAATATATTAACACCCGAACACTGTTTTCGATCCTCTAGTAATCTAGTTGTATGCATTCTCAAGTTATCGGTTGTACAGATAGACAGATAAACAGAGGTGTATAAGGGGTGTTTCTAAAGTCGCACCTAGATGTAAGCAGTGAATATTTTCTAAACGCTTCCTTTATTTAATGTCAGGTTTGAAAAATTGTTTTTTCAAATTTCGCAAAATGGCAGCCTCTAGTGAATTTTGAGGAAAAAATCTATGGTACGTATATTGTTTATAAAACTAAGGCCCAATTGATCGCTTAACTCAGCGAAAACTTAAGCTTTCACTCTGAAATTGGGCATACAAGTTTTGGCTTAAAAACAAAATCCGGTTTAAGTTTTTAATGTCTAGAATACAATGTAAAAATATCATCAAAATCCATTTAGTGGTTTTTGAAATATCGTGGACACCGAATGTGAATTTCGAACACGTAGTTTTGAAAAAAAAGTTTAAGACGTAAAAACAAAACGTATAAAGTCGGTCAAACTACCATAGTACCCAATTTTCGCCATTATTATTTGTCGAATCTACAAAAAAAAAAACTATATAAAACTTTTTGTAAAAGATAAAGCAAAGGTTTCTGTGCGAAATAACGGAGCAAATTTTTGGAAAAGTATTTCAAAAGTTTCACTTTTAAATTTTGCCTGAGATCAGCTGCCTATGAAATATGAATTGTAGAAGAGCCCTGTAGTAATTGCTTTAAAATCTTATCTTTAAAAGTATTTTCACGGAATATTCTTGACATATTGTGTACTAAGAAAATTTAAAAAAATGTTTTGATTTTTCGAAAATTCTAACTACACGAAACCCCTAAAATACAAAATGATTGCAAGTACTGTGGAATCGCGTTTAATACAATTTGTTTTACATAATAGCACTCAACTCCGTATTATCAGTATTTTTTACACTACGCACAACGCATTTTACACTTTTACAGGGACGATCAAGAAATCGGGTAGTTCGGTTGACCCAATCGCCCGATATCGGAATTCGGAAGCAGCACTCCCAACGGGCCTATTCACGTGACAATCTGCAGGAACCCTGCCAGTCGTCTTGACAAATTGAGTGCCAAATTGGGAAGTTAGTAGCCGCCTTATAACTTATAAGCGATGTGGCACATTTCAAATTGTCAAGTCACACGATAGAAAATTTGCAAAATTGCTTATAAATGTAGGTTTTTGCTATCGTCTGACTCCCTCTTTAGGCCAATTATGAATTTCTCTGGACGTCGATGGACGCAATTTAGAAACTATATTGAAGTAAATTAAATTATCATTAAAATTAACTCAAAAATAAAGTTCGTATTATCCCTTCATCCATCCATCACGCGAAATGGAATTTCGAAGGTCGGAAGTATTTGTGCGCAACGTATTTTTTACATATAGGTATATAGTGAATATATGAAAATTGTTTTTTTATTATACCAATTTATTATTTTATTTTTTATTATTCTTCTTGGCACGAAACGAACGGAAGGAACTGCTGGAATTGAAGTACAGCGAACGCGATTTTCATCACATTCCACTTGAGTTTGGTAATGAACAGTTTAGATCTTTAAAATTAAAGAAAATCGTCAGTGAAAGAACAAAATCACGAAAAATTGAGATTTCAAAATTGCTTAAAACCTGTTTCGAATGCATTCAAATGGCATAATATAGCCTCAGAATGGATTTCTCGAGTCGTAGACATAACACAAAGTGCGAAAATCCGATAGTGTTAATTTAAAGTTTTTCCCAATTTCGCTTTATGAGTCGAAAACCAATTCAGAATTGGCCCAATTTGGAAAAATTGGTGTTTTTTTGAACTCACAGGTTTATGCTCTACAACTTTTAGGAAAGGGGTTTTGATAGCATCTGATGTTGGAAAGTTACAGCACATTGAAAATGGATAAATCACAGTTTTTGGTAAAGTTCGAAAAATTTGCTGTTTTTTGGATCCCTATAAAAATCGAGCTACTGGACCAATTTTTGGATTTTTTTTTTGTAATCGACGTGAAATCTTGTCCTCTTTAATTTTCTATGGAACGGTTATCTAGAACATATGGGCCGTTTTGAAGATATAAGGGAAAAACTAGAAAAAGTCCGAAAATTTCGAAGTTTTTCGGCCACCAAAAGTTGTCCCCCCACTTTCGAGGTCGCAAACTTAGATTTGGCATACTCACACCATACCAAAGGATCCTAGAAAAAAAAAACTTTTGTCGGAATTAATGTAAGCTGAAAACTCCCTTGTATACTGGTCTATATATCTATATAGCGATTTTTTTCGGTAAATAAATGCTCGTGATTTTAATTGCCACTGAAAAAGAAAAGAAAAAGAAAGTTCCTTCTAGAATCTAGATGTAGAAACGCGCCGAGAAATGTTACACTTTGGAGAAAGACGAAAAACAATTTGGGCACAATCCACAATCCACAATCATATTCCTTGGTTTACAATGCGCAATTTATTTTCGATGTGTGTGTTTCGTCAACTGTGGAATTCACACGAAGTTGAAGATGAATCCCGGGTAAATTGTCTTGGGTTATTTTGTCTTGTGGAATTCACACGAAGTTGAAGACGAATAATCTCTTGATTCATTCAGCACTTGTGATCCTATTACCATAGACAAAGTAATAGGGCGTTTACACTGGAGATTAACTCAAGGTTAGATTAAGTTAATCTCAAAGTGTTTACACCACCAGTGACAAGCTTAACTCTGACATTTGCATGTCAACTTTATTTACTATATTTGACAGCAAGGCAGAAATAATAGCTTTTTTCTTTCTTTTCTGCTTCAAACTTTCCATGTTCACGAAAAAATATGTAAATATCAACTATGTACGCAGCAAACTGTCTTTAATCTTGAATTTCAAATCTTGACAGCAGTCACAAAAGTCCGATTTATCTAACAGCTGTTTGCTGAATTGCGCTGAATCGTTCGGGTCCGGGTTCGTGCATTGAATTGAGGAGATTAAGTGCGAGGTTTCATTCTAATCTGGTGAGCGAGGAGGTTACGATTTGTATGGGAAATCTCGTGATTAAGTACCTGGTTACCCCCGAAACCTCGAAAAGCGACGTAACCTCGTCGGTGTAAACGCCGTATAAGAATATTCTTACTTTGTCTATGCTATTACTTAATCAAACCAATGACGCAAACCCATAATTTAAAAATTAAAGGCTGGCAATACCAGACGGCGTGTCAGTTACAGAGGTGCTAGTATAGTTGGCTGTGCCAGCAAATCAAATAATTTTGTTTTACTGTAGTTGTGAAAATCAATTTAAAAATAATGAATAATCATTGGAGCAAACGAAAAACACAGAAATTTGTGCAATTATATCGGGATAATGAAAATGATTGCCCTGCTTCTTGCATTACTACATATTTGAATAACAAAATATCGCAGATATTATTTTGATTCTATCTTTATTGCTTACCTATTTGTTGTTCCAGGGGGCCTATTCTCGAAATCACTCGTAACTTTACGAATACGTAAACTCACCATTTACGAATGGTTTTGATGTATGGTGTATTCTCGAGATTCGTATACGTAAACATTCGAATGAAAATCATTCGAAAAGATACGAATGGGTATTTGCATTCGTAAGTGTCATTTGACGTTAACAAAATTTTTCGCGGTGTAATTTTTGTGAGTGAATTTTGTGATTTTGTGAAGAATTTAAAAGAAATTTAATTAATTTGTCAAAAATGGTATTATAATTAAGAAAAAAAAAAAGGTGCGAATATGTCGGCTGCGCAAAAGTTTTAATAAATTTTTTAGACGTGCATTCAAATTTAAAAATTGGCAAATTTGATGCGTCCAAGATTTATCGGCGTAATACGCCAAGCTTCACTTGAGACGGCAAACAAAATTATTGAAGCATCAGAAACTAAATTAACTTTGAAAAAAAGTTATTGTGAAAAAATCTGAGCTCCTTGAAGAAAAATTAAAAGCGCTTCTGAGAATTGCAGCAACAGAGGAGAGAAAAGCCAGTGCACTTGAAACAGCCGCTACTGCTTTAACGAATTTGACCACCAAATTCTGCGATTGAGATATTTACAGTGTAAATATATATCTAAGATTAGAAAAACGATAGATTATAAGATTTTATATTTACTATAATAAAAATTATAAAAATATGTACATTTGTCTTTAAAATTAAAAATCCATGCACACCAAAAACACAAGAATAAAATTCATTTTAATAGAAGTGGGGTTTCTTCACTATTGACGCACAAATTCTTCTTCCTTCAGCAAGCAAAGGGTTTAAGTTAGTAGAAGGTATACTTTCTTCAGTTCTATCAGCTTCAAAAAGGCCATGAAATTTCTCGCGTTCTTTTTCTATTATTTACAATTCACGATAAACAGCGCAAAGTATAAACGTAATGATTTTTGAGATTTTACGAAAACCAGTTTTGACGTTTAACAATTTCACCACGCTCGCAATTCTATTCGAATGGTGAAAAAATATTCGAGTGATTTCGAGAATCCGTCTGACATAAACCATTCGAAAGAAAGTACTCGAAAAGTTACGTATGCGTAAAGTTACGAGTGATTTCGAGAATAGGCCCCCAGACTCCAGTAGCGAAAGTGTAACCGCTATAGCGCCAGTGAGCTGGAATGCCAGTATTATGTTTCAAAACCCTTGCCAGCTGGCATCGTGTAACCCACCCTTTAGTTATTTGTCAAACTCAAAGCCCAGAGATTTTCTTAAACTAGGTCACTAGGTGTTATTTAATTAATAACATAAACATGCAAAATAGATAACTATGAATAAATCTCTGAGAAATAAGGCACTTTTTGTTGCTGCAGTTGCTGGCGGTTCTTTTCTAGCAGGAGCATTATTTGAAAGGAAAGGAGTTGTGCAGAATGTAAACAAGCTGGCTGATTCTAACCCAAATATCCTGCACCAGAAAAATGTACAAAATGTTCGCTTTTGTTAGTTTTGTGTATAATTTTTATATATTTTAGATAACACATAAACCTGCTTTGCCTTTTTTCGGAACAGTGTCTGCAGCAGTTCCATTTTCGCAAAACTCTAAAGACGACGAATTCAAAATCAGTCGAGTTCAGGAAATAATGAAGTATGGCTTTCCCGGACTAGCCAATGTGCGATCCTTCTCCGATTTCATTCTCTCCTATGACTCGAGAAATCGTGTCGCTCACTGGGTGTTTGAACATTTAACACCTGAGTCAATTAAATTCAGCGAAGTTACCGACAGATCACTCTGTACATTTAAACCCGATGAAAGCGTTCATCCGTATTTTAGAGCAGAAAATGCAGACTACAAGAATTCTGGCTATGACCGAGGCCATATGGCTGCAGCTGGAAATCACAAACGAAGTCAGAAACTAGTGGATGAAACGTTCTACCTTAGTAACATAGCCCCACAAGTCGGAAAAGGGTTCAATAGGGACTCATGGAACCGATTAGAAAGATACGTGCGCCAACTAACAAAGAAATATCCCAATGTCTATGTTTGCACAGGTCCTCTGTATTTACCGAAAAAGGAGGCCGATGGGAAAAAGTACATTAAGTATGAAGTCATCGGTGCAAACAATGTAGCTGTTCCTACGCACTTTTATAAAGTAATTGTAGGAGAGACTGCCGACAGCCAGCTTGAGATGGAAGCTTATGTAATGCCTAACGCAGAGATTAATGATGATGTCCCACTGGAAGTGTTTAAAGTGCCTCCTGAATCAGTTGAACGAGCCTCAGGCCTGTTATTTTTCAATAAAATATCAAAGTCTCAGCTGGTGAAAGTTAACGGCAAGAAATTGTTGTAGGTAATTTGTTTAAGTTTTGTAAACAATGTGCAATAAAAGACTTAATTTATAAAAGAACTATTTACTTTTGTAATGGCCAAAATCTCAATATTATACATCGCCAAAATTACTATTAAAAACAGCATGAAAAGAATTATTCGGATTTATTGAAGAAATCTCGTAATTTTAATTGCGAAGCAATAATAATTTGCAAATTAATTATAAGTCATATATCTAGGAGTTGCGCTAAATTTAGCGTAACTCTTAATAACTTTATTAACAGCCTCGAGGAAATCCTTCTCGGTGGCTACCTTACGCCTGGCTCGAATGGCAAACATTCCAGCTTCAGTACAAACAGAGCTAGAAGAGAAACAAGGTTATACAGTCTTCTTGCACGCAACTGGATGCGTCTTACCGGATCTCAGCGCCAGTTGAATTGGGACAAAGCCGCGCTAGCAATTCAAATCGGATATCTCTTTCTACCGACATTGAGCGAGCGTGAATTTTGAAGATGTGCGTTCTGCCTTCAAGATCTGGCAATCCGAATTCGACTTTCCTGTCTAAACGGCCTGGACGCATCAAAGCGGGATCTAAAGTGTCTGGACGATTGGTTGCCATTAATACCTACAAGAGGAATCTCAAATTTCCGATAAATGGGGTACACAAGACATTACCTTAATATTTCCTCTGGGATCAAAACCATCTAACTGGTTGATAAGTTCCAACATAGTGCGCTGAACCTCATTATCTCCGCCAGCTCCATCATCAAATCGAGCTCCTCCAATTGCATCGATTTCATCAAAAAATATAAGACACGCTTTCTTCGATCTCGCCATTTCGAAGAGTTCCCTCACCATTCTCGCCCCTTCACCCACGTATTTCTGTAAATACTCCGCATAAGTGGGCATTATTCATAGAGTTGCGCTATTTCTCTTACCTGAACCAACTCTGAGCCAATGACTCTTATGAAACATGCATCTGTTCGATTGGCTACTGCTCGGGCGCACAGAGTTTTCCCAGTTCCAGGAGGGCCAAATAGAAGAACACCTTTAGGTGGTTCAATACCAAGGTTAACGAATTTCTCCGGCTGTTGGAAAATGCAATATTAAGAGACTTTCATAAACATTTGTTACTAGCGCGCTTACGTGTAACAGTGGTGTTTCTACGACTTCCCGCAATTTCTCAATTTGCTCCTTACAGCCACCCACATCACTGTACGTAACATCCGGTTTGTCTTCAACTTGCATCATTGTAACAGTTGGATCAATTTTCGGTGGAAGCGGTATGTGAATTTGGTATTTATTGCGATCTACTCTGAAATAGCAGAACACGGTAAAAATGTTAAGTACCAGAAATCTTTGAACTAGCAGATACAACTCCAGAAGCACGACTCATTTAATTGCGTTTTCTGGATTTACAACTTACCCAACGCGCATTCCTTCCTCAATATCTGTTGGTGCAACAGAATCCGCTAAGTCAACTACAAACTTTGCGAACTGCTTTACATTTATGATGTACTTTGGGTCATCAGAATCTGCATTTATAATCTTTGTGCATCGTGCCACTTGAAGCGGCTGCTCATTTTGTAAGGTTTGTTTATCCGCAGCCAAGTCCCATAGCGCTGGTGGTGCTAACCCGGTATCACTTTCCTTGATGCCTGTCAATTCATTAACCTGCTTAATAGCCTTCTGAATATCTTCCTCAATGGTTTTGATAGATTTGTGGTACTGGCTTTGTCCCTAGATATTGAAGAAATTAATTCCTGCAAACTAATTTAATGTATCCTAACTTACATAGGTTTTCAGCAGCTCGATATCCCCTTCGTCCAATGCTTCATGAAAATTTTTTTATTAACTACGTTTACAGGGATTAAGATGCTTTTTACCTTTTATCTCTTTTTCTTCCTTTTCTTCATGTTTTATACGTCGCATATCATCGCCCAAATGATCCGGCATGTTTAATGCTTTTTAATATATTTTAAAGAAAGAAATAAACGCAATTTATTGATGAATTCTACGAAACTGATTGATTTGGCAGGAGATTATTACAAGCAAATTCTGACTGAAATGAAGTTCGTCACGATTCTCCAAAATATTGAAGTGTTCACAAGAACGATAAAATATATCGAACTTGCTACTTTGGTTGAACGACATGACAGTTCCGCCGTTCCGGTCCGTTCCGTCACCGGTCAAACTATCAAAATACGGATCGTATAGGCTGATTTACACTTACCAGCTGTTAGCGTCCGCTATAAAAACGTGGAATATATATTAAATATGTTTTAAATTAAAAAAGTTTAAGTTTTAAAGTACCTCTGTAGAACTAGGAGTTATATCTACGTATAGTAATAAATATTAGCATTATATTCGAAAATTCTTCTTACCAAGAAACACCCACGTAACATAAATTCAAAAAAATGTAAAAAAGCATCAATTGCAAGTCTATTTCATAATTCATGAAAAAACGAGAAAAACACACTTGTTTTGTTCCAACAATTTTTAATAAATTTTAAAGTTTACACGACGCGTTTCACCTTGTTAAAGCATCATCAGGTTACACACTCAATATATATCATAGCTTAATTTTAAACATATACATTGTGTGCCCTCGTCGCGTCGCCTCGTTCTGGAAACATCTACATTTAATTAATCCTAATATTGATTTCAATTCATATTCATCGTTGCACTAAAACATTTCTCCTATTATTAGGCAATGACAATTTATTGAAAATAATTTTTACAAATACTAGTCCCTACAATTAACTGTAATTTCAATCAATTTTTATTAACACTAGTTATTTAAAACAGTTTAAAAAATTAAAATTAATAAAATGAAACTTCTTTTAAAATGGGTTTCTATTTTTTACCTCTGTGTATTAAAAATGTTGAAAAAATCATAATGCCATCATTATAATCATAATATTTTTAATCTGTTTCATAGATGGAAATCGTTTTATATCATGTCCAGCTATAATTTCATCTATAAATTATCTTTGTCCATGTTATCTTTATCTTTTTAAGATGAGAAAACTTCTGTGATAAATACTGTGCCGTTTTTTTCCGATTTGAGGAAGTATATCTGGCAACACATTTTGCGAATAGAATAAATGTGTTTTTATTGACATCAGATCTACGGCAAATAACTCATTTTTAGATTGATATTTAACTGCGGCTTTATATAGGTTCTGAGTAACACCGCCAGTGGTTGTTGGAGTTCAGTTGTCAACATGTATTTTGACGTTTAGCTTAGGGAAAAGTTTGACAACAGGCGCATTTATAAAAGTATTCACAGTTTTAATCGGTAGTGCGGATTGAACGATTTTATTGTTTACTTTTTCGTTTCTAACAAGTTACTTGAAATAAAATTAACTATGTTGGAGTTTTGCGGAAATAATTTGTTAAGTTAGAGAACCGCCAAAACCGCTCCGAGTATTATAATGTAAGCCATAACCTCTGAATCCAGGCTCATTTGTTTACAAATATTTCGAATTTCATAGAACGAATCCAGTTAAGCGTTCACAATGGCTGCTAACTATATTCCTGTGACTGTGGGTGCTCCGCAATTAGATATATCGCAACTAAACACTTTTAGGAGCTATGTAACTATGTTAGGCGACCAAGTGGCTAAGGACGAAATCAAGTTAAAGGCAGCACAGGAGCTCAGTGAACATTTCGAAGTCATTGTCCAGTCCAGTGCATTTCCGTCCTTCTTGGAGCATTTAATTAAGATATTTCTGAAATTTCTTCAAGAAGGCGAACCGCAATTCATTTCCGAAAACACAACGCAGCATGTAAGTTTCGTTCTTTCGAAATGCAGCGTGTTAATAACCCTTCCTACTTTTAAAGGTGCGAAAACTCATGTTGGAAATGATCCATCGAATACCATGTACGGATGCTTTGCGACCTTATGTTAAGCCAATCATATCCCTTACGTTGAAGCTACTACGAACAGACAACGAAGAAAATGTATTGGTGTGTCTCCGCATCATAATCGAGCTGCACAAACACTTCCGACCGCCCTACAATCCAGAGGTAGAGGATGCTTGTTTGAGGTGTGCCTAGCGTATCTAAGTGTCTTACTTATTTCCCTGCAGATTCAACATTTCCTCACCTACGTCAAAGATATATACATAGACCTGCCGAAACACTTGCCAAAAATCTTTGAGCCCAGCCCTCAAATTCGCGTGAAGGACTTGAAGGAGTTAAATTTCGAGCAGGTGCTGTCGGAAACCTTTACCACAAAGACAATCCACGTTGAAAGGGTTACAGAGAACGGAGCCGTGACACAAGCTGTAAGTTCAATTAGTTTTATTCTTGGACAATTATGCTCTGAATGTTTTTCTTCCAAAGTATAACTTATTGCCAAGAGGAGTTTTGTCGTTAAAAGTATTCCAAGAACTACCTATAATTGTGGTGCTGATTTACCAGATATATAAAGCCTCAGTACACCAAGAAGTGTCTGAGTATGTTCCCTTAATCATGAGCACTATCCAACTGCAGCCGTCTCCAGTTCAAAGGTATGCCAATGACTGTAGTCTGATTGTTAAAAGGAAAATTGTAAAAAACTCTTGCAGAACCTCGACATATTTCAACAAGGAGATATTTGTCGACTTCATGGGAGCTCAAATAAAGACTCTTTCCTTTTTGGCGTACATCGTTCGTATTTATCAGGTGAGTAAAGAAAAATACAATGACATTACTAATTAAAACGCGAATGTTCATTACCAATACTGAATAAAAACCTTTATAGGAAGCTGTGCTGAGTCACTCTTCATCCGTGGTGAAAGGAGTTCTTCAGTTGATGCAACTCTGCCCAAAGGAAGCTGCAAATCTGAGGAAGGAGCTGCTTGTAGCGGCGCGGCACATATTCGCAACAGAGTTGAGAATTAGTAAGAACTTTTGGTCCCCGTTGAAATCATATGTAGTAATACCAATAATTTTCTAGAATTCATCCCGGTCATGGACAAGTTGTTCGATGATGACCTGCTGATTGGACGTGGAGTTACGTTAGATTCCATAAAACCACTGGCCTACTCAACACTGGCTGACTTGGCTCACCATCTTAGAGCCAGTTTAAACTTGGATGCTCTAGAAAAAGCTGCTGTTATGTTTTCAAAGAATGTGCACGACGAAACTCTGGCAACCAGTATACAAGTAACCAAACATATATATTTCTCCTTGTAATGAGGTCTAAGTGCTGCTGTACTTTTCAGACAATGTCATGCAAGATTCTGTTGAACCTCGTAGACTGCATTCGTCAGCACAGTGAAAATGAACCAGTACGAGCAAGGGTCCTGCTAATCAAATTGCTGAGGGTTTTCACAATGAAATTTCAAACAATCGCCAAGATTCAATTGCCTTTGATAATGCAAAAATGGTATGAAAGAAAAGTGCAGGAGGTGTTTGATCTATTTAATCGGTTATTTCAGGAAGTCCTTCAAAAATGACCAGCAAAGCAACTCTGCAGGCCAGCCAAGCGACTCTGCGAAGGATAGTGTGTCATTGGTAATATTAAAAAAATTAAAATGAAAAAAGAGCAGCTCAGGCTTTATTGTATTCATCCTCAGCAAGATGTTCCTGCTTCAGAACAAGCTTCGAAACTAAGCAGTATCGGATTTCCTCCCCCCGTCAACCTCAACGTCGTAGAATACAGGAACTTGGTGAAGACCTTGGTAGGAGGCGTCAAGACGATAACTTGGGGCTGCGTTAGTTGCAAAGTAAGTGCTGTATCTTTAAAATAGTGTACTTCTGGCTGAGTAACTTATCCAATGTAGTCTGTTCACGCGGACAATACGACTCCGCAAATGATTAAGTTCTTCCAACCGCACGAGCTGCTGATTTACATTGACTTGGTTTACTATGCTCTGGAAGCGTTGGACATCTACACCATAAACATCCCGAATATAGGACCGAATGCTGTGCTGAAATTGCCGGGTGGTCAAACAACAAGAAATAAAGAGGAAAAAGAAGTTCTGGAGCACTTCAGTGGAATTGTAAGGAAATTTCTCAATATTGTCCTGACTTGGCAGTGTTTTGTAATATTTTGCAGTTCCTCATGATGAGCAATCAAAACTTTCAAGAAATATTTTCAACCACTATCGACTACATGGTGGAAAGGATCTATAAGAACTCTGCCCTACAAGTTGTGGCTAATTCGTTCCTTGCTAATCCAAGTACTTCGTCCTTATTTGCGACGGTATTGGTTGAATACCTTCTGGGGCGAATGGAGGAAATGGGATCTAATCTGGATAGATCAAACTTATACTTGAGGCTTTTTAAGTTAGTGTTTGGCAGCGTTAGTCTGTTCCCGTCTGAAAACGAGCACATGCTGCGTCCGCACCTTCACAACATTGTTAACAGATCCATGGAGCTGGCCATGACTGCCAAAGAGCCCTACAATTACTTTTTGCTTCTCAGAGCCCTGTTCCGGTCCATTGGAGGTGGAAGTCACGATTTGTTATATCAAGAGTTCCTCCCATTGTTACCTAATCTTCTGGAAGGCCTGAATCGATTGCAAACTAGATTTCACAAGCAATGCATGAAGGATCTTTTCATTGAGTTATGTTTGACCGTCCCAGTTCGACTGTCATCTTTGCTTCCGTATTTGCCATTGCTAATGGATCCACTTGTATCCGCACTTAACGGATCGCCTACATTGATAAGTCAGGTACACTTTTCTGGTAACATTATACAAATATCTACGAGCGAGGTATTAACAACAGGGTCTTCGCACACTGGAGCTTTGTGTCGACAACTTGCAACCAGATTTCTTGTACAATCATATTCAACCTGTTCGGGGAGATTTGATGCAAGCACTTTGGCGGACATTGCGAAATCATGACAGTACAGCTCTTGTTGCTTTTCGAGTCTTAGGAAAATTTGGTGGTGGTAACAGGAAAATAATGACCGAACCACAGCGATTGACTTACAATGATAAAAGTTCACCACCGCCTACAGTAGTTGTTTACTTCCAAGACGCCGAAAAATCTATTAGTTTTCCTATGGATAAAGTAGGTTTTTTTTATGTATATCGCCCTTGTTTCATACATTGTTTTACAAAACTTTTTTAGATAATTCAAGCAGCACTCCAATCATTGAGTTCCAACACTACGGACACATTTTATCGAAAACAAAGTTGGGAAGTTATAAAATGTTTTCTAGGTAACAGTATTAATTATTGTATAATCACGTATAAATTTTTGTCCTTTTCTTCATAGCTGCGTCTATTAATTTGAATGATGATAAACGACTGCTTTTGAATTTTTTTATGCATCCAAGTTTTACTGATGGCAATATTGGAAATATTCGTTACAAATGCCAGGAATCGGAAGCAAGACAAGCACATCAATCAGCCCTTACAGCGATGTTAGTTGCAGCTGCCACAAAAGAGCTGCGAGAATCAGTGTTCCCTGTAATGGTAGCAGTAGTCCGGCACTACACGATGGTCGCAATAGCGCAACAAGCAGGACCCTTTCCGTCCAAGTCCTTCAGAAACAACTGCAGTGTCGATCCTCACGTATTGATAGACGCACTCGCAGTGTGCATGGGTCACGAGGAAAAGGAACTGTGCAAACCGGGGCAACTATGCATCGGTTTGATTTTAGAAACCGCTACCAATATAATGGGGAACAAGGAAAGAGCATGCAGACTGCCTCTCATGCAATATTTGGCAGAACGGATGGCTTCACTTTGCTACGAAAGACCGTGGTACGCGAAAATGGGTGGCTGCAAAGCACTGAAATGCTTCTATGACCACATGGCAATAAGATTTCTTTATCAGAACATGTTCCTGTTCCTGAAAGCGTTCATGTTTGTGTTAATGGACTTGGCCGGAGAAGTGTCCAACGGCGTGATAGAAATGGCCCTAACCTGTTTGGAAAAAATGCTACGCATATGCATGGTACCTTTAGAAAAAGATTGCAAAAATGAAGAACTGATTCAAATGCAAAAGAAGGCAATGTATGAAGTTATTCATGAGCTGGTCTGCCAAATTACAAGCCCTAATACATTTATACGAAACGGGGCAATGTCCTCACTAAAATTGATCGCAGAATTACAGGGAAAAACAGTTACAGAAATAATGGAACCCCACCGCGATGTAATTCCTCCCAAGAAACATTTTATTCGTCTTCAACCAGTGAGCACTCAAATCGGATTAATGGATGGAAACGCATTTTGTATGACCTTGGAGCCAAAGTTGTTTACTATTGGTGAGCCTGCTAGGGTATAACCCCATCACTACAATTTTAACTTCTTTATTTTTAGATTGGAAAAATGAAGAAAACAATCACCACAAAATATTTATAAACGAGTTGGTTACACTAGTTGAAGCTGAAGACTCTGTTTTAGCGAAATTGGAGTGCTACAAGAACGTTAATAATTTAATTCCACTTAAAAAAAGTGCTCTCGGAGTTTTGGCAGCTTGCCATTATATTCCAGAAGAGACTTTTCGTGAAAAAATTATTTTGATTCTATTTAAGATTCTAGAAGAAGATAACACGGAATTACAGGAGGCAGCTTTTACATGTATGCAAAAGTTCATTTCAGGATTCAAAATTGACAAGGAAGCTGTATATTTATTCTTATTCAAAGCGAGTATTATATTTAGAAGTCTTCATTTTACAGATACACAAGGGAATGCGGCCCCTTTTGCTTACGCTGGGCGACTACAGAAACTTAACCCTCAATGGCACTAAGCGATTATTATATCTGACGCAGTTGTTCCCATCCATGTTCAATGAAAAACTGTGTGAACAGTTACTTCAGCATATACAGAAAATGCTTGAGATATCAATAGCCTCCCACAAAGGGATGGAAGTGCCCAACTTCTTAGCTGTTTCAAAAACTGGAGACTATGAGCAGAAGATTTATACGTTGATCGGAATTTTTCATCAAATACCGGCAGCGAGTTCGAAATTCATCGATAGCCTTTGTCAATTAGTCTTACAAACAGGGAAAAGTTTAATGGTAAGCAAAATATCAAATACGTAGTTCAAATTTTCATTATGTTTTCATGACAATATGATTATTGCAAAATTATAGATAGAAGCCTCTTGTCCTTACCGGGAGCCTTTATTCAAGTTTCTTCTGCGCTATCCCAACGAGACAATTAATCTATTCTTAAACGACATAAATGTTACTAATGCTCAGTGGAATCGGTGAGTTCCAATTCGATTTGAAAAAACCTACTTAAAACAATACACTTTTCCAAATATCTTAGGTTTATGATTTATATGCTGAAGCACAAGGACGGCTTACCTTTCCGTACAGTAATGCAGCACACAAAATCTGCCAGGCTAGTTCAACTCATCCACTGCAGGTACGTAAATAAATAAAATAGCGGACAAACAATACGATAATTTTGTTATACGTCTAGTCCTCAGCAGACGCCCCAACTCTTAAACGAAGAACAGTGCTACGAGGCGCGGAGACAATCAGTCATGATCATCCACACCCTAATGGAGTTCGACGATCGCTGGCTCTCATCGCAAATGGATATTGTCAATGCCTTGAAACTTCAGTGGCAGACAAATCTCTACAAAGTATTGACAATCGTTTGGTTTCTGCAGCACACATGTCATGATCTCCATTTCAGACTTGCACCGAAAATATTGTGTGCGACTTGTGGCATCTAATTGGAAAGATCCTACTGTTCTACTTCTCTCACAACACCACCGACATCGACCTGCTCTTTCAGCTCTTGCGTGCTCTTTGTGTTCATTTTATTCCGGATTTCCACTTCCTCCGGGACTTCCTCCAAAACACAGTCGCTCAAAACTACACTGTCGATTGGAAACGTAAAGCCTTCTTCCTTTTCGTGGAAAATTTCAACAACACTGAACTTTCTGAAGAGTTAAAGGCCAAGGTATCACCACTTGATTGTTTTGTCTAAAATTTATTTGATTCTTGCAATTCGTTGGCAGATTTTAACGACAGTTTTAATACCTTGTTTCGCTGTGAGTTTCGACAAAGGAGAGGGAAATAAGTTAATTGGAGCGCCTCCTGCTCCATACCAGGAGGACGAAAACAACGTTGTTTCCGTTTTCATAAGCAAAGTAGGTATACCGAAAAATACTATTAACTAAATACTATACATCATGTACGTTAGGTTTTCGATCCGGAAAAGCCTTTCGCAAATGACGACGGAGTGAGGATAGCATTGCTTCAGTTTGCTTGTCTTCTGGTGGAGCGCGCTTCACCTCATATTCACGATGGTGACGCCAACAACAAACGTCAAGGGAACAAGTTACGCAGATTAATGACCTTTGCGTGGCCTTGTTTGCTCAGCAAGAACTGTGTCGATCCAACTGCAAGGTACCATGGCCATTTGTTGCTCTCTCACATTATTGCAAGGCTGGCCATTCATAAGAAAATTGTCTTGCAAGTATTCCATTCCTTACTAAAGGGCCATGCCCTGGAGGCACGTCCAGTTGTACGTCAGGCCTTAGAAGTCTTAACCCCAGCAATGCCTTTGCGAATGGAAGATGGTAACACTATGCTGACACATTGGACAAAAAAAATAATAGTCGAAGAAGGACACTCGATGCAACAATTGTTCCACATTCTGCAACTAATAGTGCGCCATTACAAGGTAAGTTGCATTACGGTTTCCATAAGTGATCTCCTCAGAATATATTGTTATATTTTAGGTTTATTTTCCTGTAAGACATCATTTAATTCTGCATATAATAAGTTACATGCAACGACTTGGTTTTCCTACAACGAGTTCAATAGATTACAGAAAACTGGCTGTGGAATTAGCTGATGTTGTCATCAAATGGGAGTTACATCGCCAGAAAGAAGAATTTTATAATTTAGAGGAGAGCGATTGTAAAGTGTCGGACGACAAAGTGGGGACAAGCGGCGAAGTTAAGCGTCTTGCTCCAGATGATAGCAGTGAAAAAAGAAAAAAACTGGTTTTAATGGAATCTAAAATACAACCACAATCGATCCCAAGTATTTTAAAATCTGAAAGTTTCTTAACGTGTTTTTAAATTTGGTTTTTATTGACAGCAATAAAATTAGATGATAATAATCCACCTATAGATAAAATTTATTGCGATGCTGTTCTCAACTTCCTTATTCGCCTGGCCTGTCAAATAAACGAGCCACAACCGACTCCAGGAGTTCCATCACAAGGTGAAAGTTTATCTCGACGGTAATTTCGAAATTCGTACTATACATATTTGTATAAATATAATTTTTTAAAAAAAACCTATGTTCTTCCAGTTGCATGGTGCTGCTAAAAATGGCTACGAAGTCGGACGTATGGCCTCGACCTTTCGATTTAAAGCTCGGTTGGATAGATAAGTTGCTGGCAAGTGTCGAGACACCACAAGCTAACCTTGGAAATATTTGCATAGGCCTGGAATTCTTAACGTATTCGTTATCTATATTAACGAAGGATCAGATTCTAGAAACTATTAAACCGATTCAACGGGGCTTATCGTTTTGTGTCAAATGCCAAAACACGCGTGTCATTCGGCTGATGCATGCCTTCCTTTCCAAGTTAATGCAGAGTTTTCCGCCGAACTCCAATCATAAACAGGATGCCTTTGAATTGCTTTATACTACTGTTAGCAAAATGATCTTAGAAGGATTAGCTGCTTACGAGAAAGCCTCCCCTTCTAATCCGTCACATCTGTTTGGAACTATAATGATTCTCAAGGCTTGTTGCACGAATAACCAAAACTACATTGATATAATAATGCTACCTTTTATGAAACTTCTGAACAAATTAACAAAAGATCATCTAAGTGGAGTGAATTCTACATCAAACACTGGACAAATAGAAGGCGGATCATTGTCTTTAGAAATATTAATTCTATCTTTAGATTTGATAAAAAATCGTATAGTTGTAATGAGCCCTGAGATTCGGAAGTTATTTATCGGTAATATTCTTGTGGGTCTGATTGAAAAAAGCAACGACTCGAAGGTAATTTGTTGAGTTTTTTAAACAGTGTTAAAATAAACTTATTTCTTTCAGATCATTATGACTATTGTTAAAATGATGGAGGATTGGATAGTACGAACGGGTTCTTTAGCAAATCTAGAGACGCCGACTCTGCGGGAAAAATCTGTTTTATTAGTGAAACTCATGCGATATATCGAAAAGCGTTTTTCTGACGACCAAGAATTATATATTCAATATCTGGAATTGATTAATTACATATTTCGAGACAATCAACTGAAAAACTCCGAATTAACTTCGCAGCTTGAGGCCGCATTTTTGGCAGGACTACGATTTAATCAACCAAGCATTAGGTCAAAATTTGTTGAAATATTTGATAAAACCATTAAGAAACGATTATACGACAGACTTCTGTACATAGTTAGCTCTCATGCTTGGGACTCTATTAGTCCACACTACTGGATTAAGCAATGCATCGAATTGCTTGTCTTAACAGCAAGCTCAACCAAAATTCAAAATACAAATGCAAGTCATTTACTTCCAAGCATTTCATCTGTACTCAATTCTGTTGACCCGAAGGAAATCAGGAATTTCGAATCTTTTAATTTAAATCAGACTATAGTATCAGATAATTATGATACTGCGGAAAGCAATGAAGATATTTTTGACATTGATCTGAGCATCGATCCGAATTTATCAAGGCAAGAAGATAGTGAAAAACCTGTGGCAAACCGTCAGGCAGTTATAAGGAAATTAATTTCAAAACAATGCGAATTCTTGGAAGAAAATAAAAACGTACGCACAGAAAATTTACTTATATCCACAGCTCAACTCTGTCATACGAATATCGAATTGGCTGAAGGAATATGGTTGGATGTGTTTCCACGATTGTGGTCTATTTTAAGCCCGGACCATCAGCAACATTTGTCTAAGGAGTTTGTGGCATTTTTGTCTTCAGGAACCCAAGTTATTCAAAAAGATTGCCAGCCCAACGCATTAAATACGTTTGTAGAAGCCCTTACTCATTGTCAGCCTCCGATTTACATACCGCCAAATTTGATTACGTACTTGGGAAAAGCGCACAATTTGTGGCACCGGATGACCTTAATGCTGGAAGAAATGACAAGTACATGGTCTGCCAAATTTCAACAATATGAAGATAACTCGGATATAGATATAGAGTATAATGTAGAATACAACCCAATGTCCCCTATTTACGATTCCTTGTCCCAAATGTATTCCGCCTTGCACGAGGAAGACATGTGGGCTGGTCTTTGGCTCAAATATGCGAAATACTCGGAAACCAATACTGCAATTGCCTACGAACAAATGGGCTTCTTTGAGGAGGCACAGGGTGCCTATGATTTGGCGATGACGAAATTCAAACAAGAGGTGTCCAATGGACCAGCGCCAATCGATATAAACAGTGAACTGCTTCTCTGGGAAAATCACTGGATACGCTGCGCAAAGGAACTCAATCAGTGGGACATTCTACTAGACTATGCGCAATCGAATAAAGAGAAGAAATCATACCTCATTATGGAGAGTGCTTGGCGAGTGCCGGACTGGAATCTAATGAAGCAAGCACTCATTAAAGTGGAACAGACGAGTCCGAAGTTAGAAGGTTACAAGGTGAATTTGTATCGAGGATTCTTAGCCATCCTGAATCAGGAAGACCAGCAGTTAACTAGCGTTGAACGGTATGTAGAATTAGCCTCCAGTCTGTGTATGAGAGAGTGGCGTCGATTACCCCACATAGTATCGCATATACATTTGCCATACCTCCAAGCAGCTCAACAAATAATGGAACTTCAAGAAGCATGTCAAATTCATCAAGGTCTAATCCAGTGTCGTAACTCGTCACTGCACGATATGAAAGCAGTTGTGAAGACATGGAAAAACAGATTTCCAGTTATTGCTGATGACTTATCTTATTGGAGTGACATATTTACTTGGCGACAACATCACTATCAAGTAATTACACAACACCTGGAACTTCAGCCTGATCAAGGACATCTGAAAATGATTGGAGTTCATGCTTCAGCACAAGCGATCATACATTTTGGGAAGATCGCTAGAAAACATAACTTAACAGGTGTATGTCAAGAAATGTTGTCCCGTATATACACCATTCCTTCAGTTCCGGTTGTTGATTGCTTCCAAAAAATTCGCCAACAAGTAAAATGTTCACTTCAAATCGCCTCAGTTAGTAGTCGAGTTGTGCTAAAAGAAGCTCTCGAAATTATAGAGCCTACAAATCTCAATTACTTCTCTAAAGAAATGACTGCTGAATTTTATGCCATGAAAGGATTGCTTCATGCCCAAATAGGAAATTCTGAGGAGGCTAATAAAGCTTTCTCTGCATCAATACAACTCCATGACGGTATAACGAAGGCCTGGGCATTATGGGGTGATTACTTAGAAGCCCTCTTTACTTCTCACGAGCACGAATCAATAAACATTGGTACAAGTGCACTAACCGCATTCTTACATGCATGCAGGCATCAAAATGAAAGCAAAGCGCGAAAGTACTTAGCTAAAGTTCTCTGGTTATTATCATACGATGATGCAAATTCAAGTCTTTTGAATACTCTTGAGAAATATTCAGCTGGTATACCACCGTCTCATTGGCTTCCATGGATTCCACAATTACTACGATGTTTAGTTCAATATGAAGGAACTGTAATTATTAACCTGTTGAATCAAGTAAATATTTTTTATATGATTTATTTAGCTATCTCTAAATGAAATATTTTAGGTAGGAAGAATGTGTCCGCAGCCATTGTATTTCTCCATTAAAACTCTATACTTAACACTAAGATTCGAGCAATTGGAAAAGCTTAAGAATATAGAGCAAGTAATGAAAAAGCAAACATCACAGCAGCACCAACAAGCAGTAATTAAAGCAACACCGTCGATGACCAGGTGTTCCAGGGTCATGCAAGTGCTATGCGAAATACATCCCACTATAATAAACTCTTTGGAAGGTATTGTAGATCAAATGATTTGGTTTAGAGAGAATTGGTATGAGGAAGTCCTTCGTCGATTACGTCAAGGATTGCAAAATTGTTATGCAATCGCTTTCGAAAATCGCAGCGAAAACGTAGCTAAAGCTGCTATCACTCCACACACTTTACAATTTGTAAACAAATTAGTTTCAACATTCGGAATCGGTATAGGTGAGCTCTTATACGGTCTTCACAGAAGCTATTATTATTAATTTCTTTTTTTTTTTATTTTGTAGAGAATACTTCTAGCACTGTAACGTCATCAATCGCCAATTTACCGGGCACACCACTAGCACGTCGAGCTCAAACAATAATGCTTGATCCGATGTTTCAAAAAATGAAAGAACAATTTACAAATGATTTAGATTTCTCCCAGCCAGATGCAATGAATCTGCATAATTTAATAAAAAAATTGAAAAAGTGGATAAAAATTCTGGAAAAAATGACAATGACCCTTCCTAAATCATTTTTAATTGAAGAAAAATGCAGATTTCTATCAAATTTCAATCAAAAAACAGCTGAAATAGAACTTCCAGGAGAATTTTTACTTCCTTTACCGTCTCAATATCATATACGGATAGACAGATTTATGCCGAGGGTTGAAATCGTCCAAAAGCATAACACAGCTGCACGCAGACTTTATATTAGAGGAACTAATGGCAAGCTGTACCCGTATTTAGTGGTAAACGACTCCGGCTTGGGAGAAGCTCGAAAAGAAGAACGAGTTTTGCAATTATTAAGAATGTTTAACACTTACCTTGCCAAACAAAAAGAAACATCACGCCGATTTCTAAATATAACCGTTCCTAAAGTCGTTCCAGTATCTCCATTGATGAGATTAGTTGAAGATAATCCGGCAAGCATATCGCTCTTAGATATTTATAAAAAAGACTGTAATAAACGCAATGTTGAGCATGAAACTCCTATTGCTAGATATTATCAACGTTTGATTGAAGTTCAAGCTAGAGGATATGAAGTACCGGAAGATATACTTCAAAGCATCTTGCACGAAGTACAAAGATCTTTAGTACCAAAAACAATTTTAAAGAATTGGGCACTCAACAACTTTGAATCAGCTGCAGACTATTGGCAATTTAGGAAAATGGTTTGTTTATAAAATGTCTCAAAATTAACAAAAATATTTATACTATTTTTATACAGTTTACTCTACAACTTTCGCTTGCCTGTGTCTGCGAGCATGTTTTACATTTGACAAGACTAAACGCAGATATGATGTACATGCACCAGGACTCTGGGCTGATGAATATTTCGTACTTCAAATTTAATATAAATCCTTCCACTGGGGAATTGGAGGGAAAAAGACCAGTACCATTCCGATTAACTCCAAACTTAACTGAATATCTTTCCCCAATTGGAATAAATGGTCCACTGAAAGCGTCTATAATAGCCACATCCAGATGCTTAGTATACCCAAATTTTAAATTATCCGCTATTTTGAAAGTTATTTTAAGTGATGAAATTATTTATGTTTACAAGAAAAGAACTAAAGACAAAAACCCAATGGGTAATGTTGATCCAGAGTCAACATCAGATATAGATATGATGGAAATTATATCGGTCGTCAATGAAGCGGTTGCCGCAATTTTACTAAGATTAAATGATATTTGCTATTTTGACAAAGCAGAAATGAATAAGATAGAATACTTAATCAAAAAAGCCACATGTCCAAGTAATTTAAGTCAAATGGATCCAGCATGGGGTCCGTGGCTTTGAAAGTATATTTCGCATTATATTTTTTAAATAATTTTTGTACACTTTCCAAACGGCCGCGGCGTTTTCCTCATGTTTATTTACTTCGAATTAACATACATTTAAGTTACAATATCGTCTAAGTGATTACTGGGATCAGAGCATTGACCTCTTATTCTAAGATTCATAAAAACTTGTTCTTTTTGTAATATACATAATATTATAGTTTATATTCTGTTCTTAGTTTATAATGTTTTAAGAAACTGTTTTAATTTAATTCATCAAAGAGGTGATTACTACAATAAAAGGCAAAATGTAAGATAAAAAAACAACTTAAAAATATTAAGAGGATTATAAAAATTTAAAATAAACCTCAAGAGAGCCGACCCTTCATTGAGTCTTTAGACAAATAAAAATCAATAGACGTGAATTTGGAGTTAAAAATTCGTGACGTTGACATAAGAAGCTCATTCAGGCCGCAATTAGTACAACGGGTAGGCAGAAAAAAGAAACTATGATCCCTGAGGGTACGGGTAGGAATAGAAATATTCTAAAGTGCAAGGATCTTAGGGGAGTTGACTGCGCCAGTCATCACTCAAAGGCAAAAATAGCTCGACTGTTAATACGCCACTGCTCTAATGACCGTAAAGAGATCAGTTTAAGCCGGTCTTTATAAGGAAGGAAAGCCAAAGGATTGCTGCACCGCAGATGGCGAAGAGAGAACCTCAGAAAGCGACGCTGGATTGCTTCCCTGCGGTTAGAATGAACAACGTAATACGGAGACCAAACCACACTGGCGTAAAGTATACGCCTAACGTAATATGGCGATCGTCAAACACTTTAGACCAGCGCTTGACGAAAATCAGGGTAGCACAAGCCTTGGCGACAATGAATTCGATGTGGCCAACAACAACATAGCTAGCTCTTATACCAAGATCAAGATCCTTAGTTTTAAGAAGAACGGATTAAGAAACATCATTAATCTATTTCGTCGCAACTGTCTAGTTTCTGTGATATAGCGCCCACCGGTACAATATTTTTGTTGTTATGGTTTATTCTTGGATTTCAAGGAAAAGTCTAATCGACCTGTGTTTCCTCAGATCTGGGAAATAATGGAATCATACTTTTTTTTTTGCTTCTGGAAAATTGAGAATTTTCGATTTTTTTTTTTGATTTTTTTTTTCAAACTCGCCAAAATTATAATAAAAATTGAAATTTCGAAAAATCCGTTTTGGATTCAATTTGACAAACCTTCAAAAAGAAAACATAAACATACTTCATACCACTGGTATAGTTCGCAGATTTTGCAGGAGAGCGCGAAAATAGTGTTGCGAAAACGCAGCATTAGGACTTGTTCTTTTTTATACGGTTCGACAAGTGATTATTTTTTAATAAATAGAGAATTTAAAACAAATATAACTTTATTATACCTTAGGTTCTCACGATACAATAATAGGCCGTATTTATAAAAATCAAGCATTTGCTTTGAAGTAAAAGGTAGCACTAGAAAGTCAGAGGTAGAAGTAAAAGGTTCTACTTCAAATCGTATTTATAATCTTTACCTTTTCCTTGCAAGAAAATACTTCACATAAAAGAAGTGAAGTGTGCAAAGAATTTACGACTCGGATTCCACACGTGTTACAAAAATTTCCGAAATTGCAATTCATATTTGGAGTTCAGCAATACGTATACAGTCTATTTATTTGTTCATGTGTTTCAAAATAATGAAATATATTGAAGATGGCGACGCCGCGCCGTGGTCCTCCTTTTCTTTGATGTTGTTTGGAAAAACCTCTCAGCGACAAGAAATTAAGACTGGCGACAAGGTAAATCGTCTTCAACTATCGATATGTAATAAAAGGGTCACCTCAGAGGATTTTAAGTAAATGTCCTAGAATACAGTTAGATAATTGAACATCTTGATCGTTAAGTGGCGAGCGAGTTAAAAAAAAAAAGTGGTGGTAGTTCGTTAGGATTGACACGTCTAAAAAAAAAAGCAATCCTGATGAAATGCAGTTCATATTGCAATCGAACAGCTTTAAGGCTACAGCTCACGGACAAAATACACGACGCCCACGCAGTGTAACACACACCAAAATTTAAAGTTCGGACACGGGACAATAGTACTTAACACTAATAATAGTGAAAATAACGTTCAAATATTACAGATGGTTGCAACGACTTCGCTGATCAGTACTCGATCACCAACTACCGTTTTTCTCAACTTGGTCCCGAATTGGCCTGGTTGTCCGTGGTTGACTCAGCCTCATCGACCGCAAATTGTCGTCCTTAGTACCTAATAACCTTCAAAGACGACGATAGAAATGATTGTCCTCCCACGAGTTGTGAACCAGGAGCATCCGCCTATTAACCAAAGGAAGAATTGCTATAAAGTGTTTCCGAAAAGCTATATCCTCCAAAAGACTTCGTAACTCACACACCTTCATTTCCATGAAATATTTAAGGGGGTAATCTACTCATCTGGATTGTTAGTGAATAAAGTGAGATTCTCAAAAAAAGCTGGTGTGGACTAGATACATTTTTTTAGAAGCAAATCCTTCAGTTTTGAAGCGAATGCTTCATTTTATAAATAAGAAAAAAGTATAACCTTGCACTTTAAAGAAAAACCTCTCATCTCGAAGCAAAACCTTTTCCTTTACTTTTTTTATAAATATAACTTGAAGCATATCCTTCATTTTCTGCAAGTAAAAGGTAATACTTCTTTTTATAAATACGGCCTAATGTCACAAACAAGAACAACAGAGCTCCAATCACAAGCCAAAAGTCATTCAACTAAAATTAAAAAAGAAAGCTTGTGGCAACGAGTAATCCGAAAGAAACGGATCCGAAGAAAACATAACATGTAGAGCAGGATGATGACTCGATTCCGGAACTATTAAACTATTAAATAAGTACCTACAAAGTATTATTTGATTTTTATTTGCCCCTCTGAATTAAACAATATATGCAACGAATTCAATGAAAATTTTTAATTCCTACATAAAATTAGAGAGAATACTCTGCGCAATTATTGCACCAGCATTCAACAAGTTGGAGAGATTTTGATGTATGAGATGCAAATAATTGAAGGATAAGTAATTAAAAAGTTAAAACAAATGGTGGTGCTTAAAAAAATTCCATCATAATTCTTACTTAGTTGCGTATATTACAATTAAATGACGATTTATAATCCTCGGCAGACCTGAAAAGATCTGCAAGATGTATAATTTTCAGTTTTCACATCTGTAAATTTCTAAAATACAAGAAAATAAATTCAATTACAAAAAAACGATTACAAAAAGAATACTGTACTACCTACAGGAAAAAAACAAAATACCCTCATATAACAATTTGGAGTCAGTACACATGGAAAATCGTCCACAGAGGAGGGTAACTATAGCTGGATAGCTGGAGACATGGGAAGAACTGATCCTGGATGCATTAAATGATTTTCCACCATTTGTGTTAGTTGAGGAGGTAAAATGCACTTTTCAATTCATTAGTGTTACCACTGTCCAATCTGTTTTCTTAAATTGGCACATACCTCTTTGACTTTGAGATTCCGCAGTTCTGCAATATCAATTACAGTAGACTTGTAGGGGTTGTAAGAAGCAACAACATTACTACACAGTACACGGTAGGGATGGCGGTTGTTGCCAAAATAACCGGTTTTCGGTTATTTCGGTGTTTTTCACCTGCGGTTTAACCGGGCGGTTTAAACCGTTCTAAATCACCGGTTTTTCAAATAACCGGTTTTCGGTGTTTTTTAAAAACTTTTATTTTTTAAACACCAAAAGCTCGCTACTGCTGCATAGTGCATAGCAAATATGGAGCTGGTGCTGAGCAGCTGTAGCCTGAAGGTAAACTAAAAACTCAAATCAAACACAAAATGTAAAAAAATATCTATTTCCTTCAGATGCAAAAGCAACTATAAATGCAACTATGAAAATGTTCATTCAAAAGCGAAAACAGCTAAACATTTCCAGGGATTTCGCTAGTAAAATAATACAGCTCTTACAATAAAACCAAGGATTTTAATTATTTATAATTTTAAGCCAAGCGCGGAACGCCTAAGTTACAAAAAAAGTATAAAAGTACGTATGTATATTCAATATTGATTATTGTTTATTTTTTTAATAACCAATTTGGGGTTAAAGTTTTAAAGCTTAAAAGCTTTACTTTGATGAGTTTAAATTTACTGATTTGTTTCCTCGCGTGTATATCCGCAGGCCGTTGGCGGCAGCGTTTTCAAATTCAAATCCATTTCAAGCAATAATTCAATTACAATTTAGGTTTTTTTTTTCTAAGAAGCAAAATGTCACCGAAAGATGTAAAAATTACCATGTTTTCTTTCTGTTTACAAAACTTATTTTGCCGGTTTTTTTATCCGGTTATTGCATTTAAAAAACATCACCGGTGAAAACCGAACCAAAAACATCACCGAAAAAACACCGGTTGACCGAACCAAAACACCGGTTTTCGGTTTAAACCGGTAGGTTTTTCCCATCCCTAGACTACACGGCATAATTTTAATAATGCAAGATATCACAACAATGGCGACATCTATGAAGTAGTAGATACCCTACCAGAGATGGAGATTGGGCAACTAAAAAAAAGAAGTGTGCTTCCACTTTCACAATTTTCATGAAGTTTTTGCAGCAATTAGGTATGGCGGTTGTTGCTAAAATAACCGGTTTTCGGTTATTTCGGTGTTTTACACCTGCGGTTTAACCGGGCGGTTTAAACCGTTCTAAATCACCGGTTTTTCAAATAACCGGTTTTCGGTGTTTTTTAAAAACTTTTATTTTTTAAACACCAAAACCTGGCTACTGATTCCTAGTGCATAGCAAATATGGTACTGAGCAGCTGTAGCCTGAAGGTAAACTAAAAACTCAAATCAAACACAAACTGTAAAAAAATATCTATTTCCTTCAGATGCAAAAGCAACTATAAATGCAACTATCAAAATGTTCATTCAAAAGCGAAAACAGCTAAACATTTCCAGGGATTTCGCTAGTTAAATAATACAGCTCTTACAATTAAACCAAGGTTTTTTAATTATTGATAATTTTAAGCCAAGCGCGGAACGCCTAAGTTACAAAAAAAGTATAAAAGTATGTATGTATATTACTATATTCAATATTGATTATTGTTTATTTTATTAATAACAAACTGGGGTTAAAGTTTTAAAGCTTAAAAGCTTTACTTTGATGAGTTTAAATTTACTGATTGGTTTCCTCGCGTGCAGGTCCGCAGGCCGTTTGCGTTGGCGGCAGCGTTTTCCAATTCAACTCCTTTTCAATCAATAACTCAATTACAGTTTAGGTTTTTTTCTTTCTAAAATGCAAAATGTCACCCAAAAGGTGTAAAAATTACCATGTTTTCTTTCTGTTTACAAAACTTAATTTGCCGGTTTTTTTTATCCGGTTATTGCATTTAAAAAAAATCACCGGTGAAAACCGAACCAAAAACATCACCGAAAAAACACCGGTTGACCGACCCAAAACACCGGTTTTCGGTTTAAACCGGTAGGTTTTTCCCATCCCTAGCAGCAATATTCTCAGCCTCCATTAATAAACGCAACATTAGCTTTATCATCATATTAATTAATTATTATATACAGGGTGTTTAAAAACAACACGGCAATATTTAAGGGGGTGATTTCTGAGTTCATTTCATAAAAAAAAAGATCATATGAACATAGGTCCGAAAAGCATGGTTTCTAAGATACAGGGTGTTAAACTTTTTATAAAATAACGGTTTTTTAACAATATCTGAAATATCTTTTGTCCGATTTTTTTGAAATTTTGCAGCATTGTTTGCAGTAATAAGGAGCTCATTTCACCTTAAATAGACTAAAGCCGGAGGTACACGATACGGAAAACGTCGTATTTATAAGCGATACGCCGTATTTCATATCGTGTGACTCGATGATAAGCAATATGGTGTATCGCTTATAAATATCCCAAAAATTTCGGAATATTTTCGGCACATCCCAAGAATTTGCGGGGTACAAATTTCCCGAGTCACACCATACAAAACTTTATGAACACAGTTTTGAGATTACTGCTCTTACGGGCGGCACGGCGTCGCGGTAATCTGTGAATTGCAAAATACAGGTTGCAAACTCATTTTTGCTTATCGTGTGACTCGATGTGTCAAAAGTGACATCCACAAAGATATTTCCTTATAAATATGACGTTTTCCGTATCGTGTACGTCCGGCTTAAGGTTATTAAGTCCAGTGGCGTGAGTGGGGCACCTTAAGCAATATTGTTGACAAAAAATATGTACGCCACTGACTTTTTTCTAATTATGATATTTTTTTAAATAAAGCAAGCAAAAACACAAATTTTTGTTCTCCTGAGTTTTTGTCGTATCTTTCTTCGTTTTCGAGATAAAAAGCAAAAACCATTTGATTGAATGTCCATTTACCATACACAAATATTTGAAATTTTTAATTCAATTTTTACATTCGTAGTTCAATTTACATCTGATAGAAGAGGTAAAGTGTTGGACTACCGCCGTGTTCATTAGAATCTAAGGAATTACTGTAAAAATCTAAGAATAAAGATATTTCGGTGGGAAAAGTCCGTATTTTTTTATAATAATAATAATATAATATAATATTAATTCCAGCTTCTAGAGAGGGTTTCGCGGCTTTTCAAATTCTGCGAGAATTTATTATTCAATTTATTGCTCACATTTAAATTTGTGGCTTTGTACAACTTCCGCATAGCACCAACAGGGGGTTGTTGATTTTTAGTTGTCAATATGTATTTTGACGTTTAGCTTGGGAAAAGTTTGACAACAGGCGCATTTATAAAAGTATTCACAGTTTTAATCGGGAGTGTGGATTGAACGATTTTATTGTTTACTTTTTCGTTTCTAACAAGTTACTTGAAATAAAATCAACTATGTTGGAGTTTTGCGGAAATAATTTGTTAAGTTAGAGAACCGCCAAAACCGCTCCGAGTATTGTAATGTAAGCCATAACCTCTGAATCCAGGCTCATTTGTTTACAAATATTTCGAATTTCATAGAACGAATCCAGTTAAGCGTTCACAATGGCTGCTAACTATATTCCTGTGACTGTGGGTGCTCCGCAATTAGATATATCGCAACTAAACACTTTTAGGAGCTATGTAACTATGTTAGGCGACCAAGTGGCTAAGGACGAAATCAAGTTAAAGGCAGCACAGGAGCTCAGTGAACATTTCGAAGTCATTGTCCAGTCCAGTGCATTCCCGTCCTTCTTGGAGCATTTGATTAAGATATTTCTGAAATTTCTTCAAGAAGGCGAACCGCAATTCATTTCCGAAAACACGACGCAGCATGTAAGTTTCGTTCTTTCGAAATGCAGCGTGTTAATAACCCTTCCTACTTTTAAAGGTGCGAAAACTCATGTTGGAGATTATCCAACGAATACCGTGTACGGATGCGTTGCGGCCTTATGTTAAGCCAATCATATCCCTTACGTTGAAGCTATTGCGAACAGACAACGAAGAAAATGTATTGGTGTGTCTCCGCATCATAATCGAGCTGCACAAGCACTTCCGACCGCCCTACAATCCAGAGGTAGAGGATGCTTGTTTGAGATGTGCCTAGTGTATCTAAGTGTCTTACTTATTTCCCTGCAGATTCAACATTTCCTCACCTACGTCAAAGATATATACATAGACCTGCCGAAACACTTGCCAAAAATCTTTGAGCCCAGCCCTCAAATTCGCGTGAAGGACTTGAAGGAGTTAAATTTCGAGCAGGTGCTGTCGGAAACCTTTACCATAAAGACAATCCACGTCGAAAGGGTTACAGAAAACGGAGCCGTGACGCAAGCAGTAAGTTCAATTAGTTGTATTCTTGGACAATTATGCTCTGAATGTTTTTCTTCCAAAGTATAACTTATTGCCAAGAGGAGTTTTGTCGTTAAGAGTATTCCAAGAACTACCTATAATTGTGGTGCTGATTTACCAAATATACAAAAACTCAGTTAACCAAGAAGTATCTGAGTTTGTTCCCTTAATCATGAGCACTATCCAACTGCAGCCGTCTCCAGTTCAAAGGTATGTCAATGTATTACTCTGACTGTAGTCTGGTTGTTAAACGGAGAATTGTAAAAAACTCTTGCAGAACCTCGACATATTTCAACAAGGAGATATTTGTCGACTTCATGGGTGCTCAAATAAAGACTCTTTCCTTTTTGGCATACATCGTTCGTATTTATCAGGTGAGTAAACAAAAATACAATGCCATCACTTATTAAAAAGCGAATGTTCATTACCAATCTATGTATATTTATAAAAATCAATTGCATTGCGTTTGTCTAGCAAAAAATCGACAACGGCTCGATCGATTTGATTGATTCTTTTTTGTTTGGTTTGTCGCAACATAGGGGTGGTTTAGGAAAAAAGAAAAATCAGAAAAATCCAAAGATTGTATGATTGTATGAGAATGCATTTTACACCACCAGATAGTGTTGGAGGCGGGCCTGTCGTTTGACAGATCGATTCGATTATTCGATTATTCACGCTCAATTCAATGATTCGATTATTCACACCGTGCAGTTGTGCCCAAACAGTGAAATCTAATAAATTTAAAATTGTTTTTTTTTTTTTTTGTAAAAAAGGTAGTGCATTTTGAGAATAGATTTTTTTTAAAGCGAATTTAATTACATTTTGCGAACAATCATTTTCATCACCTGACGTTTTCCGTATCGTGTACCTCCGGCTTTGGACATAAGCTCAAATTTGAACCACAGCACCGATTTCCATGAAATTTGGAATACTTCTACAACTCTCCTAAATAGGTGATCGCTGATAATTAGAGAAATTCAACTTTTAAGGGGTTAAAACGGGCGAAAACTGCAAAATAGAGGAGGCCAATAACTAGAAATGATGGTTTATAGGTAACCACTCAACACAAAAAAAATTAAAACATTCAAGAGACAAAGTTAAATAAGATCAAATAACTGGCTATGCCTACCTCATACGCCTATATCAGGGATGGGCATGCAACCACAGTCTCAAAATGTGATTGTGTAAAAGCTCTTCTAAGCTCTCTCCGGCCTTTTTTACACTGTCAATTTTGGTGACGTCACCTGTCATGTAAAAGTGAAGCCACATGGCAAAATGACTTCAAATTTACAGTGTACCTGAAAGCAAAGCGAAAAGAAGCATAGTCCTACTCGCATGACGGCCGGCGGCCGAATGATGCGCTCTCAACTTGCGAGCTGCTCGTGTACATATTCAAAGCTCTAAAAGCTGGAGTGCCCGCGGGCATAGGCCTGCCCATCACTGGCCTATATGCCATTACCCGAGGGAGGTGGTGAGAACAAAGGGTTTTTGCCCATATAGTCCAGTTGGTTTAGGGAAAAAAATGGACTTACTCTGAAATAATTCGGAACTTAATGAAATTTTCAGGGATTGTTTATGTGTGCCTAGTGTACCTACTCCTAAATTTTCCAACAAAAATTCCTTGTGGAAAATTTTTCGCGGCCAAAAAACCGTTATATTTTGGCACTTTTTTCGGTTTTTTGCCTATATCTTATAAACAAAGCACATTTTGTTATTATATGCCCTTAGAAAGTTGTAGAGCGTTAAATTTCCTTTAATTTCAAACGTATGTTTTGAGCTCATAGGTACCAAGAAAGTTAAACTCCCTCCCCCGCCCACCCCCTTGGGCCGATATTGCTCATTCACGAAATTAACCGAGTAGCTCTTAACCCTAGAAATAACATAATAAAATTTGGTTCCAATATCTTCAAAATTACGGAGTTAAGATCTCAATAGATAGATTTTTCTTCGAAATCTACCTACTAAATCTGAACTTCCCATTGTAACAACAAATTCGTGTTATATACTAAAATTTGGGCAATTTTATTCTTTAATTTTACTTACATGCATACTTAAGCTAATTGTACTACATTATGACTTATTGGCTAAAAAACTGAAAATACCCTGCGGCCATCTTCAATAATCTACCATAATAGGCCTACGCACCTGCCAGGAATGGCAGACTTTTCGCCATCGTTTTTTTCAGGCATCTTTACATAAGAACCCATTAACAGAAATTATATTACAATTACTTCTAGGTTAACTAAGAATTTTACTCGTCTAATACATTTTGGCTCTTTTTTGCTAATTTGGGAAAGTTAACACTTTTTCAAAGGCCTGTATCTCGGTACCTATGAGCTCAAAACATACGTTTGACCAGTCAAATTAAAGGAAATTTAATGCTCTACAACTTTTTAAAGGCATATAATAACAAAATATGCTTTGTTTATAAGATATAGGCAAAAAACCGAAAAAAGTGCCAAAATATAACGGTTTTTGGCCGCCAAAAATTTTCCACAAGGAATTTTTGTTGGAAAATTTAGGAGTAGGTACACTAGGCACACATAAACAATCCCTGAAAGTTTCATTAAGTTCCGAATTTTTTCACATACAAACCCTATACCGACTGGAATATATGTTTACGGTTTGTTTGACAATAAATGTGCAGAATAATGTGTTACCTTCTGCAAATTTTTAATCCAGCCTATTAAATATACCCAATATTTTTACTTTGTGGAACACCGTAGCAAATCACGGATATTGAATATTGATGATAAGCATTCCCGTGTAAAGCCGGGTAGATCAATTATACACTAACAATGAGACACTTCTGTTGACTGACAGACAACGCACGGACTAAACCATTGAAGTTTTTGCATAGAGGTTCCCTAACAACTAACAAGCACTAAGGCCGAATTTTTTGAAATTCCACACCTAAAAGGGTAAAATAGGGGATGAAAGTTTGGTTAGAAATCCGCCATATTATAAGTAAAAAATTAAAAAAAAATTTGTATTTGTCCTTTTGTTAGAAATAAAGAAATACCTGTATCAGAATTTTTTGAAAAGCAAACCCCAATAGAGGGTAAACTGGGGGTTGAAAGTTTTTATGAATATTCCCCATTCTTGAAGTAACAAAATCATAACTAGTAAGGAAGCAATTGGTCACACCAATTACGTGATACCCTAGATGTAGAAAACTATACTCATTCTATGTAAAAATCTGGACATGCATTTTCTTATGTCATTAAGGCTAGTTGCTGCTTAATTAAAGAGTACTCAACATGAGCTTTAATTTGATATCAATCCAAATAGAACAACTCCAATGGAGATGGTTCCACCCCCACCCCCACAACCCCAAAAAAAGATTAAAAAAATTTACCCCGCCAGAAAGATCCCAATTAATTCATTCATTCTAAATCAAAAAACTCTATGTAAATCCAATTACGTTTACCATCTTAAAACTGCCGACGTTTTCTTCCATTTTAATATCGTGTAAAAAAAGACCGTGCAAAAAAATTTCTGACAATATAATTAATTATAATTCGTATTTATAACAATATTTAACGAAAAAAATTCAAAATGTAAACATTCAGTCACCAAAATCAACATTTTTGTATAAAAACGACTCAGGCTTATATGGCAACACTAAGAAGGAGTTGCCCGCCTTTGCTCATTTCCGAACTTGACCTTGCAATTTTGATCAAATATTATTGTACCAAATTTCAAGTCTCTAGCTACAAGCGTTCTCGAGTTATCGTCTGGACAAACAGACGGACATGCATAAAACGGTTTCTTTTCACCTCCCAATAATGAATATATAGTTCTTTTTGTTCTGTGACGATTAATTCTTGGCGTTGCAAACGTTCGCTCAAAACTAATATACCCTACATCTAGGGTATAAAAATTGGTATGGCTTTTTGGTTAGAAAGAAACTACCGACTTCTACCCTAATTCAACTCCCCGAAATCACCCTTGACTGAGAAAGACTGAAGAAAACTAAACAACTATTATTTTGACCCGTCCTACGGGAAACGGTTCTATGTAATATATGTCGCGTTTTGGGGGCAGTTGTAAATTCAAAAAGTAATATGATGTACATTATATTATGATTTTCACCGTCCCGGGTTAAAACGGATAGACCTGCTAGTACTAAATAAAAACCTTTATAGGAAGCTGTGCTGAGTCACTCTTCATCCGTGGTGAAAGGAGTTCTTCAGTTGATGCAACTCTGCCCAAAGGAAGCTGCAAATCTGAGGAAGGAGCTGCTTGTAGCGGCGCGGCACATATTCGCAACAGAGTTGAGAATTAGTAAGAACTTTTGGTCCCCGTTGAAATCATATGTAGTAATACCAATAATTTCCTAGAATTCATCCCAGTCATGGACAAGTTGTTCGATGATGACCTGCTGATTGGACGTGGAGTTACGTTAGATTCCATAAAACCACTGGCCTACTCAACACTGGCTGACTTGGCTCACCATCTTAGAGCCAGTTTAAACTTGGATGCTCTGGAAAAAGGCGCTGTTATGTTTTCAAAGAATGTGCACGACGACACTTTGGCCACCGGTATACAAGTAACCAAACCAAAATTTTTCCCCCTGTAATGAGCTCTAAATGCTGCTGTACCTTTCAGACAATGTCATGCAAGATTCTGTTGAACCTCGTAGACTGCATTCGTCAGCACAGTGAAAATGAACCAGTACGAGCAAGGGTCCTGCTAATCAAATTGCTGAAGGTTTTTACAATGAAATTTCAAACAATCGCCAAGATTCAATTGCCTTCGATAATGCAAAAATGGTATGAAAGAAAAGTGCAGGAGGTGTTTGATCTATTTAATCGGTTATTTCAGGAAGTCCTTCAAAAATGACCAGCAAAGCAACTCTGCAGGCCAGCCAAGCGACTCTGCGAAGGATAGTGTGTCATTGGTAATATTAAAATAATTAAAACGAAAAAAGAGCAACGTCAGGCTTTATTGTATTCATCCTCAGCAAGATGTTCCTGCTTCAGAACAAGCTTCGAAACTAAGCAGTATCGGATTTCCTCCCCCCGTCAACCTCAACGTCGTAGAATACAGGAACTTGGTGAAGACCTTGGTAGGAGGCGTCAAGACGATAACTTGGGGCTGCGTTAGTTGCAAAGTAAGTGCTGCATTTTTAAAATAGTGTACTTCTGGCTGAGTAACTTATCCAATGCAGTCTGTTCACGCGGACAATACGACTCCGCAAATGATTAAGTTCTTCCAACCGCACGAGCTGCTGATTTACATTGACTTGGTTTACTATGCTCTGGAAGCGTTGGACATCTACACCATAAACATCCCGAATATAGGACCGAATGCTGTGCTGAAATTGCCGGGTGGTCAAACAACAAGAAATAAAGAGGAGAAAGAAGTTCTGGAGCACTTCAGTGGAATTGTAAGGAAATTTCTCAATATTGTCCTGACTTGGCAGTGTTTTGTAATATTTTGCAGTTCCTCATGATGAGCAATCAAAACTTTCAAGAAATATTTTCAACCACTATCGACTACATGGTAGAAAGGATCTATAAGAACTCTGCCCTACAAGTTGTTGCTAATTCGTTCCTTGCTAATCCAAGTACTTCGTCCTTATTTGCGACGGTATTGGTTGAATACCTTCTGGAGCGAATGGAGGAAATGGGATCTAATCTAGATAGATCAAACTTATACTTGAGGCTTTTTAAGTTAGTGTTTGGCAGCGTTAGTCTGTTCCCGTCTGAAAACGAGCACATGCTGCGTCCGCACCTTCACAACATTGTTAACAGATCCATGGAGCTGGCCATGACTGCCAAAGAGCCCTACAATTACTTTTTGCTTCTCAGAGCCCTGTTCCGGTCCATTGGAGGTGGAAGTCACGATTTGTTATATCAAGAGTTCCTCCCACTGTTACCTAACCTTCTGGAAGGCCTGAATCGATTGCAAAGTGGATTTCACAAACAACACATGAAGGATCTGTTTGTAGAGTTATGTTTGACAGTTCCAGTGCGTTTATCATCACTTCTTCCATATCTACCGATGTTAATGGATCCACTTGTGTCTGCGCTGAATGGGTCTCAGACACTGATTAGTCAAGTAAAACTTCCAAATCTTAGTAATTGTCATGAAAAAAAAAACAATTTTAAAATTTACTCCGTAGGGTCTTCGCACACTGGAGCTTTGTGTCGACAACTTACAACCAGATTTTTTGTACGATCATATTCAACCTGTGCGAGCAGATTTGATGCAAGCCCTTTGGCGGACATTGCGCAATCAAGACAGCGCCGCACTGGTTGCCTTTCGCGTATTGGGGAAGTTTGGTGGAGGAAACAGGAAAATGATGATTGAACCGCAACGATTGGAGTACAATGACAAGGATACTCAAGCCCCTGCAATAATTGCTAATTTCCAGGATCACAGAAAGTCTATTGATTTTCCTGTGACAAAGGTGGGTTAAAATATTTGTTCTTTATATATAAGAAGTATTATTTAGCGATGTGGATGATGCCCATCTTTTTGGGTTGCAGCTGCAATAATTCCGATGATATTTACAGTAATCAGTGCATAAAATTTGCAAACACGATAAAACTTTTGCTGCACTAATTTTGTTACAAAATAATAGGAAGATGCGAGAAAATTATTCTCTCCCCCACTATTAATTTCAAAATTTACCCCTTGTTTCTGAGGCATTTTCGCCATTAGTTATTAAAATAACTTTTACTTATGATCAGTGTTTTAAAAAATAACCGTACATCGAAATTTTAGTCTTTCAAATATTATCTTACTAGTTGAAAACTAGCACGTAAAAGTTTTGTAACGGGCTAGTTAGAACTCACAAAAAATTTTATCAATTGTTCTCAATATTTAAGCACATAAAAAAAATGGAGCAAAATGAAAAAATATCGAATTTTCTAAAAAAACGGTAAATATTGCGCGAAATTGAAAAAAAGTTTTGGAGGGTTCGAACTCCTCCATTGGGCAACATTTACGCAATATGCCAGAACTAGAAATTGACACAGGCTTATGCCAGGATTATTAAGATAAGCCTAATAATTTCTGAAATAAAAAGTATTTTTGGGTAGATTTCGAAGAGAAATCTACCTATTGAGATCGGTGGTAGCATATCATGATTTTCGAAAAATTCGTTCATCGTTTTTTGTTTCGAAATTTTACATATATATGTTCATATATAATATACAGCTTGTCCCAAAAATCAACCTCAAGCCGAAAACGGGTGATATATGAGGTGGTGACAGTTATCAGAAAAATTAAAACAAATTCTTAGTCATGTACTTTTCAAATTATAAACATTAAAAGAAAAATGGAGAAAATTGACACGCTATGATCTTTCAAGTACTGTGAGTACAAATCTTTACTTTTGTTAATTTTTGTTTTGTGATGTAATCCTGAAGAACCCTTTTGTAAATTACAGTTTAAAATAAAATTCAAATATTGAAATTAACACTTTATTCATTTAATCATAATTCATTTAAAAAACGGTTGATTTCAATAATTGAATTTTATTTAAAACTAGCCGGTCTACCCGGTTTCACCCGGTCGGTTGGTGGAATGATTGTTATTAATTATCGTGCCATTGATTCATCATCGTTTTACATTCTTATTGTTGTTCGCCTCTTTATCTATATTCATTGCTTCTTCTGTGCATGAAAACAGGACAAACCTTTCGTATTATAACAACAATATGAAGTATAATGAAGTATAATGTAATTAGGTATAATGTAATACGAAGAAAAAATTTTAAAACAAATTAGTTACTTATTATTTAACTTCACATTTTTACAGAACTTAGTTGATATAAGTAGACAGCCTGAATTTTCTATTTTGTGTAATAATTTAATTTAATTATTGGTCTACCAAATTTCACCCACGATGCCAAAGTGAATAAATATTCAGAGGACTTCCTTTATAAACAATGTTTTTTGTTTTTTTATTGGGCGACACTAATATTACCAGCCTCGTGGGCGGACTTACTCGTGAGCAAGCAACATAAAACTGACTGTGGGAGAAACAATCTTCCCTTAAATCTACGCCGGCATATTTTAAAGTTTGACCCTGAGACTTGTTAATCGTCAAGGCGAAACAAACTTTGATGGGAAATTGTAGTCTCTTAAAATTAAAGGAGTGGTCATTAGGTATTAAGGGAATACGTGGCACGACAGGAACGACAGTTTGAGGGATATATTCCCCGTCAACAAATAAAATTTCCTCAACCATTTTCTTACTGATTAGCACCAAGTCACTCACGCAAAGGATGCCAAATACGCGGCTGTCGCCCACTTTACCCCTAGTTATTAGGCAGACACCACAGTCACAGATATATCATTCCACCATGCACGCAGTTATGTTCGCCCGTTCGCCGTCAGCCGTGTGCATGCCGCTGGCCCGCATCTTCTCAATGAGGGATCGTTCTCGCCTACGAAGATCCGCACAAAGAAGAGACGTGGAAAAGAATTTCTGTGACGTCATGTTAAAGGAATTTCCGTTATTCACCCCTTTAGGGGCGGAATTTCGAAAAATCCTTTCTTAGCGGATATCTAAGTCATTAAAGGAATGCACTGTAAAATTTTCAGCTCTTTAGGTCCAGCGGTTTGGCCTGTGCGTTGTTTGTCAGTCACGCACGGTTCTTAATGTTTTATAGGTAAAGATTTAAACCAAAAAAAAAAATAATAATTAGTAACTACTTGAAGACCCTTAGTACACTTGGCAGGTAATGCTTCTTTTATTCAGCATTTTAACTAAGAATTACATGACTAAGAATTACTTTGAAATGAATTGAATTGAATTGAATTACTTTGAACATTTATAAATACGGTTATAAAATAATCTATCAAGTGTCATACATTTTGGAATCAGGACTAAATGCGCCAACTTTTAAAGTAACTTGCCAAAGTAGCGTTCTGCGTTTTTATACCCTAGATGTAGGGTATATTAGTTTTGAGCGAACGTTTGCAACGCCAAGAAATAATCGTCACAGAAAAGAAAGAACTATATATTCATGATTGGGAAGTGAAAAGAAACCGTTTTATGCCTGTCCGTCTGTCTGTCTGTCTGTCTATCCGTCTGTCTGTCCGTCTGTCTGTCTGTCTGTCTGTCCGTCTGTCTGTCTGTCTGTCTGTCTGTCCAGACGATAACTCGAGAACGCTTGTAGCTAGAGACTTGTAATTTGGTACAATAATATTTGATTAAAATTGCAAGGTCAAGTTCGAAGATGAGCAAAATCGGGCAACTCCTTCTTAGTGTTGCCATATAAGCTTGAGTCGTTTTTATACAAAAATGATGATATAAGAATGAGTATATTTTTCTACATCTAGGGTATCACGTAATTGGTGTGACCAATTGCATCCTTACTAGTTTTTTCTCAGTACAGTCAGTTAAAGTTGGTGATTTAATAATTTTGAGTGCATGGTTGTGCAAAAGAGTGCTATTTTCTTTAATCTTGATGCAGTTGTGTTTTAATTTTAGACTGTAATTTACAGAAGGGTTCTACAGAATTACATCACAAAAATAAAATAATTAAGAAAAGTAAATATATGTAATTACAGTATTTAAAAGATTATCACAGAGTGTTATCTTCCACCATTTTATTTGCTTTATATTAACTTCACTCCGTGTATGTTTGTCGCCAAATTTTGCAACGCTAATTTACCCCACTTCCCTTTAACTTAGAGAACTGAAAATTGGTGCATAGGTAGATTTTCGAGAACAATACACTTTAATAAAATTTTCGCAGGGTTTGTTGGTTCCCAAGTCTTGTAAAGTTTATTATCGAAATATTCACTTTAATACCACTGACAGACGAGCGCACTTAAGTGGGTTAGTGACGTCGCGTAAAGTGGGTTTAGGTGTCTTGTGCCACAACACTATGCTGACATCATTTTCTTAATTATAAAGCATATTGTTAATATATTATTTTTTTATTATATTTTCTTTTAATGCTTATAATTTGAAAAATACATGACTAAGAATTTTTTTAATTTTTCTGATAATTTTCACCACCTGACCGACCTATCACCCGTGGTGAGCCCGACGTGATAAAACCATTTAAACGTAGTGGAATTATTGATTGTTGTGATAAACCAGTGAAATTAGACGTTGGAACCATGGAAAAGGCAGCTGCCGCCCAAAAGAAAACTGGATCCGAAATCGAGCAATTGGTTTCGAATTTTAAAAACGACTCGACCACTCTGAAGAGTCCACGGTATTACCAGGCTCGGTTGTGTACGGTCGATGAATTGTGGACGTTCGAGGATCAGGATAATATGATCCGAATCGACCATCCGACCGAGATCGACCATCCATACTTCGTGAAGAACTATGATAAGAAAATTTGTGCCTTGTATGAAAAGTATCGATAAAAGTTCAGCAGCAACATTGCCATGCTGCAGAATGTAATGGTGCCCGAGGTTCCGGAGCCTGGCCAGGCAAAGGATTTTGATGATACCATAAAACCATACAAACAACCTGACCCAGAGGACTTAGAGGGTGCTGCGGTCCAGCCAGCGTTGCGACCATCCAGTGGAAAATGTAGCCCCATTGCCCAACCTCGAGTCCCAGAAAAGGCTCTTCGGTTAATGAGGAGACAAGGGCGAGTGATCGAATCGTTGCAACGAATTATAAGTCGAGCAAACCAGGTATCGGAACTATATAAGAAATCCTTTTGCGAAGTCCAGCTCCAGATCGTAAATGAGTACTGGGTGAAATAGCGAAACAACACCAGACTATTCTCGAATTTGCCGATAATCCGAAGGAACTCGGATATGATTTGGAGAGATTTTACCAGGTTTAGGAGCTCGTTCACTCTTTTGTGATTAAATTTACGGATGCCTTTTCTGATCCGGGCCGGAAACCAACTAATCGACCACCACAGCGACAATGAAGTATACCAAGAGTGATGCTTCCCTTTGATGGCGATTACTTGCAGTGGCGGCAATTTCGAGTGTTGTTCAGTGTTCACCCAAATGATTCACATCCAAGCCATGGGTGCATCGCAAAAAATGTGGTACCTCAAAACAAACCTATTGACTGACGCTGAGCGATTAATTCGGCATTTACCTGTTTCCGACGAAAATTATTCCACCGCCTGGAAAATACTAGCGGACAGGTATGAAAACACGCGAATTTTGGTAACAGCCACCATCAACAAGTTATTGGAGCAATCAAAAATGCTGCCGAAAGTGCCGCAGGAATTAAAACTCTCCATGACACTACTCGAGAATATCTATTGGGATTGCAGAATCTTGGGATCAACACAGCCAAATGGAGCCCACTCGTAGTCCATATTCTGGTCAGAAAACTGGACAAAACCACCAATAGATTATACGAGCAGTCACTCACTCGACCACGGGAGATTCAATCAATCTAGGACTTCCTCTAATTTTCGGAAATCCGCTTCCAAGTACTCGAATCCCTTGGCATCAGAGGGCGGACTATCGAAAGCAATAAACGCGATCGCACCAGGCCCACATCCTTCATGAGCACAACTCGAGATTTCCGATGTGTTTTGTGTAACCAAAATCACCAGCTGTTCTCATGCAAAAAATTCTTGTCGAAAACGTCATCCAAGAGATACCAGACGCTTAAGGACCATAACTTGTGCCTCAATTGCATAGACCTGGTCACGCAGCAGTCAGCTGCACACTTCGTGGCTGCAGCAAGTGTTCGCGTAAACACAATTCGCTTATACATTTCGGAGATCTTTTACAAAACGCAAGCAAATTCCAACAGCATGCATATGCAAATACACCTGAGGCAGATAATCCAATCGCGACCAAGACCATCCAGGAAAGTACCTCGTCGTTCAAACCCATAGCAACTCCAAACACATTAGCGGTTCAAGCAGGTCCAATTTTTAAGCACTGTCGTAATATACGTCCTCAACAGTAAAGGCTTGGAAAGACCATGCAGAGCAACTTTGGATTCTGGGTCCAAGCTAAACTTTGTAAGCAGCAATTTTGCAAATCATCTTGGGTTTATGCCAATCACGAAATCCTTATGCGTGGAAGGAATAGGGAAACGTAATCTTAGAACTGACCTTCGTATAAATATCACCATTAAGTCCAGGACCAGCACTTTCCATACCAACCTGGAGGCATTTATCTTACCCCAAATCACTGCTGACCAGCCAGCATATTCTTTCGCCACAGACTCCTGGAACCCTCCCAAAAACATCCAACTGCCAGATCCTAGTTTCAATAAACCAGGCAAGATAGACCTGCTCATTGGCGCGGAATTGTTTTTCGAATTAATATCAATCGGACAAATTAAATAAGGGGATAATCTCCCCAGATTGTAGAACACCTTATTCGGCTGGATCGTTGCCGGGACGATAGGCTGCAATCAACCAAAGACCACTGTTTGTGACATCTGCACCCATGATTCTGCCAATTTGAGTGAACGAGTAGAACGGTTTTGGAGGCTCGACGAATCCGAACCAATCAGGACATCAGCAGAGCGAGAATGTGAAGAACATTTCACACGAACCATGAGCCAAAACAAAGACGGTCGTTTCGTGGAAAACTGGAAAACTACCATTCGCTCGTGAGCCCAGTTCTTTGGGGGACTCAAGTACGATTGCCTGGAACCGATTCCATTCATTAGAACGAAAGTTAGCTAAGAATCCTGAAATCTATCGGCAATACCAGGAAATTTATGAAAGAATATTTGGACTTGGGACATATGAAGCCAATGGATATAACAACCATATCGCAGACCAATTACTTTATCCCACACCATTGCGTACTAAAGCCGGAAAGCACCACAACGAAGTTCCGAGTTGTTTTTTATGCATCCTGCAAAACCTAGACCAATCGTTCATTCAACGACATTCTATACAACGGACCATCAATCCAAGAAGAATTATTCTCGGTACTACTCAAATTCCGTACACCTCGTTTTGTGTTTACCGTCGAGATAACCAAAATGTACCGGCGAGTGCTGCTACACGAACACGACCAACGGTTCCAAATCATCATTTGGAGAGATCATCCAAACTCACCCACTCAGTACTTCCAACTCTGTACTGTACAATCTGGAGTAACCACCGCACCATATCTGGCGATCAGATGTCTCCAGCAACTGCCGTCGCAATCAGACACAGCTGCTATGTTGACGACGTCATGACTGATGCAAACAGTATACATGAAGCCTTGGCAATCCAAGAAGAGTTACAAAACATTCTTCCTCGTGCCGGTTTCGAGCTTAGGAAATGGTGTGCCAACCACCCATCATTACTAAAACATATCAAGGATGAAGACAAAGCCATCCACCTCGACCTCCAAAAGGACGAGGACTGTCACGTAAATACATCATGGCTTACATGGCTACCGAAATCAGACGACTTCGTTATCAGAACGACATGGCCGGAAGACAACCAACGAGTAACCAAGCGTCAGGTGTTATCGAATATTGTCCACCTCTTAGACCCACTAGGCTTATTAACACCCCGAGCAACCCACAGCCATAAACTAGTCGCCAGTCCCAATCTACCACTCGACGAAGATCAAATGATGAGACTTCAGGACCTTCAGGCTCACATAAACGTCGAAGGGCAGCCACAACCAGTTTATTACTCCTTGCCTGCTTGATTCTATCAGTGTGTGCCAAACAGATCGATATCGAGCCGTTCACAGCACAACCAGAACTTTACTTCGCAGGATTGGGTCCGGTCGATTTATTCTCAAATGAATAGAGCTTGATGATATACCTTAATATGAGCACCTACAACCAGAAATTTTATACTTTCCTTTCAGGGTTGCATAGCCTGGGTCGTGTATGCAGTTTGATTCAAGCAAATCAATCATGTACGCAGATCATTTCTCAATTTAAGGCCACACTGTTAGAGATCCAAAGTAATGATCAGCTGCTCGCATACCAACCACGTTCAAGACCCAAACGAGCACCGCTCAACATCATTGGAAACATCGCCTACTCGCTTTTCGGAGTACTCGATTCAGATTATGCGGAGCAAATGACCCACGTCATATACCATCTAGAAGACAATGAGCAACATGCGTTAGACTTCTTGAAGAATCAAACAACCATTGTGGATTCCACTATCAACCTGATTAAAAAGACTCAGGAGTTACAAGACACCCAATCGAGCCTAGTGGAAACACAGATCAATCGTACTATTGTGGAAGTTCAGGCAATCAAACAAGAATTACGCGAGCAACAGTACATAGAGTTGTTCAACTCAGTATGCACTATGCAGTATGCATCCATCTTATTCTCGAATTCACGGAATACCAAACAATCCAATCGACGCTGCTGGATGTCATAATAGATACCCACCATGGAAAAGTCAACCCCCAATTGTTGTCACCGAAGCAATTGCAACCACAAATTGGAATTATAAAGGACAATTTCCCGCCAACTTTGCGACTACCAGCAGGACAAGCCAACATACTACAAGTATATCAACTCATAACGGTGGAAGGTAACGTTGGACCAAACCAGATGATCTTCAGGATGAAACTCCCATTATTCTCATTTGAATCGTTTGAAATACTTCGAGTCATCCCCGTCCCTGTCCCTCTTAATGGAACTTTTCTCGTCATCGAGCCAACAGCCAAGTATTTAATAATCAACCTTCATCGTGATATGTATTATCCAGTACCAGAAGACGAACTTGGACTATGCAACACCATTGGGCATTTTTCTGTGTTGGTGTTTATACGATGCAACATTGCGGCTGCAACATGTATAATCTAGACCAGGGATGGGCATGCAACCACAGTCTCAAAATGTGATTGTGTGAAAGCTTTTCAAAGCTCTCTCCTGCTTTTTATACACTGTTAATTTTGGTGACGTCACCTGTCATGTAAAAGTGAAGCCACATGGCAAAATGACTTCAAATTTACAGTGTACCTGAAACAGAGATGGGCAGGCCTATGCCCGCGGGCACTCCAGCTTTTAGAGCTTTGAATATGTACACGAGCAGCTTTCAAGTCGAGAGCGCATCATTCGGCCGCCGGCCGTCATGCGTGTAGGACTATGTTTCTTTGCGCTTTGCTTTCAGGTCAGGGATGGGCATGCAACCACATTCTCAAATTGAGATTGTGTGAAAGCATTTCAAAGCTCTCTCCTGCTTTTTATACACTGTTAATTTTGGTGACGTCATCTGTCATGTAAAAGTGAAGCCACATGGCAAAATGACTTCAAATTTACAGTGTACCTGAAAGCAAAGCGCAAAGAAACATAGTCCTGCTCGCATGACGGCCGGCGGCCGAATGATGCGCTCTCGACTTGAAAGCTGCTCGTGTACATATTCAAAACTCTACAAGCTGGAATGCCCGCGGGCATAGGCCTGCCCATCTCTGTTTCAGGTACACTGTAAATTTGAAGTCATTTTGCCATGTGGCTTCACTTTTACATGACAGGTGAAGTCACCAAAATTAACAGTGTATAAAAAGCAGGAGAGAGCTTTGAAAAGCTTTCACACAATCACATTTTGAGACTGTGGTTGCATGCCCATCCCTGCGTTAGATACAACTTTTTTGCCTCCATTACCATAGGTACTTACCCTGTTTACATATTGCAGCACTAAAGATGCCCAACTGCTGTACTGTGTCTACGGCAGGGATGGGCATGCAACCACAGTCTCAAAATGTGATTGTATAAAAGCTCTTCAAAGCTCTCTCCGGTCTTTTTTACACTGTTAATTTTGGTGACGTCACCTGTCATGTAAAAGTGAAGCCACATGGCAAAATGACTTCAAATTTACAGTGTACCTGAAAGCAAAGCGAAAAGAAGTATAGACCTGCTCGCATGACGGCCGGCGGCCGAATGATGCGCACTCGACTTGAAAGCTGCTCGTGTACATATTCAAAGCTCTAAAAGCTGGAGTGCCCGCGGGCATAGGCCTGCCCATCTCTGGTCTACGGCCAAAGTTGCGACGCGTAGTCGTATCTTTAATGTCGTAAAAGTTAAATATTTTAAAAACATATGACACATTTTTGAATCAGTTTATTTAATATAAAAGTTTTTCAAAGTACTTAGTTTTCATACACATTAGAATTGATTTTATCCATAACATTGCTTGAAACCAGATTTTGTACGTTCTTCTTTACAGGTTATCGAAACAGCATTCAACGCTCTTAATTCTAATACAACAGATGCTTTTTACCGTCGTCAAAGTTGGGAAATCATAAGATGCTTCTTAGGTAACAACATTCTTAGGTTATGCAAAACTTTAATTTTCCATTTTTCCAGCTGCTTCAATTAGCTTAGAAGATGATAAGCACACTCTTCTTAAGTTATTCATGCATCCCAGTTTCCTAGAGGGCCCGATTGGTACTATTCATTACAAATCTGCTGAAGTCCAAGCAAGACAAATCCATCAAACAGCTTTAACTGGGATGTTAGTTGCCGCTGCCACAAAAGAGCTGCGAGAATCAGTGTTCCCTGTAATGGTGGCAGTAGTCCGGCACTACACGATGGTCGCAATAGCGCAACAAGCAGGACCCTTTCCGTGCAAGTCCTTCAGAAACAATTGTGGCCTAGATCCTCACGTATTGGTAGACGCACTGGCAGTGTGCATGGGTCACGAGGAAAAGGAACTGTGCAAACCGGGGCAACTATGCATCGGTTTGATTTTAGAAACCGCTACCAATATAATGGGGAACAAGGAAAGAGCATGCAGACTGCCTCTCATGCAATATTTGGCAGAACGGATGGCTTCACTTTGCTACGAAAGGCCGTGGTACGCGAAAATGGGTGGCTGCAAAGCACTGAAATGCCTATATCAGCACATGGCAATAAGATGGCTATACCAGAACATGTTCTTGTTCCTGAAAGCGTTCATGTTTGTAATAATGGACTTGGCCGGTGAGGTATCTAGCGGAGCAATAGACATGGCCAAGACATACTTGGAGAAAATGCTGCGTATATGTATGGTGCCATTAGAAAAGGATAGTAAAAATGAAGAATTGACTCAACTTCAAAATAAAGCAATGTACGAGGTTATTCATGAACTCGTTCGGCAGGTCACAAGCCCCAACACATTGGTACGAGAACAAGCAATGTCTTCATTGAGATTAATTGCTGAATTGCATGGGAAAACAGTTACGGACATAATGGATCCTCACCGCGAAGTTTTGGTCGATATAATTCCCCCGAAAAAACATTTACTTCGCCATCAACCAGCAAGTGCACAAATTGGTCTCATGGATGGAAATACTTTTTGTACTACCTTAGATCCAAGATTATTTACGATTGGTAAACTATTTTGCGATGAATATTTCTGACGTAACCTTTTAATTTTTGCAGACTTAAATAACAGTTACCACAAACTATTCTTCCATGAGCTCATAACTCTAAGTGATGCTGAAGATTCCACTTTGGCTAAATTGGACTGCTACAAAAATGTTACCAACCTAGTTCCCCTTCGAAAAAGTGCTTTACGAGCACTTGCAGCTTGCCATTATATCACAGACGGACCGTATCGTGATAGAATATTAGGTATTCTATTTAAAGTACTGGAGAAAAACAATACAGAATTACAAGAAGCAGCTTTTGAATGTATGCAAAAGTTCATTTCAGGATTCAAAATAGACAAGGAAGCTGTATATTTATTCTTATTCAAAGCGAGTATTATATTTAGAAGTCTTCATTTTACAGATACACAAGGGAATGCGGCCCCTTTTGCTTACGCTGGGCGACTACAGAAACTTAACCCTCAATGGCACTAAGCGATTATTATATCTTACGCAGTTGTTCCCATCCATGTTCAATGAAAAACTGTGTGAACAGTTACTTCAGCATATACAGAAAATGCTTGAGATATCAATAGCCTCCCACAAAGGGATGGAAGTGCCCAACTTCTTAGCTGTTTCAAAAACTGGAGACTATGAGCAGAAGATTTATACGTTGATCGGAATTTTTCATCAAATACCGGCAGCGAGTTCGAAATTCATCGATAGCCTTTGTCAATTAGTCTTACAAACAGGGAAAAGTTTAATGGTAAGCAAAATATCAAATACGTAGTTCAAATTTTCATTATGTTTTCATGACAATATGATTATTGCAAAATTATAGATAGAAGCCTCTTGTCCTTACCGGGAGCCTTTATTCAAGTTTCTTCTGCGCTATCCCAACGAGACAATTAATCTATTCTTAAACGACATAAATGTTACTAATGCTCAGTGGAATCGGTGAGTTCCAATTCAATTTGAAAAAACCTACTTAAAACAATACACTTTTCCAAATATCTTAGGTTTATGATTTATATGCTGAAGCACAAGGACGGCTTACCTTTCCGTACAGTAATGCAGCACACAAAATCTGCCAGGCTAGTTCAACTCATCCACTGCAGGTACGTAAATAAATAAAAAGCGGACAAACAATACGATAATTTTGTTATACGTCTAGCCCTCAGCAGACGCCCCAACTCGGAAATGAAGAACAGTGCTACGAGGGGCGGAGACAATCAGTCATGATCATCCACACCCTAATGGAGTTCGACGATCGCTGGCTCTCATCGCAAATAGATATTATCAATGCCTTGAAACTTCAGTGGCAGACAAATCTCTACAAAGTATTGACAATCGTTTGGTTTCTGCAGCACACATTTCATGATCTCCATTTCAGACTTGCACCGAAAATATTGTGTGCGATTTGTGGCATCTAATTGGAAAGATCCTACTGTTCTACTTCTCTCACAACACCACCGACATCGACCTGCTCTTTCAGCTCTTGCGTGCTCTTTGTGTTCATTTTATTCCGGATTTCCACTTCCTCCGGGACTTCCTCCAAAACACAGTCGCTCAAAACTACACTGTCGATTGGAAACGCAAAGCCTTCTTCCTTTTCGTGGAAAATTTCAACAACACTGAACTTTCTGAAGAGCTAAAGGCCAAGGTATCACCACTTGATTGTTTTGTCTAAAATTTATTTGATTCTTGCAATTCGTTGGCAGATTTTAACGACAGTTTTAATACCTTGTTTCGCTGTGAGTTTCGACAAAGGAGAGGGAAATAAGTTAATTGGAGCGCCTCCTGCTCCATACCAGGAGGACGAAAACAACGTTGTTTCCGTTTTCATAAGCAAAGTAGGTATACCGAAAAATACTATTAACTAAATACTATAAATCATGTACGTTAGGTTTTCGATCCGGAAAAACCTTTCGCAAATGACGACGGAGTGAGGATAGCATTGCTTCAGTTTGCTTGTCTTCTGGTGGAGCGCGCTTCACCTCATATTCACGACGGTGACGCCAACAACAAACGTCAAGGGAACAAGTTACGCAGATTAATGACCTTTGCGTGGCCTTGTTTGCTCAGCAAGAACTGTGTCGATCCAACTGCAAGGTACCATGGCCATTTGTTGCTCTCTCACATTATTGCAAGGCTGGCCATTCATAAGAAAATTGTCTTGCAAGTATTCCATTCCTTACTAAAAGGCCATGCCCTGGAGGCACGTCCAGTTGTACGTCAGGCCTTAGAAGTCTTAACCCCAGCAATGCCTTTGCGAATGGAAGATGGTAACACTATGCTGACACATTGGACAAAAAAAATAATAGTCGAAGAAGGACACTCGATGCAACAATTGTTCCACATTCTGCAACTAATAGTGCGCCATTACAAGGTAAGTTGCATTACGCTATTCATAAGTAATTTCCTGAGAATATATTATTATATTTTAGGTTTATTATCCTGTAAGACATCATCTGGTGCAACATATGATATCAAATATGCAACGACTTGGATTTCCTGCAACTAGTTCTTTAGATCACAGAAAACTAGCTGTGGAATTAGCTGAAGTTGTTATCAAATGGGAACTGCAGCGCATAAAGGAAGAAGCAAATAACTTTGAAGAAGAAGATTCAAATTTGTCTAATGACATAAAACCTGGGACAAGTGGTTCAATCAAGCGCTCTGCTTCTGATGATTCAAATGAGTTGAAAAAAAAAATTGCGATTGGAGAAAATGTTGCCCAGCAACACTCAGTTGCCGGTATGTCTTATTTCTTGAGTATAATATTTCTCTTTTAAACTGTATGTTTTCAGCACCAAAAATGGAAGTTGCAAGCAGACCTATAGAAAAAGTGCATTGCGATACTGTTCTTAATTTCCTGATTCGATTAGCTTGTCAAGTGAATGATGCTCAATCCACTCATGGAATTGTATCGCCCAGTGAAAGTCTTTCACGGCGGTAAGTACCTATAACTGGAACTGGTTAAATCTTTATAAATTTACAAGGATGCTTTTATGTGTTCGCAGATGTGTAATGCTTCTTAAAATGGCTATGAAACCAGAAGTTTGGCCACAACCGTTCGACTTAAAACTCGGTTGGATGGACAAAGTGTTTGGAACCATCGAAACTTCGCAACCCAATTACGGAAATATTTGCACGGGTCTAGAGCTTTTAACTTTCTTATTAACAATACTCAAAAAGGACCAAATTTTGTCAATTATTAGACCTATTCAACGAGGTCTCTCCTCTTGTGTGACATGTCAAAACACACGAGTTATAAGGCTTATGCATGCTCTACTCTCAAGACTGATGAGTATTTTCCCGGCTGATTCTCATCATAAACACGAAGAGTTAGAAACTTTATATACTACAGTTAGTAAAATGATTCATGATGGTCTAACTACTTATGAAAAAGCTCCGCAACCAAATCCATCCGTTCTCTTCGGCACTCTCATGATATTGAAAGCGTGCTGCATTAACAATCAAAGTTATATTGATAGATTAATGCTCCCATTTATGAGACTTTTGAATAAGCTGACCAAAGATCATCTTACCGTTATTAGTTCATCTTCGAGTACCAATCAGATGGAGGGAAGCTCACTAGCTTTGGAATTATTAATTTTATCATTAGACTTAGTAAAGAATCGCGTAGTTGTAATGGGTGTAGAAATTCGAAAACTGTTTATTGGAAATATCTTAGTGGGTCTAATTGAAAAGAGCACTGAAGTCAAGGTAGATTAGTGTTAAAAATTTGAGAAATATTTAACTATTTTTACTTCCAGATAATGAAATCAATCGTGAAAATGATTGAAGATTGGATGAAAAATAAAAACTCTGCTGTAACAGTAAATCAAGCTCCTACTTTACGTGAAAAATCAATCTTGTTAGTTAAACTGATGCAGTATGTTGAAAAACGGTTTGCAGATGACAATGATTTGAATGCACAATTTTTGGAATTAATAAACTACATTTACCGTGATGACCAGTTAAAACAAACCGAGCTGACGAGTAAACTAGAAGCAGCATTCTTAGCAGGCTTACGATGCAGTCAACCTAATATTCGTGCAAAATTCTTTGAAATATTTGATGGATCAATGAGAAGACGACTCCATGATAGGCTTTTATACATCATATGCTCACAAGCTTGGGATGCAATTGGTCCACATTACTGGATTAAGCAGTGCATAGAGTTGCTTATTTTAACAGCAAACACAACAGCACAGATTCAAAATTCAAATGAAAATCACTTGGTCCCAAGTATTTCATCAGTTATTAATTTCGCAGATTCTGATGAAAAGAAAAATTTTGTAATATATACATCACTTCAGACGGATGCTCCGGAGAGTTTTGAATCGCTTGAGGACAAAGAGGATGTTTTTGATATGGATTTGAGTGTTGATTCAAATATATCACGAAAGGAGGACAGTGAAAAACCTGTGGTGAATCGCCAAACTGCAATAACTAGATTGATTTGCAGACAATTTGAATTCTTAGAATCAAATCGAAAAGTTCGCACTGAACAACTTCTCGTTGCCACATCACAACTCTGCCACATGGATACCCAACTAGCTGAAAGAATATGGCTGGATGTATTTCCTCGACTGTGGTATATTTTGGATGATGGGCAACAGCAAGCCATTATCCGGGAACTTGTGCCATTCTTGTCATCAGGAATACATGTAGTGCAAAAAGATTGTCAACCCAGTGCGCTGAATACGTTCGTAGAAGCCCTTACTCATTGTCAGCCTCCGATTTACATTCCGCCGAATTTGATTACATACTTGGGAAAAGCTCACAATTTGTGGCACCGGATGACTTTAATGTTAGAAGAAATGGCTGGAGATTGGCCCGCCAAGAAAGAACGATATCAGGAAAACTCAGATATTGACATAGGAGAATATGATCTGATGGATAATCCGAACTCTCCGATATATGATCCATTGTCCCAAATGTATTCCGCCTTGCACGAGGAAGACATGTGGGCTGGTCTTTGGCTCAAATATGCGAAATACTCGGAAACCAATACTGCAATTGCCTACGAACAAATGGGCTTCTTTGAGGAGGCACAGGGTGCCTATGATTTGGCGATGACGAAATTCAAACAAGAGGTGTCCAATGGACCAGCGCCAATCGATATAAACAGTGAACTGCTTCTCTGGGAAAATCACTGGATACGCTGCGCAAAGGAACTCAATCAGTGGGACATTCTACTAGACTATGCGCAATCGAATAAAGAGAAGAAATCATACCTCATTATGGAGAGTGCTTGGCGAGTGCCGGACTGGAATCTAATGAAGCAAGCACTCATTAAAGTGGAACAGACGAGTCCGAAGTTAGAAGGTTACAAGGTGAATTTGTATCGAGGATTCTTAGCCATCCTGAATCAGGATGACCAGCAGTTAACTAGCGTCGAACGGTATGTAGAATTAGCCTCCAGTCTGTGTATGAGAGAGTGGCGTCGATTACCCCACATAGTATCGCATATACATTTGCCATACCTCCAAGCAGCTCAACAAATAATGGAACTTCAAGAAGCATGTCAAATTCATCAAGGTTTAAACCAGTGTCGTAACTCGTCACTGCATGATATGAAGGCTATTGTAAAGACATGGAGAAACAGGCTACCTGTTATTGCCGATGATCTTTCACACTGGAGTGATATATTCACTTGGCGACAACATCATTACCAGATTATCACGCAGCATTTGGAACAACAGCCCGATCAGGGAAATCATAAAATGCTTGGAGTTCATGCTTCAGCACAAGCGATCATACATTTTGGGAAGATCGCTAGGAAACATAACTTAACAGGTGTATGTCAAGAAATGCTGTCCCGTATATACACCATTCCTTCAGTTCCGGTTGTTGATTGCTTCCAAAAAATTCGCCAACAAGTAAAATGTTATCTTCAAATGGCCTCAGTTAGTGGCAGAGTTGAACTGAATGAAGCTCTTGAAGTCATAGAGCCTACAAATTTGAAATATTTCTCTCGAGAAATGACTGCTGAATTTTATGCTATGAAAGGGTTACTGTACGCTCAAATAGATAACTCTGAAGAAGCCAATAAGGCCTTCAGCGCATCTATTCAACTACATGATGGCTTGACTAAGGCCTGGGCATTATGGGGTGATTACTTGGAGGCACTCTTCACTTCGCATGAACGTCGGTCAATTAAAACCGGTACGGATGCGTTAATTGCATTCTTACATGCATGCAGACATCAAAATGAGAGTAAAACAAGAAAATATTTGGCAAAAGTTCTCTGGCTGTTGTCTTACGATGATGAAAAAGGAACTCTTATGGATGCCCTTGAGAAATATGCCGGTGGAGTACCGCCCCTTCATTGGCTATCTTGGATTCCACAGCTGTTGTGCTGTTTAGTTCAATATGAAGGACAAGTGATCCTTAATCTTTTGAGTCAAGTAATAAAAATATTCTCAAAGTTGTCTGATATGTACTCTATAAATTAACTTTCATTTATAGGTTGGACGAATGTTTCCACAAGCTGTGTATTTTCCTATTAGGACACTATACTTAACATTAAAAATAGAGCAATTGGAAAAGCATAAGAGTCTGGAACAAGTTTATAAAATGCAATCAACTAATGTAAGCATGACAATAGCTGTTAATATAATATCAACTTATTTTAAATATTAATATTGCAGCAGGCTGGAGATGGACAAGGAAATCAATCCAGCCCAATTCTGCAAAACCAATCACAGCAATCGCAGATAGCTGATATGCAGCATTCTCAACAGCAGCAACAGCAACAACAACGACAGCAACCACAACAACAGCAACCCGCAATAAAGGCAACTCCATCCATGTGGCGATGCTCGAAAGTAATGCACATTCAACGAGAAATTCACCCGACAATATTGAGTTCGTTAGAAGGTATTGTCGATCAAATGGTCTGGTTCAGGGAGAATTGGTACGAAGAAGTTCTTCGCCAACTCCGTCAAGGCCTAATCAAATGTTACGCTATTGCTTTTGAAAATCGCAGCAATGTGAGCGAAGCCACTATCACTCCGCACACCTTGCACTTTGTAAATAAACTAGTTTCCACTTTCGGAATCGGGATAGGTAAGTTTCACTGAAAGTTTGTAATGATCTTTCAGCAGTTATTATGCTTATTTCGCAGAAAATAATTCAAGTTCCGTAGCGTCATCTTTCGCTGCAGCACCAGCTACTCCTCTGGCTCGAAGGGCTCAGGCAATTGTTCAGGATCCAATGTTTCAAAAAATGAAGGAGCAGTTCACAAGCGACTTGGACTTTTCACAACCAGGTGCAATGAAGCTGCATAATCTAATAAGCAAACTGAAAAAATGGATAAAAATTTTGGAAAAGAAAATTAAAACACTGCCAAAATCATTTTTGATTGAGGAGAAATGCAGATTTCTTTCGAATTTCAGCCAGAAAACCGCAGAAGTAGAACTCCCTGGAGAATTTTTGCTACCGCTGCCATCCCACTATCATATTCGAATAGCTAGATTCATGCCCCGAGTTGAAATCGTGCAAAAACACAATACAGCGGCAAGAAGGCTCTACATCAGGGGGACTAATGGGAAAATTTATCCTTATTTGGTGGTAAACGATTCTGGTTTGGGCGATGCTCGAAGAGAAGAAAGAGTATTGCAGCTGCTGAGAATGATAAATCATTATTTGGCCAAACAGAAGGAAACATCTCGTCGGTTTTTGCATATAACTGTTCCCAGAGTGGTGCCCGTGTCACCCCAAATGAGACTTGTCGAAGATAATCCAAACAGCATATCTCTTTTGGACATTTATAAAAATGGTTGCTTCAAGCTTGGCATTGAACACGACACTCCTATTGCACGATACTATGAGCGTCTGGCTGAAGTGCAAACGAGGGGATCTCCAAAAACGCACACTGTACTTCGGGATATTTTACGAGAAGTGCAAAATACCATGGTACCCAGAACATTGCTGAAAGATTGGGCTGTAAGAAACTTCAGGTCGCCTGTTGACTACTGGCAATTCAGAAAAATGGTATGTTAACATATTTTTTGACAAAGTTTCTTAATTTTTCATTTATAATAACTTTACTAGTTTACCTTGCAACTCTCACTGGCGTGTCTTTGTGAGCATGCTTTGCATTTGACCAGATTGAATGCAGACATGATGTATTTGCATCAGGATTCTGGTCTCATGAATATTTCATATTACAAATTTGATGTAGACGATACAACCGGAGAATTGGATGCAAATAGACCAGTACCATTCAGACTTACTCCAAATATAGTAGAATATCTATCATCAATTGGTATCAATGGACCGCTTACAGCATCTGTTATCGCAACTGCTCGTTGTCTAGTTCATCCCAATTTCAAATTGCCAGCCATTTTGAAAGCAATTTTGCGTGATGAAATAATTGCTATTCACAAAAAACGAATTAAAGACGAGAAACCAATTATTGATCCTAATGGAGACGTATCGCATGAACCAACAACACCAGAAGTGGATATGACCAACATAATATCGGTTGTTAATAAAGCGGTAGCTGCAATATTATTGCGACTGAATAAAATATCATACTTTGATAATATCGAATCAAATAAAATGGCGAAATTGGTTCAAGCAGCTACGAACACCGAAAATCTTTGCCATATGGATCCCGCATGGCATCCTTGGCTTTAACTTCCCTTGAGATGTTTAGTAGTAAGAGTAATTAATTTTAGTACTTCGACAAATATATGTATATTTTTAATGTTCTTTCATTATAGTTTCATCAATCATTAATCAACACTGTATTTTATAAGTAAAGAAAAAAAAATTATGTAACATTCAAAATACAAGAGTTTTACCTTTTCTTCCCCATATTTTCCAAGTCATCACGAAGGAACAGTGCCATTGAATCTAAAAAGCATGGAAAAGTTAAACTCATTTACATCAATTCTTTACATTTTTATTAATATATGTATATAAATATGTATCCTGTCACTTATACGTTAAAATCTCGCGGTATTTCTAACTTATTCTATATGCATTTTTAACTGTTGAACAATTCACCAATATTAAAGTTCAATCTATTATTTCGTCTTTAACATGTTAAATTTCTACGGCTTTTCATTTCTACTGGATATGGCAGAATGTTTACACTTATTTGATTATATTATTATTCTTTAGATTCTATATTAGTGTTTAAACTTTGCAGATGTTTTTGATCGTATAAAATAGTTCCATTCATATAAAATAGGATTTTGATTAAACGATCGTCTGCAAAAAACAGACGTTATTTGCGGCAAGAATTTTATTAAAAATTAAAATCGAAACATACTAACCAATCATTGATTTCTGCAAATAAATCCTAAAAGAGTATGAATATGAATGACTACTATTTTATAAATTTCGTTATATAAAAATTTTGAAATAGTTGATTCCTAAAATTTTATTGTTTTATCTCCAATTCGGTACATACTTTCAACCAGAAAAGATTTGTAAGATAAATAAACCATCGATTTCTAAGGTCATGCCCCAGGATATATCTTTCGAGTTGACTTTTCGTATAAACTATATTTTAAATTAAAATACTGAAGATAATATTCACATTGTGCTATTTGGGTAAACAATAATATCCGTTAAATAAACTAGAATGAGGATAATGATGCAACTATAAATTTAAAAAAATACTGTTTTCCCTATATCTAACTTAATTAATATGGCTATTAACATCACATCATTTCTTATTTAGTTTTGTGTGCGTTAATTAAAAATGACAATCAATGAATAGAAATATAAAGTTGTGGAAATAATATAAATGCATAATTAGTTTTCGACGCCTAGGGAAGAACGATTAAAATGAAACAAATCTAGTACGGAAGTATTATTTAGGTCAAGTTTAGGTCAATTATGAAATACCTTAGATGTGGAACGGCACAGTTTTGACACAGAAGCATACTTTGTTAAGAAATCGTGTAAAAACCGTGCAAAAATCGTTTTCTCATCGTAAACAGAAATTCGATCTAAATTATTGAAAACGCATATAAAAGTTGTTGATACCTATTTACCTAATTGTAAAATCTAAAGATCGTGTAAAAAAGGTTTCGGGCAAATAATTAATTGGAAAACGTATTTAAAGAATATAATTTAAAGAAAGTTAATATGTAAATGTTCATTAAACAAAATCAATATTTTTATATAAAAACGATTCAGGCTTATATGGCAACACCAAGAAGGAGTTGCCCGATTTTGCTCGTCTCCGTACCTTAATCTTACAATCGAACGTACAATCTAAAGCTATAAGTGTTCTGCAAAGACGAACAAGCAGCTAGACAGACAGACAGACTGACGCACCATGCATAAAGCGGTTTCTTTTCACTTCCCAATCATGCATACATAGTTCCTTTTATCTGTGACCATTATTTCGTGGCATTGCAACTGTTCGCTCAAAACTAATAATATAATTAGTATACCCAGGGTATAAAAAGGTTCACGGTTGTTACAAAAAAACATAAAAATCTATGACTTTTTTCAAAGTATTCATTTAGAGGCGGCTCTTAGAGGAATGAGCTGCAAAGGATTTACCGCTGAGTTTGTTCCAAATGAGGAAGCCCAAAGTTGATTTAAAAAAAAATTCAATCAAATTTCATCAATAATTGTCAAATTATTCGGTGTTTTTTCATCGCTAACATTCTTGGGCATTAAAAACGTATACAAAATGTAATACGAATAAAAAATGTTTTTACATTAATTCAAAAGTTATAATTGTTAAACAATGTTTAATTAAAATGCACTATCAAGGGTGTTATTTTCCACGCTTAGAAAATGCGCATTTATCACTTACTTAAACGTATATATATATGATGTCCGCGTAATCAATCAAGCAGGACCAGGACTTGCAATTGTACCAGCCATTATATTTTTATCGATCCGATTATCGTGTCCCAATATATGTCCTTGTTGGATCACAATGGGGCCATGTATATTCCGTTCTTGCATCACTCGTTCTTGTAGGACGCGTTCTTGCAGTACTCTCTCCTGTTGAAGTGCCCGTTCTTGTTGGATAGCACGCTCTTGCAGGATTCGCTCTTGTAGCGCTCGTTCCTGAATAGCCCTTTCTTGAAGAACCCTCTGTTCTTGAATTGCGCGATCTTGTAGAACACGCTCCTGTAACGCTCTTTCCTGATTCACACGTTCTTGAATTGCACGTTGATCCTGAATAGCCCTATTACGCTCTTGTATAACTCTTTCTTGCATTAGTCTTTCATTTAAGCTGATAGTGGTCGCATCATTCATATCTGAGTTTTATTAATTTACCAAATATTTTTTTTAAAACTAATTTTAAACTTACTGATTGTACTTCTACTTCCATCTGGAGTGCTGATAGTTATCGACTGCGTCCTGTCGTTCAATAATGCTCGATTATCTGATGGTATTCCAGGTGAGGACATTTGAGATACTGTTGGCGAGCTGGTCATTTGAAGATCTGATACATATCTGCACGAAAGACTGTTTTAATTGTGAATATAATACTATTAAGATTAAATTATAAATTACCTTAAGTCACACACTTGGGTGTTGTTCGATTCATAAACATCACCAGGCTCTGGCGTGTTGTTGGATCCTCCAACTTCGCCAGTTGCTACACTATTTATAGTGGCGATACTATTAGCAGTTGTTCTATTGTCCCGATGTACACGATTATGATGTCTGTAATTTTCGGTGGTTAATACATTTCTTTAAAAAATGAGTTTTTAAGTCTTCCATACCTAATAAGATAGCTATCACGAATAAATGTTCTACCACAAACATTACACTCAAAATTCTGTCCTGCCGAATGGGTTCGTATGTGAACAGCAAATTGAGATTTACTAGTAAATGTCATGGAACATCGATCACAGCTTAAAGGTTTTTCTGAAACGTGAGACCACCTGAAAAGTAAATAGTTAAGTACTAACATTCACCACCTCTAGTGGCGGATTTAGCAGTTTAGAGGGCCCAGGCGCAATTAAAATTTGAGGCATCCCTTAAAATCTATATTCACCAAAATTTGAATAAAATGGATGGAATAAAAAAAAGGATCGATTTTGTGATATGAGTGAAGCGATCTTTTACGAAGAATATTTCGTAAACGGTGCGGTTTCGAATTTTTTCCTTATTTTTCCCGTGATCAGCGCCCCAAAATCCTTCGGAAATCACCAACAAAGTAGTGAATTGCCGCAATTATCGTATCGTGCCCTTGCAGTTGTTTCCAAAATACGAAAGGTGAACTTTCAAATCTTCTCTATAACACTCGATTGTAATAAGTAATAACATGTTTTTTAGACAAGTTGAAGCCAAACAAAACAAAAACTAGTAAGGTAGTAATTGGTCACTCCAATTACGTTAACTGAATCTCCGAGCATAGCTCAGTCACAGGGTATTAAAATAAAATAAATAAATATTTTTCAAATGAAAAAGAAAACAAAATGGCTTTATAGTTTTAAATACATAGATGCTTCCATTATCTATTTTTAGGTAGATTTCGAAGAAAAATCTACCTATTGAGATATATACCATATCACGACTTTCGAAAAATTATTTCATAGTGGGGGGGGGACTTTCAAAAGTTAAATGAGAATCCCTATTTTTTATTGCAGATTTGAATTCCTTGCATCAAAATAAGAAACTTTTGTTTGTCAAGTTTGGTGTCATCGGATAGGTTTTCAAAGAATATTAGACACGTATTTTTTTTATTTTCCAATCGGATGCCGATTTCGAGAGGTTTTCGGGGTGGACGGGTGGTCTGAAACACCCTGTGTATAGGTAATATATAAAATTTTTAAAAAAAACTATATCTCGGCCCCTATGAAATTCAGAGAGAAACTTTATTTAAATAAATTAGAGTACTCTCTATGAGATTAACGGTCATACCACCGAATTATGGGTTAATGGGGTACGAATGGGGGTGGGGGTGGAAATACGAAATTTTTAAAACCACGTCTTGTGGGGTGTCGTTGAAAAGCTCTTATTGAGTAGTTTATAAATCATTAACTGGTTTCTCGATTTTGAAATAAATGACCCCAATAAATGCCATCCAAACACTTCGAAATGTACCTCAGCAAGTCTCAATACTACAATAATAATACAATAATATTTCATTAAAATGGTAACGTCAAGTTCGAAGATGAGCAAAATCGGACAACTCCTTCTTAGTGTTGCCATATAATGCTGAATTATTTTTATTCAAAAATGCTCATTTTGTTTACTGAATGTATGTACATTTTGAATTTCTTTCGTTCAATATTGTTTAATAAATGAAAAAGGTTTTTTATATAATACCACTTACATAATATTATTTATTAAAACAAAAACTTTTTCCCTCGACTTTTTCCCTCCCGATGTTGAGCTGCAGGGCGGGTCCTCGGGTTGCGGATAGAGGAATGACCTGCACTTTTGCAGATTAACTGCGAATACAAAATAAGCAGTCACCGATCTACTACATAGTTACATAAGAAAATTTATGTCTCGATTTTGACATAGAATGAGTAATGAGTATATTTTTCTACATCTAGGGTATCTCATAATTGGTGTGATCAATTAATTCCTTACTAGTTGAGATCTGAAATTTGATGCCCCCTGAATTCCGAGGGAAATATACTAGGCGCCTAGGCGTAAATTCGCCACTGGGACTGACTAACGCAATTACTATTTGTCATTATCAATAAGCAAATATTTAATATGTACCTACTCACCTATGCGCTGTGACATAACTCTTTACGGCGAAAGTTTTATTGCAAATATCACAAGCATACGGTCTTTCACCTTAAAGGAAAATTTTATTTAACAATATAATATAATATAATATATAATATTAAGTTTTATAAACAAACGTAAATTTTGATCTAATCATAATAGAATCAGAAACTTATCAGCAAAAGTTTAATGGTTAAAGTGAAAATAAAATAACTTCTATAATATTTACAAAAATACTAATTAAACATATAAAATGTCTGCTTAAAGTTTGTCGTGAACTCGTGAACTATCGAAAATAGTTTTACGCGACGATTTATTTGAATTTTCTTCTTCTGGTTAAAGCGGGAGCAGACGATTGCAAAAATCGTACATTTATGTATATAAGCAATATCGAAAATTTTCTATCGTGTGACCAGTGGCGCCTCAAGTCAATTGGAGGCGCCAAGCGGTGAAAAATCTTGGGCCCCTTAAACTGAATTACTACAATTAATAGAAGTTGCAGGAAAACTCTCGTAAATTTACTAATAAAAGGAGAAGTAATGAAAAATTTCTTACAGCTACGTACACATTAAATTAATTTACTAAAAAAAATATTTTTACAAAAATTTTCGCCTTACTTTATTTTTAGCAAAATTATCAATTATTTTGATCGTGTCAATGCGGTTTAAAATGTGCTGCTCTATTGTCGAAATTGTTAAGGTGGGAAAAAAAGACTGAATTGATAAAACTGAAAACTATTCTATTTATTGCTATTAATAAGAAATTATAAACACGCGGTAACACGACTGGTCGCTAGCAATTCGAAAAAGGAACTAATAGAAGTATGTAATCTAAACGTTCCCAAAACTGTAAAAATTTTGATCGAAAGTTTAATAATAGTTAATTTTCAACATCTATAAGCAAAATAACCAAGTTGTTTAATCCTTCTTCTCCTATTGTGTTCCTTAAAAAATTCTTCACTCTCTTTAAAACAGAGAATGATCTCTCTCCGGATGCATTACATATGGAAAATGTTAGACAAATTTTTAGTTATATTTCTATATTCGGAAACGTGCAAGACAATTTAAAAGACTGTTTAAATAATTTTTTTTTACATAATTTTTTTTTTTTTTTTTTTTATAAAAACATATTACTGGCAAATACGGGGCCCGATGGTTTCCCGTTAAACCCGCCACTGCGCGTGACTCGACAATTTGCTATGTGTGACTCGATTTCACAAAAATATTTTGCTTATAGGTAAATGTGGGGTTTTTGCTATCGTCTGACTCCGGCTTTATTCAAATAATATATATTTTGAAAGCGTTGTTGTCAACGATGAAATGAATTAAATTGAACTGCATATCAGGCATTCATTTTAAGCAGTTTCAATTTCTAGAAGAATTTGATTTTTATCTCCCAAATAGTTTTAATAAAATATCTAATTTTCATATATGTAATTCGTTATGTACATTGTACATCATGTAAATCGAAGACTGATTATGTACTAAACAACCAATAGCCTATACACAATATAATAATATGCACTTCTTAGAAAATCTTAGACGAATGTTGTATACTGAAATTGTCTATGTGTTACGAAATTGCATAAGATACAGAAGAGTGTAGAATTACTTTCTTTTTTACTATTGTAATAAAACAATATTTTTTTATATTTCGAATTATTATAAATCATTTGGATAAAGCTGGAGTCAGACGAAAGCAAAATTCACAAGTATATAAACAAATATTTTTGCGGCATATTTTTGTGCCATCGAGTCGCACGATAAGCAAATCTGAGGTTGCAGTCTGCAGTTCGCACTTCGCAGACGATCGCGACGCCCGCCGGCCCGCATGATCAGCAACCTCAAAAACGTGTGCACAAAGTTTTGTGAACCCTTCAGCTGCCTTTTATTTGCCGAAAATATTCCGAAATGTTTAGTACATTTATAAGCGACATGTCAAATTGCACGATAGAAAATTTTCAAAATTTCTTATAAATATGGTGTTTTTGCAATCGTCTGACTGCGGCTTAAGCAATATTTTTAATATATTTTATATATAACCCCAAAGTAATGAACTTTACTAACCTGTATGAATTCTTTTATGAATGTTCAACGTAGATCTTTGAGAAAACCTCTTCGAACATATTTCACATTCGAACGGTCTTTCTCCAGTATGAGTCCGCTGATGAATGTCAAGATATGGTTTTCTACAGAATGCTGCAGGACACAATGCGCATTGGAATGGGCGAATACCGACTGGAAAAATAACTTCATTCAATAAATATGATTAGAAAGAAATAAACATGTTACCTGTGTGGACAGTTTTATGAATATTCAAGGATGATTTTTGCGTAAATCTTTTAAGGCAAACGTCGCATTCGAATGGTCTTTCCCCAGTATGAGTTCGCATATGAATATCTAAATAAGGTTTTCGGGCAAATGTAGCTGGACACTGCTCACATTGGAAAGGACGATCCTGAACTAAAATTTAAACAGAAACCAAAAACCAAATATAGGTACATCATACATGTGGGCATATTTACTAGTAATCCATACTTGTAACAGGGCCGGTGACAGGATTCTCGTTTTCCAGGGCAACTTATGGACCCCGAACCCCTTTAACGGATTTTATTCTGGGATTTCAACATCATAAGAGCAAAAAAAAAAAACGAATTACATACGAGCATTTCTTAGAAACTCATTGCACTTGCGTCTAGTTCAGCTGATGGTAGGAAGAAAGTTTTTGTGACTGTAACCGTCTTCATCGTTTTTTAAATTGATTAGAAACACTGTAGAACGCAAGCACCATACTTCGGTCGTACGTTTTTATGGATGGACCCTTTTTTTACTCTTACGATTTTGAAATCATAGAACGCCCGCTGCGCTCGTCCCGGGGCATTTGCCCCGGTTGTTCCCGCCTATCGCCGACCCTGTTTGTAATGCATATTCTGAAATTTCATTTTAATTTACTAAACAGTTTTTTTAACCTTCAAAAAGTGCGGTAATTAATGGTGGTAAAACTAAAACTTTCTAAATCTTAACACGTGAATCAATCTTATACTAACCAGAATGTGTCCGTCGATGAATGTTTAAGGTTGATTTTTGAGTAAAGCGTTTTAAACAAATATCACACTGAAAGGGCCTTTCACCCGTGTGCGTTCTCATGTGAATCTCTAGATATGGTTTCCGACAAAACGCTGCGCTGCACTGATTGCACTGGAATGGTTTGTGCATGCTCCAATATCCTAGAACAAGTAATAAACAGCGGTCATTAGAACAAAGAAAATAATTTTTGAGAATCCTTAAAAAACGTAAATAAAATATTTTTTCTTTAGTTTTAAATATTAAAAAACTTTCTTCAAAGATTTAGTTAAGACTTCCACATAACATTGAAAAAGTAAAAGAAAATTAAAATATTTCCAGTCCAATAATATCAAAGATATCATGCAAAATAAGTGTTAAAATAATTAGACCGCTGTTTAAAACTTGGCCTACCACCGATTGGAATCAATAATATAGAATATAGATCGTTACCAGCACTGCAATTTTTTTAATATAAGACTTCTGAATGTAAATGTAACTCGTACTTTATACAATTCGAACTTTTTAAATATACAAATATTAAATTATATTACTTAAATACCCATAAAACTTCATAATGGCGTTCTTTAAGAAATTAAAATATAGGTATAATAGATTTAAATTAGCACAAAAATTTCATAACGGCGCTGCGTAGTACGTTCTAGATGATTTTTGACTCAAAAAAATTATTGAACATGCGATTTCTTGCATTCAAGAGCATATTCTCTAAACATCAGGAATGGTAACTATTAAAAAAATAGTTTGGGCGTGCATTACTTTAAACTTTGAATATATTTACGTAACGTGTTACTACTTTTGATAATTTTCTGCACGTTCACGAGATGTTTTCGAAATAAGTTAACAAATGAGAACCATACCAACCTGTATGTATTCTTTTATGAGTATTTAAAGATGATTTTTGGCTAAATCTTTTTAAGCATAAATCGCATTGGAATGGCCGTTCGCCGGTGTGTGTACGCATATGAACCTCGAGATAGGGTTTTCGGCAAAAAGCAGCATCGCACACCTACAAGAAAAATGTATTAAACTTCAAATCGAAATTGAACAGATGATCTCCTTGCCGTGCATTGAAATGGCTTCGTTCCAGAATGCAGTTTCATGTGAACATAGTAACTGCTAGCTGAGGATAACATTTTTCCGCATACTTTACATGCCTGAGGCTTACTTCTGGAATTACCAGTGGAAGTTGCAGTGGCTTGGGTTGCTAAAGACATCGGTATTCCATTGTTTTGGGAAAGGTCTGGCTTTGGTCCATCTGATGCTGTTGAAAGGGGGGTAGTTGATTGCTGCGCCTATTAATTAAAGTAATAAAATTATATTGAAGCTATTTTTATTATTATCAAAAAAATTTTTTCTAAAAACTATAATTAGATAATAGAAATACATAATACATATTGCAATTTATCTGTGAAAACCAAAAATTTTTTATTTTCAAACATTTCATATTATAAATTATAATAAAAACAAAAAACAAAGCACACAAAAATAAAAATCTATGTATATTTAAAACTAAATATTTTAAGAATTTGAAAGTGTAAATTCAATTCAAATATAATTGCTGAAATATTATTGAACATGTGGTAATGTGGACTTGCTGAAAAATGGATCTCTATACATACATATTGTATGTACTTGGAATAATATAAAAATTATTTTTCAAGTGCGTTGACTGAAATAAGCCGATTAAAATTAAAAACAAAAATATATTTCGGTAAGGAAAGAACTGTTTTTATGAGCTGACAACTCAATATGGCAGTGCATGAATTAATTGAAATTTATTTGTGTTTGCCCTTTGCACTCATTTTACATTGAAAAAAGTTTTAAAGTGTTTTACCGCTTTCAAAAGATATACTATGGTATTTTCCACCATGCACTTTTGAAGGAAGAAATTTTCCTGATTTGACATTTCGTAGAACACATTGGGAAGTACTTTTACACCTTCTAAGCATATCTACCCTCAGAGAAAGCAAGCGAATGCGCACTGCATGTAGTTTATTAGTTTTATGTAAAAGCTCCTTTTTATTCCTGAAAGTACTGCAAAGTGCTGCCATGATATTGTGCCGTGTGAACAAGTCTTTTTCCAATTTGATATAGATGCATTTTATAATAGGTACTTATTATTGTATTCAGTAATGCAATTATGAAATGCTACATAAAAGATCATTGGCCAATTAGAAATATAATAAATAATGCATAATAACAAAAAATATATAGGTATAATTCTAATGCTTATTCTGCTATAAACTTCATAATTGAAAAAAACATTTAGAGTCAGGGTTTGTCTCTCGCAGCGACCAGACGATTTAAAACGTATCTAGCGAAAAGTACCTAAAGTGATTAAAATAAATAAAAATATTGCAAACATAAAACGCGGTCGCGTGGTGTTCCACAGTGATGATGACTCTATTGAGTCTAAAAATCCCAAATATCTAAAAAGACATAATATAGCAAATGTAATCACAATGAGTGATAAAAGAGTTAGCAAACCACAGCGCGGGAATCCGCCTGCATCACGAAACAACATTCCTGGAAACAGCAGTACTGCGATGAGCGGTAATTACTACGCCCCGTTGCAAACGCTTGCAAATTTGGACGACTCTGAAGATGACGTAGACCAGACCGCTGGCACCTCAAACAAAAAGAATGAAGAGCCCAAGCCTCCGCCAATAAATGTCATTAAAACAAACAGTGAACAGATCCATAAATTACTAATTAAAAGTGGAATTAACAATTACACCATCAGACGGATGTCGATCGGTATCAAGATAATACCAGCGTCCCTCGCCAGTTATCAAAAAATTTGCGAGATTCTTACGGAATCCAAATGTGAGTACTTCTCACATAGCTTGAAGTCGGAATTGCCCTTCAAGGTCACTGTAACTGGGCTGGATTTAAATGATGCAGACCCGCTAAAATCTCACCTAGCTGCAAATGGGATCAAATGCAATGACATTAAGCCCATATTAAGAAGCACAAAATTCGGACAAATATCCATCTTCATTGTGTACCTCGAACGTGGGACAATAACTCTTAAGGAACTCCGGGAAAAATGTGGTATCATCAACCGAACCATTGTGAAATGGGACTTTCACAGAAAGCTACCCAAAAAAGTCACACAATGTTATAACTGCCAAATGTTTGGCCACGGGTCAAAACACTGCCGTGTTAAAACTTTTTGCGCTCACTGTTCTGGTCCACATAAAACAGCTGAGTGCGATGCGAAAGACGATGTCAAATGCGCAAATTGCCACGGCAGCCATAAGTCAACCGATCCAAGATGCCCCAGCCGGATTAACTACGTGGACTACAGACAAAGGATCTCGGCGAGGAAGACTTCGGGCAACCGCTACTCTGGAGGATATGTCCCCCGCCCAGAAGATTTTCCACCACTTGCGCGGAGAAGAAACATGTTCTACAACCAAAACAGACACGGTAATTTTGACTGGTCAACTACAAGACTAAATCAACCTCCCCTCGATAATCCAAAGGAATTCAACACAAATAACTCAATATTATTTTCCACAGCAGAAATTCAATCAATAACTAGTGAATTAATAGCCAAACTTAGAATGTGCAAAGACAAATACGACCAATTTAATGTAATTACGGACCTAGCTTTGAAGTATCTCACAAATGAACCATAGTAATATAAAAATTGTCACCTGGAATGCTAGAGGCATTAGGTCCAAGTGTATTGAATTTTTCAACTTCTTAAACACTCATAAAATCGATGTTGCGCTAGTTACTGAAACAGGCTTAAACTCTAGCTTAAGATTTTCACACGACAAATATAACTGCTATAGAGTCGACCGAGAAACTTCCCGAGGTGGAGGAGTTGCGCTGGTAATAAATAAAAATTTTAAGGTTAGCCTATTGCCGCCAATGGGCTGCAAAGTAATTGAAACCATAGGAGCTGAAATCAAAACCAATTTGGGTGATCCTATAAAAATAATTTGTGCCTATTTTCCTGGGGGCATATCCAATATACATATAAAAGGTCAGTTCCGTACAGACTTGCTAAAACTGACCCGAACACAAGGAAACTATATCGTAGGTGGTGATCTTAATTGCAGACACCGTTCATGGGGTTGTCTACGAGCAAACTGCTGGGGAAACATCTTGCATGAACTTAATTCCAACTATCCGTTTACTCTCTTGTATCCTCCCGACCCAACGTACATCCCATCCTACTCCAAAGCAAATCCTTCAGTACTCGACGTATTCCTAACAAACTGCGCTGATCAACTCTCGCAACCAGCTGTTATAAACGATCTATCTTCAGACCACCTACCGGTAGCCCTTGAAAGTCACAAGGATCCTTGCCTGCGTGACCATAGAAGACGCAATCTAAAACTAACAAACTGGTTACAATTCCAAAATTTAATCAAACAAAAACTACCCAAACTTTCCGAATTGTCGCTCAATACTATCACAAATAGAACTCAAATTGATGGCATGATCACATCCTTAACAAACATAATTACGGAGAGTATTGAAACCGCAACCCCACTCACTGCAGTTCATAACCAAAGCCAAAAACTACCGAAAAATATTCTTGATATGATTGCCCTGAGAAATATCACTAGAAGGAAGTGGCTACGTTACAGATTGCCATCTTTTAAGTATGATCTAATAAGACTGAATAATGAAATAAAATTTCTAATTTCCCAGTATAGAAACAAGAAATGGAGCTTATTACTTCAAAACCTGGAAAAATCGTCCAAGCCTTTTTGGCAAGTTACAAAAGTAATAAAGAAGAAACGTAATTATATACCTATGCTCAAGTCACTGAATAAAAGCTATTTCACAAGTAAAGAAAAAGCTGAAATATTTGCACAACAATTTGCAACTAACTGCAGAGTCTCCGTAAACTTGAGCAACCCCTTGACTACAGCGCAAGCTGAGACGTCCGTTACTCAACTCAACACAGCCCAGTACAATGAGCCTGATTCGTACGTTCTACCTAAAGTTATAAAAAATATCATAAAACAGTCAAAACTAAACAAATCTCCTGGAATAGACAATGTTCCAAATATAAGCTTAAAATATCTTCCTAAAAGTGGGCTTGTATACCTAACATTCATCATAAATTCTTGCCTCAAATTACAGTACTTTCCCAAAGCTTGGAAAATTGCAAAAGTAATCCCAATTTTGAAACCCGGAAAACCTGCAGATGACCCTGCCAACTATCGGCCAATAAGCCTATTAAGTAATATTGCCAAGATCCTAGAGAAAGTCATCAAAATACAAATAGCTAAAGTCTGCGAAATGAATAATATTATACCAAACGAACAGTTTGGCTTCAGAGCAGGACACAATACCTTACAACCGGTCCTGAGGTTTTCCAGACATGTAAAACAGAATTTCGAAAGGAAAAAATCTACAGGACTCATTCTAATTGACATCCAGTCAGCGTTTGATACGGTCTGGCACGATGCTTTGCTGCACAAAATGATGGTGTTTAACTTCCCACAATATTTAACGCGTCTAGTTCAAAGCTTTTTATGCAATCGGCAGCTCAAGGTATACCTGCCCCCAGATTTCTCTTCTGAAAAAGTTGTAACGGCAGGGGTTCCCCAAGGCTCTGTTTTGGGACCAACCCTATACAATATATTCACATCGGATCTCCCTAGCATCCCCCGATGCATCATATCAATATTCGCTGATGACACAGCCATTTACAGCTCGCATGAGGACTCTGCTAAAATTTGCGAAAACCTACAAAAAGGACTAGAAATTCTACATAAATACTTCCATAAATGGAAAATAAAAATGAATCTGAGCAAAACCCAATCCATGTACTTTACGCGAAAAAGACAGACGCGCTTCCTTCCCAATCAAAATATCAGTCTAAACGGATGTAATATCCCTTGGACTATTTCGGCAAAATATCTAGGCATAACTTTTGATAAAACACTTACTTATTCTACGCACATTGATACGGTTAAAATGAAAATCAACATGCTAATTAAAACTCTCTACCCATTTATCAATAGACGGTCCACCCTAAACTTGGAAAATAAATTAATTCTATATAAAGCTATATTTCAAAGCTTAATGTTATATGGTGCCCCCATATGGTTTCAATGCGCGAAGACGCATATTAATAAGCTACAAATAATGCAAAATAAAATACTTAAGATGATTCTCAAATTGCCATGGCATTTTTCCACCTCGGAATTACACAAAATCGCGAAAGTAGAGCCTATTTATACAAAAGCAAATAAAATTGCAATTAAATTCTTTGAGAGATGTTCCTACTCAGAAAATCCGCTGATTATAGATTTATGTCCAAACGGACTGTAGACGTCATAGTAAGTAGAAATTAAGTAGTTTTTAAGTTTTATTATTATGAACACTAATCTTAAGTAAAATCTCACTGGGTTTTTTGTAAAATTATTTTTTCTCCCAATGTCTCATCCTGTTAAATTGCTCCCCAGTCACCTTCTGCTAGACTACATAACAATAATATAGATGAATGAATGTAAATTCCGGCTCTAACTATAAGACCTCTTATTGTATAAACAAATGTACATCAACTACTAAAATATATATAAAAAAAAAATATAAAAAAAAAAAACATTTAACCAAAGTGAATATTGTAGTTAAATTTCTGACCTCATCGCTATCTGCATCACCTATTCTGGTTCTCCAGTCCGTTATACTGGTTGCGGTATTCTATAAAAAAAATAATGGTATGGATAAAATAAATCATGGTACGGAATGTTATATACATACAATTAGTATTTGAGGATGTATCACGTTGCTTTTATTGTCGATCATAGCAATTACCGATTGCTGTTGAGTTTGCTGTTGCTGTTGATGTTGCTGCTGTGGATTGGTGTTTTCTGTCCGTGTTTGTATTTGCTGCGCCATTTGTGGTGGCGGTGGACAGGGCGAATAAAACGCCATCGGTTCAGACTTGATCTGTTGCTCAAACATGCTAATTGTGGCCAGTAAATCACTGGTGGGGGGTACAGGCATTCGCCCGACCCCCCAATGAGCTGGGAAACTAATCTTGAAGCTTTGTTTGATACGTTCGCCATTCAAAAATTGTGACAACACACAAATAATTCATAATCAAATGTTAATATCTGAAAAAAAAAAACATTTAATTCGTAAGAAAAGGATAACAGATGCGTTTCAATAGTAATGTAGAAAATGAGTAATGTAAATAGTAATGTAACAACGAGATATATTTTAAAGAAATCAATCAAGAATATAATTTTTTACTATAGTGTATTTAGTTTGTACCTATCATATTTTCAAAATTGTGACAATTAAAATTACTTATTTAAACTATAGGTATTATGAAACTGGAAAGTATAATATTGATTCAGACCAATTGAAAGAAACATTTATAAGAAAACGTACAAAAAACCGTGCAAAAACAGTTCTTTCATTGTATTTCCAAGTTATTGAAAAGGCACGTAAAATATCCCTTTCGGTAGGCCTACACTCTATACAGGCTGACGTAGATTTCGAAGTGTTTTGATTGCGTTTATTGGGATAATTTATTTCATTTATGGATTTATAAACTACTCGTCAAGAGCTTTTCAACGATACCCCACAAGACGTGGTTTAGAAAAATTCGAAATTCCACTCCCACCCCCATCCCCATTCGTACCCCATCTAACCCTAATTTGGTGGTGTCACCGTTAACCTCATAGAGAGTACTCTAATTTAAGCAAATAAAGTTTCTCTCTAAACTTCATAGGGGCCGAGATATCATTTTTAAAAAATTTCAATCCACTCCCCCGACCACCACCTTGGGCCGATTTTGCTCATTAACGAACTTAATCGAGGTATTAACCCCAGAAATAACATAATAGAATTTGGTTCAAATATCATCAAAAATACGCCCGCTAGCGTGTAAATATATATAATATATATAGTATCAACTTGCAATCATCTAGAATTAGCTACAAACGTTCTCGAGTTATCGATTGGACAAACAGATCGACAGATGGACACCCATAAAATCGTTTCTTTTCACTTCTAAATAATGACTATAGAGAAAGCGAGGCAAGCCGGGTATTTCAAATTCAAAATTGAATTGAATAAAGTAGGTACTAGCAAATACCTGGCGTGCGTTGCTACACTCTTCCCCGCCTACGTTACTACGCTTTCTATTTGAAACTAGCAGGCCCGGCAATGGTTCGCTATTGCCCAGGAAATAGTAAACTGTACTGTAATGTGTTTTGATGTAATGGCTTTTTAATGATTTGTCCTTATAGTATAGGTCAGTTTTAGGCCACAGGAGGCGAATTTTCAAAAAACCATAAGTGCGCATCTAATACGTGTAGGGAACCTTTGTACGGATTATGAGCTCTTAAGTATTAAATCTTCTTACATCTGTAGAAACATTATGATCGTTAGCGAGTTGTTTTTTCGCTTTTGCTTTATGATTCTCTGAATAATTCGTACATGGGTCGGAAATTTTTTTTTAACACTCCTCAAATTTGTTGTTTTATGTTTCAAGATGCGTAGGGTCCAAAAATTGTATGCCCGTTCAACGCGCCGTGTCATCGATATCTATCTTAATTTGCAGTCGAAAAAAAAATTTTTAACAAAAAAAGAAACTGAACAGTGAAAAATAAAAATGAACCTTTTTAGTTTACATGTACAATTGTACACGTATGTACTGTACATGTGTTTCTTTATTTCTAACCAAAAGGCCAAATGCAAATTTTTGTGAATTTTTTAATTCAAAACTGGCTGATTTTCATACCAACTTCCATCCCCTATTTTACCCTCTTAGTGGTGAAATTTAAATATAGGTATACTTAAACATTTAATATAAACATTCGAACGAAGGTTATTTTTGGGGTTCAAGGGTTATGATCGGGAAAAGTACGTAAAAATTTTCCAAAAGTTCCGCCATGAGGGAGCCTATAATATATAGATTTTTCCTCAAAATCTACCTAAAAATAACGACAAGAATTTCATTTTAAATATTATAAAGTGCTTGCATAATCCTGCAGTAAGTACAACCTATAATATGTAATGTAATATCAATATGTATAATATTATGCAGTCCCCGGCTAATATTAATTGACAAATGAAAGTACAGTCATACGACACACTTTGAAACAAAATTTTAAAACGATAACGGATTTCCCAAATTCTAGTTTTCTCCAAATTACTTGATAACTAGTTGCCCTCTGATCGACAACACCCTCGCGAATGATGGATGCCTTCATGGAAATCGCATATTTAGCTGAGTACCCCGACTTGCCCCGTGCCCACAGCTACTTACCTCGCTCTCCATTGCAAACGTTTGCTCAAAACTAATGTATCCTGGCCTACATCTAGGGTATAAAAAGTTATTTGTTCTTCTTCATGTAAAATATATAGATACCCATGTGTGTAATTTAAATAAATTATACCGGAACCCACAGCGCTTTGGAAGAATTTTCAAATTAATGGCAATAATATTCTGTCGCAAACGGAACATGAACAGTCGATGAGCAACTAATTACTAAAGGAAAGCATCCTGAAAATCTCAGCTCACCTCAGAGCGGAATGATACCCTTTCTTGATTCTGGCGCATATCATTATATCAATAGATAAGGCAGAACAACGTTCGCTGTCGACTTCAAATTGCATAAAACATCTACACTAAGAAGTACACGTATAGAAAAGTACGTTCTTGCGACTTGAAACATCTACAGTCGGACGACTAACTATACAACATGCTTATGCGCCGATGGCAACTGAACGACATATCTAACCGAATTTCTCTATGTTGTATTTATTTTCAAGGTCGTCTTCAATGCTACTTTGTATCGTATATCTGCTTGCATTGCTATAGATATGTGAACGTAATAAATGTGTCTCGAAAGTAGACCCATTCTGTATGATTGTGGCGCGACTATACTTACTATAATCAAAGAGACTGCTGCTATCGTTCTCGGACTATCTACATATATCTGCAGATATTGTTATTACCGTGCGCTCGTAATCGTGGGGTGTGTACGTTTGTTTTCAATGTTCACTTTATTTCTCGACAACTCCTGATATTTGTTTTTGTGTATACATAATCAAAAGTGAAAGTATTCCATGTTTACATTACCGAGTATTCTATACAATGTTCTGTATGCGATGCTATAGAGTTCTGAGTTCGTAGGTATACACTGCTTTATGTCTTGTTATGAGCCGGTCGAATTGCGGAGCTCACGTAGCACACGATATGTATAAACATATTTCATGCGAGTATTATAGAAATGTTTTGTGTTGTGTTATGCTTTGTGTGAAAAACTCGCATATAGATAGGGAGTACAAAAAGAGAGTAAGGTAACAAGGTCAATGTTAATGTTCTTGAGTTTGGTCGTGAATTTCTGAATGAAAGTTTTTTTTATATAGGTATATTCATTTATATATTGCTGATGTTGTTGTACAGGAAAATGTAATGAGATTGAGAACCAGACGGACGTTTACTTTAGTTCGCGATTATTATGTCTGGTGTATGTACCTACATAAATTAAGTTTAAATATGGGTCAAACACGAGATCTAAAGGAAATGCGGTAAATGACCTTTTATCAATTTTCGCAGTCTGTATTCAGTATTCTTTTAATCGATGTTTTTTGAATGGCTGTCTAACTTAATTACGTTTATAGCGATTTGTTCAAAATTTGTGTTTGAGTGTGAAAAACAGCATATTTTAGGTAGATATGTTAATTCTGGGGTTAATAGCTCGGTTGAGTTCGTTAATGAGCAGAATCGGTCCACGGGGGTGGCCGGGGGAGGAGGTTGAAATTTTGAAAAAATGATATCTCGGCCCCTATGAAGTTTAGAGAGAGACTTTATTTGCATAAATAAGAGTACTCTCTATGAGGTTAACGGTGACACCACCGAATTATGGGTTGATGGGGTACGAATGGGGGTGGGGGTAGAAATTAGAATTTTTCTAAACCAAGTCTTGTGGGGTATCGTTGAAAAGCTCTCGATGAGTAGTTTATAAATCCATAACTAGTTTCTCGATTTGGAAATAAATGAACCCAATAAACGCAATTAAAATACTTCGAAATCTAACTCAGCCGGTAGGCCTGCCGAAAGGGATTTTTTATTTTTAAGGTAGATGTAATGTGATGAAATATATAATGAAAATTTTTTGCAATACCGCTCTGAAAGGAGATATCCGAAGGATAAGAATTATTATATTGGTTATTGTTGTTTAAAACATAATTTGAAATTTGAAGATTCAAAATATGTAATTTTTTCGTAGGTACATCTACTCAAATATTACATCCAATAAGGTGTGTTTTTATTTATTTATTTCCCGCCGGGGAATTTGCGGCCCTACCTGGATCCGGCAATGTAGGGTCTGTCTGTATGTATATTTACATTTAAAAGAACTACAACAAAACCAATTTATATTAATAAAATAAAATTATATCATCTATAACCTAAGATATGATGTTAAAAATGAAACAACCCCTTTCGTTTGTTGTAAAATGATTTTAGTACCTACTGCTGAACAGATTGTCAAGTCTGTCGGAGACTGCATAGACGTAGACGTGTACGGCTATTGTATGCAACATATTTTAAAATTAATTTCTATATACCTACATATAGAAAAAATATAGACAAAGAATCTAATCTGAAATTTAGTAGTTTCAAATCTCGCCATGGAATGTCAGTTCACAATTGGAATTAAGAAACGAAAGCAATATTATAATTGGTTTTGTATTTACTAATATGTATGCAAAATTAAAAAACTTTTTCTTCCAAGCAAAAAGAGAAAATAACAATTTACTTAAATATTTGAATCTACATACTTACTTTTGGCTAAAATTGTAAAACCCAATAAATTTCGTTTATAGTGCTGAACAATTTTATAATGTACCTATAAGTCATTCTAGGATTGAAAATGTTAACTATATATGTTAATATGTATCTATTCGCTGAATATTGGAGTTCACCCTCTAGCGTTTTTGCTAAGGGAAGAAGAGAAGACAGGACAGGAATATCGATTCCCCCGTCCAATTAATGTCGCATCAAGCGAGGCCCACAAATCAAATTTCGCAAATAAAAAGACGAAGAGCCGTGCACTGGGGAGTTAGTTTTACCACCTGCTGTTGTGAGCTTGCGCGTTCAGAGTTTGCCTCAAGCCAAATTTATCACACCTAGCAGAAAGGATGAGGCATTGGGACGAAAGGACCAAGAGGTTGGGACTAGACGGTGGCGGCAGCTTGCAGATTTTGAGCCGAAATGGAAACGTTTCAGCTCTAGCATGTTTAAAACTGAGATTTATAACAAGCACAATTGAACACGAAGCACGGATATTTACGATTTTGCCTCTGCAAATATCGTTGACGAAACTAGTTGCATGTCGCGAATAGAAATGTTGCTAACGATAAAACGACATCTTTAATGTGGTTAAAGATCAGACTGCGGGAAATATATGTAGATAGTAGATACACATATATGTATAATATAATATACATATAATATCATATATTAGTATATTATAGTATTTAAAAATATATTTTGTTTTTATTCTCACGCTACATAATAATCTCAAACTAATTCTTTCACACTTAATTTTTTATTTGAAATTTAATTAATTTTGCTTTATTTGAAAAACATAAAAATATCGTACAAGAATATATTACAGTAATTTTTTTTTTTTACATGACCGATTGTAATTGGTTCCGAATAATAAAACTCGCAAAAATGAAAGAAAACAGAATATTTTATAAATGAATATTAAGAATAGATCTGACGTCTTATAAGATGTTAATATATTGACAAAAAAACTAACTTATCACCGTATGAAAATTCTCGCTATTGAAAACAGATTTTCTAACATGTTTTTGTGATATGAGTAAGCTAAAAAAAAAACTAATCGAATGATTTATCTTTGAAACGATCCTGTATTTTTTATTCATGAAAATCCATTTCTAAGCCGCTTGAGACTGATTGTCACATGAAGATGCCTTCAACCAGAGATATATGTCGGAGCATCAGAGCACGCAGAGAAGTCTAGTTCGTATATAGTACCAAATCAAGACAATCGCCCTTTGCTTCTGCAGAATGGCACAATATGAAACGAAGGTATTGTATCATCATTGAAATTCAACAAAACATTTTTTCCCTAAGAACATTCACGTTCAAATTGTATAGAGATGTTTGCAGAAAACAAGGAGACAATCGTTCATCTATTACATTTTCCCGACAACGATAAGAAAAATACGGAATTTTACCAATCGATAGCAGCCATCACATTTAAATTTTCCCGTAATTGTTACTCATAATGGTTTCACTAAAAACTTCGTCGAACAATAAGAATTTAACAATTTGCTCACCTCATGAACTTGAAAAGCACTTAAAATTTTCAGTAGGAACTCACAGAAGCACTTTCTTTCGAAATAACGAAAAGCTTTTAAACTTGAAAAATTCGACATTCACATATCTAGAGCATCTACAAATTCGCAGAATGCTGTATAGAGAAATTTGTATATAACGCAATTCAATTTTTTGTTGTATTGCTATTGTAAATCTGTATCTAAATATCTAATAAACATACCACTTTCCCTGCAAGACTATCCCAACAAGCAGAGTTATATGCCGCCTCCACCCCTCTGTCTGAAAAAAACTTCACGACAAAAAACGACAACAGCACGGGATTTAATGATGAAACGCGTACACGTGAGCCAGCTAACGGTATGCACTATAGACTCGCATGTACATACCGGAATTGTTTATTTTTTTTTTTAAAGACAATTTTTCGCTATACACAAATGGAGTAGCTATCTATATACACATAATATCCATCAACTAAGTAGAACAGCTACAGAACCGACGAGAAACGTATACCGCTAGCTCTGTACGATTATGAAACTAAATGAACTCTACGGGGAGGAAAATTTTATCGACGGTCGAAGAGGGTTGTCTCGTTATGATAGGGCTGGGGAGCTGTTCTGGGTTTCTGGCTGTGGTGCAATTTCCTACGGAAAATAAGGAAAACTTTATCAGAGAAGGAAGATGATTTTCCCTGGGGCTAGAGTGAGACGACTGTATAGGATTATACTTTATGTCAGAGCCAGACAGGAATTGGCGCGGCAGGGTCTGCACTTGTGAGAAGGGTTCATGAAGATTTATCCACAATTTTCCACCCGTTGGGTGGCCTTTAACAGTGACAAACAAAACTTACCCCTTTGAATTTAAAAATAAAGGACTTCTTTTATTTTTCAATTGATTGCGCGATCTATCAAACTAATAATATAATTTTCTGGTTTTTGTTTACTAATATTATTTTATTTATTCTTTTGAATTTTATTATTTTGATTTAATTTATTTCAACATTCACAATATTTTCAGCTTTAGTTTAAACACAACAAACCGTGGCCGTGGGTCAACCCGTAACCGCCCCCTCGCCGAGGCCCTCGCCCTCTGTCGAATTGCTCCACAAAGAACATTGTTCAAAGAATAAACCTGGCCGATTAATTGTAAATCTAGTTTGATTTAACCGAACTGCAGTAGCAGCAATTTTTACTCCTAACGCAGGAATTGTTCATGAATGAATTACATCAGCAGCTGCGACTAATATTTGGATTTGTGTATTTATTGGTAATACTACTCGATTATCTGATGCTGCAACCCAGAAGAACTGGCGGCTACTTCAACTATGCTGGCGGAGGTTTTTCCTTACGTAATTGAATTACGCTCTTTGCAGCGTACAACATTCCTCCGTACAAATACGATATTTCCTAAATTTAATAACTTTACGATTCAGCCCATTTTACTACGGCAAGCCATCGACTCATATAATTAATAATAATCATCTGCAAGCCATCTCCATTATTCAACCCTAAGCCAAGGGCAGAATATAACAAAAAGTGTAAGATTCCAAAAAAATTAAAATACATAGTTAACTTATGCAATTCAAAACTAAGAAATATTATTTGTTTTCATAGTTTTATATTTACCAGAAATTTCAAGAAAATCAGGCCTTATTATTGTAAAAATAGATAAGTTTACAAAAACTGATAATTAATTTTATTAATGAAAATCAATTTTCTTTACAAAATGTACGGAAAAAAGTTGATTACAACAAACTAAATATTTTCAACTGTACTACAAAACCCCTAATTTGTTAGAACTAACTAGTGAAATGGAATCAAATTCTAATACCATAATAATTAATATTCATATAGAAATATAGATATAGTTGCAATCAAGTCATAAAAGAACATCTAACCTCTTCAGCAGAGACAATACTTGACCCAAAGACCATTTTACAAGTCTAAATCAAATGCTATAAACATCTAAAGAACCCTAGCTCAATTTACAATCAATGTAATATTGTACCTACATATAAACTTATAAAGTTATACGAAATGGGGCGAATCACCTCTCTTCATCCATAAATACTCCTGTGTAGCTTCATGTGTAAAAAATTGCAATTTCAAGTCTTCATGAAGACTTTCACTTTCATATTTGAATTATACACTTGAACTTGAACAATGTTCGGTCTTCCCCCTGGATTTCTAGTGTCCTACTCCTGAGAAACATGAATGAACAGATATTCCTTTTCGCACAACGTCGGCACATGTAAACTTGTCGACCGTCAAATTGGAACAAAATGGCAATAGTTTACACATTTTCCTTATACATAATACAGAACAGATATAGCAACCTGCTCCGTGCGCCACCCAGCCCGTTCCCTGATTTGGGAGCAATACGAAAGGAAGTGTAAAGTCGAATATGCATACATTTAGTCATATGCCTGTTTGTACGACTTCACAAAACCACTATAGGATACAGATACAGTACAGTACCGCATGTCAAACGTACAAACCTGTACCAGGTTGCATGCACTCATCCGTTCATACATCTGTGCAGACGCAAAACGAGGATTTTTTAATAATGCTAAACGTGAGTAAACAACGAAATTATTTCTGTGCCCATGTCTGCATCGATACAGTTAGCCGCCCACTGACGGGACAGCCCCATACACGGCACAGGTCTGCAACCATGTTCACGTGCTTTCTGCTCCGCATTTCAACCTGATTCTCACAGTCAGAACCAGAGCAGAGTGAAATACATTTAACTGCAAATCAAAGGCAGAAATAATGTGGAGTTTCCATTGATTCTTGGTACGTTCCCCTTAAACAAGAGCAAATTTTTATTTACAGTTCCTAAAATGATATTGAAAACATCGTCTCCAAATCATAAAGCTGCTGTAACTTTACCGCCATATATTTTTGTTTTATATTTTAAATTAAGACAGTCATGAAAATATGGGTTTATTGACCGTGCAAACTGCCGCACGCTAAATTGTATATTTTCTTTATCGCTGCTATTCTAGAATGTGCGATAACAATTTTAAATAAATTTTTTGTTTCACCTTATTGTACTTGTTGAATAATTTTGATTGTTTATAACATGTAAATTGTCCTAGAAAACAAATCTTTATGCTAAGAAAATTTCAATTAAAATTAAATTAAACAGTTTCTTTAAGTTTATCAAATTATTATTGAATTTTTAAAACTATTTAATCAAATAATTGTATGAAATCTTAAAATTCAGATTAAGAAATTGCTCATTTTCGTATTAGTTTGTTTCCTACCACAAAATTATAATTTAATCCTTTATTATTAAAAGAAATCCCTTTCAGCAGGCCGACAGGCTGAGGTAGAATTCGAAGTGTTTTCATTGCATTTATTAGGGTAATTTATTTCAAAATCGAGAAACTAGTTATGGATTTATAAACTACGCATCAAGAGCTTTTCAACGATACCCCACAAGACGTGGTTTAGAAAAATTCGAAGGTGCGATGTAGACGCATAACCCCAAAATATTTTGTCCAGAATGTTGGCTACTTGTATTGCCAGTGGTTTCCCGTTTAGAAATCAAAAATAAAAATATATTGAAAAAACTATCAATCACAGCGTAAAATTACTGAAAATAGACGTCTGACCTTTCAATAAAATAAGCGATCCAATATATATGCTTTGACGATTTTGCTGAAGTAAATTTGTATTTAAAACTAAATAATTCTTTAATTTGTATTGGCGTCTTTTAAGAGTAAATCAAATTTTGTTTTTAAAAGTCAAATATTTACTCATATCTAATTTTGCCATTGCAATCTCTCATATAACTGTACAAGGATCATGCATTGTATGATAAGTTCAAGATGCATTTATTTACCAAAATAAATGAAAAGCATTTTAACTATTTTTTAACTCTTGCTCTTAAATCATAATAATAAGAAATTTTCAAACCGATTTGAAAATGGCTGCTTCACATAATAACGGTTGCATTTTACTTTAAAAAGAAATTGTACGTAATTTGAGCAACTGAATCGCAAAAACACCAATAAAACCAAAATAAAACGTATATAAAAAGCAAAATAAATGAATAAAAGCAGCTTTTTTTGCTTTGAGGATTTGAACTGGAATTCGGAAATTTCTTACCACACGGAGAGACATTTACTGCAAAATGCACGTGACACAACCAACGAATGCACCGCTCCACTGATTTGCGGCGACTCGGCGAGTAATCAATTCACGGTTTCACTATTATTTGTTTGTTAATCCTGTTATTATTACATTTGTTTTGTGTTTACTGTTTAGTGTTTACTATCTTCTTCTTGGTTTTATTCCCTTTTTCAGTTTCTAGTAGATTTAACACAAAGGAGCGAACTAATCACAGAATTATCACGAAAAAAGTTCGTGTACACAATCGCAGCCGTGTTGCTGGTTTTTCTTTGAGTGTGGTTGTTCTTTTTTAGTCCGGCAATCTCGTTTTACCCTGACCGTCTCGACACAAAATCATACCTTTCGCTTTTCTGAATCTGAAAAAAGCTCCAAAGATGGCTGCGCGGTCTCCTCTCTTCGCTTTATGCAAGCTCACGCACACAATAGCTGGGCAGCCACTAATTGCATGGTCGTCCGCCAACTCCTCGCCATCAGAGATTCGATCGAAATTTGTGAGCAGGCAACTCCTGGAACTTCAATTTCGCAAGGGTCAAGCAGCACATTCTGCCGCGTACAGAAATTAACTGCTCCAACAGTGATGGTGTGGCGGACCCCAATCCCGCCATCTATTTGCTTGTAGCTGGCGAATGCCGTCCAACCACCGGCACCAGGACATCTCCTCCACCCCATTGGAATATCGGATGCGGGTGTGGGATGCTGCTTCGCAGTTCGCAGCCGGTTTGAGCACTTCGCCAACTGTGTCTTCTCGGTCGCCGATCTCTGCTTTCACACTTTTCGCGAGACTTGTTCAGTTGGAGCTGGTGCTGGTGTACTCTGGTCCGAGTTTGGGGCGATGACACCGTGGAGCTCCCAAGAAAAGTCAATACTTGCGGCGGGGTTTTACCTGCCCTGCTACACTGGGAAGCAGAATTGATTCGTTGGAATTCGTTGCAACTTGATCAGCAGCACCCAGTTTGAAGGATGCACAAAATACTTGCATGCAAGAGCACTAAAGTACCTTTGAAAGAGTTGTGGAGGAGCGAGCTAAATTGCATCTCCAAAGGGATACTTAAATTTCTCATACATAAATTATTTTTTTATTTGCCACATATTTAGCTTGCTTCATTCTGTAATCATTTCATTCATGAGATCAGCGTTCAATATTTTGTGTAATTGAGATACATTCCCATTAGTGTCCTGCACGAAAGTGAATGAGGTACGTTTGATAACCTGCCATTGAAATACTTTTCGAATGGACTGAAAATGTTCAATTTAAAGGGATAAAATATTAATGGAATTGAAATAGCGCAGCAGAAGATAGATTATTCATTTTCGTATCGATTTCTACTACTCCAACGTTTTTAAATAGGTATATAATTTTTCACAAAATAAATGTTTAACTAAATAAAAACAAACATAAACATAATATAGTAATAATATGGATCCTTAAGAAAGCGTTTTTTAAAAATGTCAACACGTCGAATGTTGATAACGGTAATCGTTAATTTTGATTTAGTATTTTGAGGTTTTCTCAAATAAAACTCAATTGTCATTGATTAAAATTATTTTCACGTGGTGAAGTATAATAAATAATGTATGGTTGAACTACTTCTTAAGTTAAAACACTTATAGTAGCATACAAAAGAAAAACAATTACTTCCAATTTCGTTCAGTATAATTCAAACTATGTATGTATTTTTGGGGATCTGTATATACTACATTTACAAACCTGTAAGATATAAATTATAAATAAGAACTTTTTCAACATATTGTTTGTGCAATAAATGGTTTATGTTGCGTTGCGTTGATTTTAAAGCTGTAGATCAGTCGGAATTGATTTTATGATAAATATAATCATTGCTTTACAATTTATATTGTAGAACTTAATATCAATTTGATTCATTTTACGAATATTTTCACAAGATTGAGAATGTAACCAATGCTTTCACAAAAATTTGTATAGCTATAGCGACCATTAGTGTGGTTATTCTCGTTTAATTCATAACGTTAAATAAAAGTCAAACAATTTCAATTTTAATCAAATTTATTTCTCTCTCGTGCTCATCGTAATGATATTTCACAAGGTAAAAAACATGATACAAGGAACATAAGTTTAATCCAAAGATATCGCACATTCGCACCCATGCCATTTGGCGCGTGATCGCGTTCACCATCATGGACATTCTGATGGTTTCACGTCACACCAGCTGTCAAAAAATCTTTGGAATACCTATGTTCCTTGTATTATGAGATAAAATCACGGAGTAAAGAATACAGGGAAACACCGATATTACATGACTGTTCGCCATGTTTGGACGTCACTGTGGATAAGTGGAGAATATATTTGTGTTATCGGCTTAACTTAGGGAGATGGACCACCCAAAAAGAACGGCGGATATTAATGAAATTAATGTGTTTTGGTGTAAGAAGTACGAATCTGAAGGAATTTTTTCAGAATTCCATTTATTTTCCTATATATTTAACTTTCAAAATAGAAAAATGATCTGTGAATTTAAGTCATTTTTCACCATTTCAACACATTTTATCATTACCAATTTTACAGTAAAATCTTTAAAATGTAATTTTAAATCCTGTCCTCCTTTTTAAATGCTCCACAGATCTGTAAAATATGAAAAATCATTAATGAAATACTTGTTTACTTACTTGACAAATTTGACATTTTTTTGCTGTCAATTTCGCAATTGGCACCTCGAGCTGATTTGAGTGCGTTCGTCAAGATTATACAAATTTTATTATTTATGTTAGAGAATTTATTTAATAGGTCTGTTCGCGTACTCTCAGGAATTATAATGCATTGTAATCCTTTTGCAGTAAGTCGTTCGCGTAGTAACTTTTTCCTGAAAATTTTGCTTACGTCACAGCTTCCCCTCTTTAAAGGCCCGTCCAGATAGGTCCGCCTCCTTTCGTTCGTTCGCCTCCGTTCGTTTTTTCTTCTTTCGTTTTCGTCCGTTTTTTTTGTAATGTCCACATAACACCGTTTCGTTTCTTTCGTCTTTTGGACTTTTGACACTTGTCATTCATTGTTTACAATTTAATAGCAATGGAAATATTGAGTGAGCTATTCGGAGATTGCACTAAATTCATTGTATTACATTGAATTTACTGTCTACGTACGATTAACCGTATTTCAATTCAAATTTATTGTGATAGCCAGAAAGTGAGGTTATGCCCGTCCGCTCTTTCGCCTAAAATTCGAAATTTGGCAAAGTTTTTCTCCTCCGTTCGTTTTCGTTCGTTTCCGTCCGCCTCTATGTGGACACTTCCCTGGGCAGTATATGGAACCAAAAAATTGAAAAAACGAACGGAGGCGAACGGCAGTAAGGCAGTATTTCTGCCTTAAGGCCCGTCCAGATAGTTCCGCCTCCTTTCGTTCGTTCGCCTCCGTTCGTTTTTTCTCCTTCTTTCGTTTTCGTCCGTTTTTTTGTAATGTCCACATAGCACCGTTTCGTTTCTTTCGTCTTTTGGACTTTTGACACTTGACATTATTCATTGTTTACAATTTAATAGCAATGTAAATATTGAGTGAGCTATTCGGAGATTGCACTAAATTCACTCTACTACATTAAATTTACTATTTACGTACGATTCACCGTATTTCAATTGAAATTTATTGTGATAGGCAGAAAGTGAGGTTATGCCCGTCCGCCCTTTCGCCTAAAATTCGAAATTTGGCAAAATTTTTCCCCTCCGTTCGTTTTCGTTCATTTCCGTCCGCCTCTATGTGGACACTTCCATGGTCAGTATAGGCGTTTTCCTTTTTTAGTTCAGAACAGTTCTCTGAACAGAGCATGAGCAGGTCGAGATGTTCTGAATCGAGTGCACTCAGAGCGCGCCGACTTGTTTGTGGAACAGACTTGAGCACTTAGCTGTCAAATGTTAATTAAAAATATTTTCATCGGCGTAGCACATGTACAGGTTAAGTTTTTCTTAAAATGGATAAAGCAATAATTATATTGGTATTCTGATCCGCCATTTCTTCCACTTGTCAAAGCCAAATTGACAGTGCTCAGCTTTTACTCCAAATGCTCGATCAATTTTGGTCGAGCAAAATGAGCGCGCTCTGAACGTGCTCTGAACGAGAAAAGAAACACAGATTGATCGCTGCGAAGTGTCTGAGCTAAAAAAGAAACACCGAACTTTTTTTGACAGTTCAGACTCTGCTCTGAACTAATAAAGGAAAACGCCTTATATGGAACCAAAAAATTGAAAAAACGAACGGAGGCGGAACTATCTGGACGGGCCTTTACCTACCGAGAAATTTACTAGAATAGTCAATAGACTAGATAATCCTTAATGGGATTTGAAATATTAAGTGTATTAGCACATTTTGTAACTTAATTAGTTTTAATTTAATTTTTAATTTTATACTTAATTAATTTTCCTTTCAGGAAAACTGAACGAAGATGAGCAGAGTATACCAGTTTAAAATAACTTGTCGAAAAAGTGCCGCACGGGTTTGTCAAAGTTCACTGTTCGATTACGAATTGTCAAAAATGAAAATCTAGATTTCATTAAAATTATTTCCGCCCAAACATGGTGCTGGCACGCATCGTTCGCCTAAACTTGATTCGAAATGGTGTTGGAAATCCTTATAAAAATAGTATGGTAAATTTTAAGCGATGGAAAACACACTTTAAAAGCGGTGCGGTAAAACCAATGCCACAAACAATGCCTTTTGGAATATTCGGGGTGGTTGGTGCTGTGATCCCGGGACTCTTTATTGGCGCAGCAATAAGTAAAACAGTCGCGAATTTCTTAGAGGAAAATGATCTTTTTGTACCATCAGATGACGACGATGATGATGACTAAATTAGTCAAACTTTCTTTTTTTCTTCAGCATTTAAATAAGTAATCTTTCGTAATCACAATAGTAATTTATTTATAACGATATGTATCTAGTTCAAGTTGACATGTTGAATTTGGTTTGTTGAATAAATTTAGCTTCAAACTAAAATGTGTCATTTCATTGAGTGTAAAACAAGAATTTTCAGTTATCATCAGAATGGTGTGTATCGCATTTTGAGATTAACTTAAATATATTATTTGGACCATATTAATATCTTACATTTCCGTTCAGTGGTTAAATTATCATGTTTAAAAATAAAATTACTACTTATATAAAATAACAAATTGGTAAATAACGTGCTGCCAACTGCTGTGAATAACACTTGTGTGTGGATAGCGACTGCCAATACCAAATGTTTGAATAAAACTTAAACAAAATTTTCTAATTTTACGGACGTTTAGTTTCTTAATAATATAATAATAATAATAATAATCGAAATATTCATATTATGATCGTGGAGAAACAATGATTTTTATATGCAATTTTCGCTTTAATTTAAATTTGCTTGAAAGTTAACTCTATAGAACCTGTAGGTTGTCATCCCTGTCTGCTTTGCTTGTGCTAAATATGCGCTAACTTCATTAGATTTTTCACTGAGTCGTATTTCGTCAATTCAAGTGATATTGATTTCGTGACGGTAGTTTATTTGGCAATAATATTATTTAGATAACATTTGCATATAGAACAATTCAAATTTTTTAAGCACAACTTTATTATCGAGTAACAATCGAATAAGTGTTTAAATTGCTGCCTGAAATTGAGCCTTCATGCATACATTTAGTGAATCGCAGGCCGGTGTGCCTGCCTTTGTTGCAAAACTATGGCGACTTGTTGAGGACCCAGATACAAATCAATTGATTTACTGGAGCAAGGTGCGTATATTGCGAATAATTCCAAGTGATAATGTTATGTGATTTCTACTGGAATGCACCCACAAAACTGTCAATCGTAACACAGATTTAGCAACATGGCTGTCAGAAAATGTTTTCTATTCTATGTCATGTGTAATTACTGCATATTCCAGAGAACTTAATTATTTTTTGGGAGCCAACTGGATTGACTGCTTCGGCCTTTAAAACTTTTAAATTATTTGCACATCTGCAGGTTTATTGATTTGAATTATGCCACAAACTAACGATTAAAAAAAGCTTCAATTCCAATCGATATTCTCACGATATCGAAATTTTTAAGCAAAAATTGAATGCAACAAAAAGTATTTGAAACATGCAGTTTATGAATATTATTAACATTTTTCCATGGCAGTGCGTTGTTTTGTTTTCATAACTGCCTGCAATGTGACAACTCTTATCTGTACACATTACACAGTGCCCTTTGAAATCTGTTCAATATTGAGTGGCATCAAATGATTGAATAAACATTGAAGAGTATCGTTTAACTGATATATAAACTTACAGGACGGCCGCAGCTTTATTATACAGAATCAGGCCCAATTCGCGCGAGAGATACTACCTCTGAATTACAAGCACAACAACATGGCCAGCTTCATTCGGCAGTTGAACATGTGTAAGTAGCAACATTAGATAATATGTTAATTTAATTGCTCTAAAGGTTTAATTGATTTCGCAACGGATAATCGAAGCACTCCCCCTTTAAGGATTTTTTCATTTACCTAAATCATAACATATTATTGTTGATTGCACTTGAAATTACATTGCAATTAATTGAAAATGAATTTTAAAAAATAACTCAAACTACGACATGAAATGAAACCTTGCATCACTGTGAATATCATTAAGCTGAGCTGAGCATCAGTAGAAAATAAATTGAATAAATACTTGTATAACATTTTAAGTAAATTCTCTTTACTTTAGATGGTTTCCATAAAATTGCATCTCTTGATAATGGCCTAAAATTTGATCGTGACGAAATGGAATTTTCTCATCCGTGTTTCAAGCGTGGTTATCCATATTTGCTGGATCATATCAAGCGTAAAATTCCAACACAAAAAACTAGTATCGATGAGAGAAGTGGACTCAAAACGGAAGCTGTAGGCAAAGTTTTAAATGAAGTGAAGGTAATGAGAGGTCGACAAGATTCTCTAGACTCTAGATTTTCGGTTATGAAACAAGAGAATGAAGCCTTATGGAGAGAAATTGCTTCACTTCGACAAAAGCATATGAAACAACAACAAATTGTTAACAAAGTAAGTTCTGATAACCATTGTTGATGTGTGATCTTCTAATATTATTATCTACAGTTGATACAATTTTTGGTTACAATGGTACAACCAACACGAAACATGACTGGTGTAAAACGACATTTTCAATTAATGATAAATGATTCACCACAAGAAGCCAAAGTGAGGAAAGTTAGCGAAGGGGATTCAGGACCAGTAATTCATGAATTGACCGAAGAATTGCTTGAAGAAGTTGCAGAGAGTGGGGAAGATTTATTGTACAAGCAAATGGAAAGATAAATTTACAAATATGTTAATGTTATTCATTTTATTTTTAGGATGTCAGGAAGTCCAAACGTTTTATCTCCGGAAGATGTATCAAATAATCAGATTGATCCAGACTTTAGTAATGACCTAAGTCCTAATCCTGATGAGTGTCAAAATTTCATTGATGGTGATGATAATGTGCTTATGCCTGGATCATTTAGTCCACAAAATGATTGTAACATTGTATATCACATTTCTGAAGTGCCAGAGAGTGTAAACATTCATTTAAATCCCCAATTTTTTAATGAAATCACTGAAACATCGGCAATGGAAAAACAACCTCGGGAAAACTTAGGCTTAAAATCAAAGAAAAAAGATAATAAGAGTAGAGTAAAAGTGAAAGTGGAGAAAAATTCCGAGACGACGAATCCCACATTGAGAAAATTACCAGCAGTGGTGCGTGGTATTAAAACCGAAAATAAAACGAGTCCATTATTGTTTGCCGATGCTCCTTCAACTTCAGAACAAAATACATCCAATGCTGAATTCGCATCACCAAATGTACCCAATACAAAAGGACAAACGAATTCTAAGCAAATGTACACCTCTGGAGATTTCATTAGCACAGATATTCCCACAGACTTATTTGAGGTAATTTGGATAGGAAGGGTTAACCATAACTTGGGAATGATTAGTATTTATTTTTAGTATACCACCGCTGATGAAGATCCAAATTTAGCTACCAGCAGTGGAAAATCTGGAGTTGATGCTGTTGATAAGTTGAATGATGTTAATGCAGAAAACAAAGATGGAAATATGTTAATTCTATCTAAGTATAAACAAAAGCTTCCAAACAACGACGATATTATGCGAATGAATACACCGTTAGTAACTGAGAGAAATCCCAGTTGCGCAATGGTCAACATGTATAAATGTTTTCTTTTTTCTTTTAATATTTAGGGACGAATTTAACACGCACTTGGACAACGTTCAAGATGATTTGGATAACTTGAAGGACATTCTCCGCGGCGACGGATGCTCCCTGGACCCCAATACACTATTCGGCGTAAGTCAATACCAAAATTTGTACTTCGTAATATTTTTTTTGACGTGATATAACTTCATTCAATTAAAATTTTGAAATTAAACGTTTTATTAGATTCAAAAGTCGAACATCTTGCTTTTATATACATATATCTGGCTTTATACTAATATGTGTCTGTTATTTCAAACAAAATATTTCTATTCAAGAAGATAACGTAAAAATTCTATTCTTTTATTCTTTACGTTATCGCTGATGATCAACAACAAATGTAAAAATCCGTAAATCTTCGTGCTGAATTTAAATAAAATGACGAATACTAAATCCACTGAATGCGTATGTCATTTTAAAACTATTTTGTGCCAATGAATAAATATTGGTGCGAATATGAAGAGCTCGACATCACCCAATCGCATAGTTTTATCTCCTATGGATGGTGATATATTGACAAAGGTTAGAATCTTATTTTAGTGTTCAATTTGTCTTATCAATCTCTAAGGGTTTGTTGATTACTGCCATAATATTCCTAAGCAAACCATTACAGCATTACAATAAAATGGAATCAATATTCACTTAGAGAATTTGTGTTTTTTATTAGAAATACTTGCAATAAACACTTATGAATATTTTTCGATTAATACACAGCTGTTTTGCGATTCCGATATTCTCCCGCCATACGGACTTTCAGCATCAAATGATCACGGTCAAGATGAATCCAAAAAAGGTAAGCATGTTTGATTATTTTTAGGTTTTAATTAATGTACGTTTTTGTAGGTTCGGAATTGATAGCATATCAACCCGGATACACAGTTGACCTTTCCGACATTTTTAATATAAATGATTCAGAAGATCCATACTCGACATCAGGTTAGTAATCAGAGATAAAATATCGTCGGCCTCATGAGCAAAGGTCTTAACTTCGCTTTTTGTGTTTTTTGTTCTCTGTGAATTTCTACAGCTGTTTGTAGTCTATTTTACATGACCGAGCTTCTTAAAGTACATAAACCTATTACAATACATAAAAAAGCGGCCAAGTGCGGGTCGGACTCGCGCACGAAGGGTTCCGTATCTCAAAAATAGGCAAAAAATGGCGTTTTTTGTATTATTATATATTTATAATATAATTATATATTTATTTTATTTTAATTTTATTATTTATTATTAAAGTAAAAATACAACTGAGTATTTTGTGAATATTTCAAGTGCCTACCTGTTGCCATTATTGATATCGAGCAAAAAAGGGCAAAAAAATCGCGTTTGTTGTATGGGAGCCCCCCTTAAATATTTATTTTATTTTGTTTTTAGTATTTGTTGTTATAGCGGCAACATAAATACATAATTTGTGAAAATTTCAACTGTCTAGCTATCGCGGTTCTTGAGATACAGCCTGGTGACAGACCAGACGGACGAACGGACAGACAGAGAAGTCTCAGTAATAGGGTCCCGTTTTTACCCTTTGGGTACGGAATCCTAATAAAGTACTTTTCATAATAATTATTTGTCATAATAGTTGGGATGGAAACAGTTTTTTTTCCCCCATTTTTGAAATTTCAAATTTTGGAGTTACGAGCTTTGCTAGGGAGGCCGACGATATGTAATATAGGAATTTTGATTCATTTTTAAATTTTTTTTAGAGAACGCCAACATTAAATCACCCGCCCCATCTGCTTCTGTGTTAAATACTCCCTGTCGTGAACGGGATTAGTAAACAATGTTTTTATAGGGATCAATTTTACACTGTAAAAACATGTAAAAGAAACAGCCATTTGGGCAGAGCACTTCGGCAAATGCAACTACACATTGAATATTTTATTAAATTTTGTTTATCATTGATTTTGAAATATGTACATAATATATATTATGTACTTGTAACTAAACACCTGAGATAGGTAATCAATGGAAACATAAAAAAAGTTACACAAAACAATAAAATTCACAATGGTGTTGTTAAGCAGTTATTGTATATCACATTTTTCAATTGTTAAGTTATTTTAAAAATACACACTTTGTAATTAGATAAATATGTATATATTGCGGTGTGCTGATCACGTACCTTGAATTAATATTTTTTAATAAAATTATATTCTTGATTCAGGAAGTCTTTTATTCTATGGATGCTGATTATTTTAAAGGATTTCCAATAAGTACACAATTAATAAATATTACACACAATTTAATAATACATACTATTTTTAAATACTATATCCCCTAAACTAAATGAAAATATTTCTGTGCCAACCTAACAAGTAAAAAATAAACAAATATTAAATCCATTGTTCTGCTAATAGTAATACATCTTATATGTTAAACATGTTCTCGTGTAATGTGGTTGTTAAAAATTAAAAAATTTAATGAGTTATTCTAAGTGTAAACGAATATAGAAATTTTTATGGTGTTCTTTCTGTTATAGATGGTGCAACTACTGATATGTGAAAAGCACCTTAATTGATATCACCATACAGTTTATTTGAGTAGCTCTAGAACATCCATCTCTATGACTGACTACTGGGTGTCAACGCAGTAGAAAACGTAGGGCATGTATGGCTAAACAGTATGTGAATCTACAGTTTGGTTTTAGTGCTCTAATTCTTTCTTTTTTCAATTTTTATTAAATACGAATTACAATATTAATGCAGAAGCTTTATCTGCATTACATTTAGTTCAAGAAGAACATTTAGATTTCTTAGATAATAATATAATAATTAATTTTTGATGCATTCTACGGTGCGCTTATGATCTGCAACAATAAAGATATATTTTAATTTTTAAAAGCACAAGGACAATATAATCTAGAATTCGAGAATAATAAACTAGAATTATGCATACTATCACAAAGAATTCTCATATCAGAACATCAATATTAAGTAGTAAGTTTGGATTGGATTTAAAGTACTATGGTGAATCTAGTTAGCCTCCTTTCAGCCTTTCCTTCTTTCTGAGTCAGTCACTATTACATAGCCATGAAATCAATGGTGATGACTCACCTACTTAGCATTCTCTCGGCGAATAGAAGAAGCTAATAAGCACGCCAGCACGATACCAAGAAGTTGAATAAAAGCGATTCCAATTCCGACTCCAATCAAGATAACAGCATTGCTATCGATCCGCTCCTTCAGCTTCATTACGCACCCATCCTTCAATGAAGAATTTAAAAAAGTTTATATACTTTTTATAATAACAAGATTACCTGAAAATATTTGTCTTTGAATAAGGGATTCGCGTCCTTGCAGTCCTGTTTAATAGGATCAATGTATTCCTGCCGACAGCAGCTTGTTCGAAGAGTTTTGTTTTTGCTTAAGTCAATCCAATCTGCAGGACTAGTCACTCCGCAACATTTCAATTTCATCTGAGCATCATCCCATGCCCGCAAATCTTCATCATTTGAACGTTTTATGGTTTCTTCCAGAGAGTCCTTCAGTGCCATTTCTAAGTCGGATTTGAATGCAACAGCTGCAATTCCTACAGCTAGTTCAACTATGAATATTATTCCCAAAAGAACTGCATACTATAAAGGAAACAAGCATTGAATGAATATAGAGATAATTTTATGTAATTCGGTAGGTACAGTTATAAGCAATGTGGGGGATTCCTTTATTGCACCATAGCAACCTAATGATGCTATCAGAAAAATTATAGCTCCGGTTATTACAAGGATGATGGGTGGAGCTGTTACTCTTCCTTCGATGAAATGACTAAATTGCTCGACATCGGCTAAGACCACAGCTCCTGTTATAAGTATTGCAAGACCTGATACCTATAATATGTAATAAAAATTTGGAAACAATGCCATTCGATAAATTTATATTTTTTACTCGTTTTTAGTCTTGGTTTCTTTTAGTATAGAGGTTACAAAGTTTAGTCACGCAAGAAATCCTGCCGTGATTTATTTTTTGATATTCGTCGTACCAGTTTTCTAAGAATGCTTTATTACCAAGCGCGACTACAATGAAGTCACTGGACTGCTGCGTCGTAAAGAATAAGTTGTGTGAGTGCTGTACTCTTATATTTGCTATATACTGATAAGTTAAATTAAAATGATTCACATTAAAGCAGAAGTCGTAAGATTAAAAATTCAACAATTGATTTTTATTTCAGTTAGTCATTTGTTTAAGAACGTTAGCTATATTGTACTCGAACTCAGTTGATACTTCTATTGATTTAAAAAAATTTTCTGGAATGCTTTTATACTCTAGATGTAGGATATATTAGTATTGAGCGAACGTTTGCAACGCAAAGGTAAGAAATAATGGTCGCAGAAAAAATGTCCGTCGTGCATCTGTCTGTCTTCTGTACAGACGATAACTCGAGAACGCTTGTAGATAGAGGGTTGAGCAAGATCGGGCAACTCCTTCTTAGTGTTGCCATGCAAACTTTTTTATGCAAAAACGTTGATTTTGTTTACTGAATATGTATTTACATATTAGCTTTCTTTCGTTAAATATTGTTATATATAAGTATTTCAATTACTAATTATTTGAATGGAACTGTTTTTAAACCATCTTGAAATTTTACGGATACCAAAAATTTCCCTTTTTCGGTAGATTTTGAAGAAAAATCTAAGGGGGTGATTTCTCAGTTCATTTTATGAAAAAAAGTTCATATACCTAAACATAGGTCCCGAAATACATGGTTTCCAAGGTGTTAAACACTTTTCAAATAACTGAAATATCTTGTGGCCGATTTTTTTTTGGAAATTTTACAGCATTGTTTGTAGTAATAAGGAGCTAATTTCACCCTAACTAGACTAAGGTTATTAAGTCCAGTGGCGTGCCTGGGAGCACTTTAATCAATATTATTGACAAAAAATGTGTGTGCCAATGACTTTTTTCTAATTTTGATATTTTTTTTAGATAAATCAAGCAAAAATACAACTTTTGTGTCTCTTGAATTTTTAACGTACCTATCTTTCTTCGTTTTCAAGATAAAAAACAAAAACCATTTTATTGCATGTCCATACATAAATATTTTAGAAAAATTTGAATTATTTTTTTTTGTAAATTTTGGTAATATGATGATGATACTTATTGTTAAATAATTGTTTTTGGCCTGTAGTGCACAAAAACGCAAATTATCATAGTTCAAAATTTTATATATTATATACAACCTACATAAACTTTCGCATTTTTGAAGATATTGGAACCAAATTTTATTATGTTATTTCTGGGGCTAATAGCTCGGTTAAGTTCGTTAATGAGCAAAATCGGCCCAAGGGGGTGACTGGGAGAGAGGGTTGAAATTTAAAAAAAAATTTATCTCGGTCTCTATGAAGTTTAGAGAGAAACTTTATTTGCATAAATTAGAGTACTCTCTATGAGTTTAACGTTGACACCACCGTATTAGGGGTTGGTCGGGTTCGAGTGGAGGTGGGTGTGGAAATCCGAATTTTTCTAAATCACGTCTTGTGGGGTATCGTTGAAAAGCTCTTGATGAGTAGTTTATAAATCCATAACTACTCTAGTTTCTCACTTTCGAAAAACTTAGCCCAAAAAATGCAATCGAAAACACTCCGAAATCTACCTCAGCCTGTAGCCTTAGGTCAGCCGAAAGGGATTTTTTTTTACTTGATTTCTTAACAAATTTTTCTCCTGTGTTAAAACTGTGCGGTGTTACATCTAGGATATTAAATATTGTATTCATAATTACCCTAAACCGATAATATACTTCCATACCAGTTGTTTTTAAATTTTAACTCTCACACCAATTCTGTTTATTAATTGAACAATCCGCTTTGGAAATATGAAAAATAAAATTGTTTATTCAGCTTTGAATTTATTCAGGTCTTAATATGTTTAAAGTTCTTTGAAATAAACACTTCGACCTGTCTCCCTAATTTCTAATTAACTGCTGTAAAGTAAAAATACGAAAATAATTATGAACTTTAGTTACTTTGCCCTTTCAATAAATTATAGGCAATTAGTCCACGTAATGACATGTTCTAGAAGTAGACCAAGTCACAAAAATAAGAAAAGGGAGTTAAATCGTGTCAACATTCGATTACTCCTTCAGTAAAGCGAACAACCGATCGATTGCAATTACCTACGTACCGTTCATGTGCCTTTGAACTTAGATCTCTTACATGCGAAACATATCTACATTGTACATATAAAAATCACTTACCGCAAAAATGAAATTGAATGCAAACAGTACATATTTAATAAAACTGATTCCACAGGACCTCATTGTTGACTGTTGACAAATTTTTAACAAAACTTTCTTCACTTCACTTAAGGTTCGTTTTGTACTCAGTGAAGACTAAATTTTTTGTTCTATCCACAATGGAGTTAGCAAGGTGACTGATATTAACGTAGAACTCCGAACGAGCTCTGTCCAACGGAGTTGCGTTAATTTTTCGTTGGTTGGGGCATTCCAATGGACATTGGACATACAGATTTCATTTTAATTGATTGCCACTGTGTTGTGCACGTAAAAAACACTTAGGCAACGTACAGATTGGCTTAACGGTGGTCATTCCCCTGAGGTATACAAATAAGGGTTTCATAGTCAAATATTATATGTATATTCGTGTTTTGACCTCATTGCGTGTTTCAGGGATGTTTCTTGTTTCTGCGAAAAGTCTGTTTTAATTAGGAGTGAATAATTAACATATTCAAGTAACAAACACTGACTGAGATTATTTTGGAGAATGCATTATTTGATGAGGTTGATTTTGCAATTGAAATTTGCATAAGATTTTGTCTGGAGTTGTTGCTCGACATTAATTATTACAACTAAAAAAATCATAAACGATTTCTTGACGTATTATTTTAATTTCAAATACTTTGGTTAATTAATTATATTGGAAAAGAAAATCGATTAGAATGAATTTCCATAGTACCTAAATTTAATTGCATTTAGCAAAAATAGTGATTCACTAATTTTATTGTATGCAAATATATTGTGTATGCATACGTAACGGTATTCCTTAATCGGTCATTTTTTAGCTGGTTTTTATAAAATATAAATCACATTTTTCAATTTATTTATTAATTTTTGCATTACCCTGTAAGTTATCACAACCCGTGAGCTTTTAAAAGTAAATGTGTTAACCATGGGAATTCCTGGAAAAACTCTGTGGCTTTTGTTGTGGATGGCGCTGTATTAAAAGTAATAATACATACATATACAATATACATACTAATTATTATTTTTTGGATACAAATAAAAAGAACAATTATGCTTACATCTTTTGCTAAACTCTTTTCTATTGACCTTAAATACCATCGATCGAAGTAATAACGAAATGTTAGTGTTAAAAATATATAATATAAGACAAGATTTAATGTTGATTGGAGAAATTTCATTTTATTTTCACGCATTCTTTTACACTGAAGAAAATAAATTGCTTTAAGTTATATTTTACTTTAAGTGCACATAAAAAGACCCATACGTGTGCAGATGAAACAATATTTCTTAAATATAAACTTTCATATTTTCTATGTGTAATGTTCATATTATAATATGTAAGTATCTATTGTTTGCGCGTATGGATATCATAGCAAATTGATTGAAATTCGTTTTCTCTTATTCCGCCTAAATCTGTATTATATAATATATATTAACTATGATTTAAAGGTAATTCCATTTTTCATAATAAATAAATATTAACAGATGATAAAGGAAACAATCTGCTTTCAAATGGAAATTGCCAAAACAAATTATATTTCTATTGTTTTATGGTAGATATGTGTAAAATTTAATAAAGGGATAACTTTAATATTGAAATTCGCAAACAGAATTCATTTCAGAGGACAATAACAACAAGAATTGATTAGAAAATTGTTTAGAATATTTGAAAGTGTCCAGCTTGGTTTTAACAGGCGCATTTTCTTTGTAAGGGTCTTTGTTTGTAAACTGTACAAAATGCAACAATTGTCTTTTTTTTAAAAAAAAATGTATTACAATGCTATATTAAGGGAAATTCCTGCTCCATTTAATTAAGTTAAGAAATTTTTCATTACTTTAAAGTATCCTTCCATAATTTTTTTTTCTTACTTAAACCACACGCAAAATATTTGCTTTAAGCAAGCGATAACCATTACGAAATACTCTTATGATAAAAAATTGGTTTACAGACAACAAACAAAAATACAGAAATACATAATATATAAATAGTTGCTTATTTGTTACTTTAGTTTTGTAAAAAAGAGATGAGAACACTTTAAAATGTTAAACAACATTTTTTTTGTTTTTGTAAAAGCTATTACTTACATAATTTAATAAAAACTATATCATTTACCACAAATGTTCTTTTATTTAAATGTTTATGCTTTCTAAGATAGCTAAATTGTTAATTAATTTAGATAATTATAGTACTTTAAAGCCTTATATTTAATATACATATTCATTTATAATTTTTTTTATATATATATTAATTTGTAATTAGACTTAAGTATGGCATTGTAATAAGAAGCCATTTGTTAGTTTAAATAGATAAAAACAACTTTTTTCTCATTTAATTTTTAAACAGTTTATTATAATAAGTGAAGTATTTATAGTATAACAATATCAAAGTGCATTTTACTTATTTATTAAAAACATTTTCTTAATACAGTGCCTGTGAAGATAGAAAATTGTCAGCCTTTTTCAGATCATTAAAACAAAACCCTCATTTAATAATTTTAATAAAGTTTGCAACGTTAAAAGAAGTTAACGATTTGAATGTGAACAAGTTTAAGAATTAAATTCTATTCATGTGTATAATTTTTGCTGAATTTCCACGAATGACAAACTACTCATATTTTTCTTAATATTGTTAAACAAATATTTTAATTATTTGAAATTTTTTAAATAGTGATGCCATCAAGAGTTGAATTCGTTCTCATTATTCATTTTATTTTATTCTTGTAAACTCACAGCTACACGGTACAAATTACAATAATATTGTTTTCCAATTTTTTCATTAATTTTTTTTGGTGCAATATTAAATATACAATATATAATTCACTTCTTTCGATAATGACTTCTTGGTAGAGGGCGGCTTGCATATAGCCTCACGAAGCTTTACGTACTGCTTCAGTTTCTAGAACTGCGTTTTTTCGCTTTTGCCAGGTGATTAGCCCGCAGTATCACTATCGCAGTATTACATCCATCACTATTTACAACATTCCATTAAATTAAACTAATATTTTTAACAATTTAACGTTGTAAAATTCCTGTAAATTGAGAATAAGTGACACGAATTTTCTTTTGTGCTCTTCAATTTGAATTTTTTCGATACTTCTGGTTGCATTTAAATTTTCAGTATCATTAATATATAAGAAGAAAGCAAGAGAGAAGAACGAACGAACCAAGAGCGACGTCGTTTTGGCCGGGTAATTACTAGTGTATACAATTCATATTTCAGCAAATTGATTTAGAAATCGCGAGTTTATAGCTTGGCCTCTTTGAAATGTTGGAAGTCATGGAAAACATTTATACCTCACATTTACATTATTACATTACAGAGCATAGTCTTGAAATCTTCTTTGTTATACTATTAAAAGGGTCATTAACCAGAATGATTTTATGAACCCTATTTGGTTTATATAAGTAACATATTATTATAGTTTAATATATTTTATAAAGGACTCAATTTTTTTGGTTGCTTGGGCGTTATCCCTGAATTTCGTTATCTTCAATTTTCTTATTCGTTCTCGAAATTTTGTATTTTGAAATACTTCTTTTAATAATAATATTGAAAAAAAATTTCAGTGAAATACTATCAACTATAATGTGAAACAAGAAATCATGTTTTTATTGTAATTAAATCGTTAATTTCCTTTTGAAAAGTAAATGTCTCTTAAAGGAATAAAAGCAATATCAATTTCATCCTAAACAATAAGAAAAATACTAAAATTTTTAAAATGGTATTAAGCTGACAATTTTCAGTATGTATTTGTATTATACAAAAAAAAAAAAAAAAAAAAAATTATAACAAAATTTTAATTAATAAATTTTACACACATTTCTACTATAGTAAAAATTTTAAATTTATAAATTATCTTCCTTTTGTATCTAATAAAAAAAGAAGAACAATATAAATAATTTAGCGATAGATTTACAGATATTTTGAACTTAAACATCAACAACCATTTTCTTGTGTATATCAGTATTCCCGACGACCGAACAAAATTCATCAAATGAAATTTTACCGTCTTCATCTTTATCAGCGAAGACAATTGTTTTGTCCACAATTTGTTGCAGTTGTGTATCTTTAAGATTATTTCCTACCATCATTTTCAGCACCTAGAAGAATATTTAAATGCGTCAATAATATGAAAATTAATTCTTATTTGTAACGCCAATTGGAGAAACAAAGGATACATGAAAATTTGAAAAGACTGTTTATAGGCCAAGCGAATTAGACTTTTGCTTTCGAATAACTGGTGGAGTTCTGGAAACTGCTTTAATCTTTGAAATAGGTCTCAGATATGTACATCCTGAATTTGCCCCAATTTCCGAATGGAGCTTCCGCTAGTATGGACCATAATCTTCCAAATTTTTGGACTTTTTTCAGTTTTTCGCTTATATCGCTTTCGCTTTCGCTTTTAGTTAAGGGTGGTTCTGGGGGGTTGAATCAGGATAGTGTTGCTAGTTCTCATTTTGCTTTATCTAAAAGTGCAAGAATGATCGCTCTAAGTTAAAACTTCTAGTAGTTAAACTAGTAAAGAAGCAATTGGTCACACCAATTACGTGATACCCTAGATGTAGAAAAATATACTCATTCTTATATCAAAATTTTTGTATAAAAACGACTCATGCTTATATGGCAACACTAAGAAGGAGTTGCCCGATTTTGCTCATCTTCGAACTTGACCTTGCAATTTTAATCAAATATTATTGTACCAAATTACAAGTCTCTAGCTGCAAGCGTTCTCGAGTTATCGTCTGGACAGACAGACAGACAGACACACAGACAGACAGACGGACATGCATAAAACGGTTTCTTTTCACTTCCCAATCATGAATATATAGTTCTTTCTTTTCTGTGACGATTATTTCTTGGCGTTGCAAACGTTCGCTCAAAACTAATATACCCTACATCTAGGGTATAAAAAGTGGGGTTAGCGTTTCATCCCCTATTTTCCCCCATTTGGGGTTGAAATTTTCAAAAATTCTGGTACACGTGCCTTTATTTCTAACCATAATGTCAATTACCAATTTTTATGAATTGTTAACTTAAAAAGTGTGAATTTTCATAGAAACTTTCATCCCCTGTTTTACCAATTTGGGGGTCGAATTTCCAAAAATCCTGATACTCGTTTTCCTTTATTTCTAACAAAAGGACAAATACCATTTTTTTTTTTTTACTTCAAAAATGGCGGTTTTTCATAGAAACTTTCATCCCTTTTTTTACCCTCTTGGGCATATCGACCTCCCCCAAACTTCACACGAACTATCCCGAGACTATGCTACATTATCCCTGAATATTTCATAAAATTCGGTTAAGAGGTTAAGGAGTCTACTGGGAACAAAGAAACCACATCCTCTTTTATATATTAGATAGCGTCGACGGCAGGCATTCCTAGCACATATTATATCCCATGTTATGTACTTGAAAACGGCATATATAAATCTGGAGCAAGGGAAGTATGTATTTTAAAAGTGCAGCCTTAATTCCTCTTCCTGTTCTAGTAATTAGCAAGAGCAGAGGCTAAAGGCGTGTCTTCAATTTTCGAGTTCAGCATGCGTTCGTCTAATTTGTTTTATACCAAGCGTGTTACATTAATTCATTGAAATTTTCTCCCAAGTTAATTTTGCGGTGTTGGCAAAATGTCAACAATTTTTACTAAGCAGATTAGAACATCGCGAAAGGAAATTTAATTGATATGTTTTGTTTTAAAATGGGTAATGGTGCAAAATATGTACTCTTAAATAATATTCATACCTGAAACAGTTCACCGTTTGATATGTAGCCATCATTATCCATATCATAAATGCGAAACGCAAATCGCAGTTTTGATAATTTATCACCCTTTACACTAAATTGTGACACACCTTGGATAAATTCCTTGAAATCAACCTCACCATTTCCATCTGCATCGAAAATATCAATTACACGCTGTACAAGCGGATTTTGTTGGAGTTCCGGCAACGACATAAACTCATCCACACTTAATGCACCTGAATTATCTAGATCGAGTTTACGAAAACGTTTACCCAAACGACGAATTTCATCGGCATCAACTGAAAATAACAAAAATTTTTATAAATGAAATTCTCATAATTAGTGCAAAATGTTTGAAAATGATGACAGAATTTGAAAAATAATAATAAAATCCTTAACTCCATAATATTATTAATAACTAGTTCCTTTACTATTTTTTCTACTTAATTTCTTTTACTTTCATTTCAACTATAGCATAAGACAGGTCAAAAAATGCGTTTTATTATCCACACTTTGACACAAAAATTTGGATCAACAATTCTTAATTTCAATAGCTTAATATTCTTACTTAAGTAAATTCGTTGTTTTGTATGATTTTACAAGTGAACCCATTACCTTGAACTACGCAAATCACCCCCAAAAATAGAGAAGGATCGGCATGGTTTCTGGGTGAATTCTGTGTGCGCGAGAGATTTATTTGTTTAGTTTTTTTAATACTCACGTTCAGCCGATAGTCCCTGCGAAATTGTGAGCAAAATTTATCAGAAAAAACACCTTCATGCGAGCGGCTAATTTTGTATTCAGTGAATTTTCATGGTGATATTGTCACTCGCAGTACAAGCACGTTACAAAAACAACAATTGCCATAGTGTTAATTTTATGGACTAAATTTTTCACCAACATTTTATAATTATAGAATTAAGGGGATATTAAGCAAAATGATCGAATTCAAATCCTATAATAAAGGCGCTATACGAGTAATGTAAACACCTGTATGAGAAGTGGCTAAAAATAAAACACTCTTGTAACAGGTGGGTTTTTGGCTCCACAACGTTCCACCAGAGCCCAGCACGGTTCACATTTGATTTACAAATTGTTGAGTATTCACGCACGTAAAGTAATCCACAAAAACGCAAGGCGGCATGCAAATCTTTTTCCGCTTTAAAAAAAAAATTGTAATTAGTCTCGGGGTCACACAGGTATTCATGACAATAGCTGTGCTGTAAATGAAATAGCAGTAGTCGAAAACTCGCTAACTAAACCCAGATTTCCGTGGATTTTGTCGAGTAAATTGAAAGTTAATCTTATTCGTAAGACGTCTAATTTTAATTAGTTAAATTGTAGGTGAGTGTACTTACAATTGGAGCACATCTCCATGGGCAAAGATGTTTCATTACCCTGAAAAGAAAACATAATTTCCTTTAAATGCAATCGGTGAAACATTTCGTTTTATTCGCTTGGTCGTATTCACACTGGAACCCACTTTTTACAAGCTAGTTCTTAGTTTTAAATATGACATTTCTATTTGCTACTTTTTTTCTCAATTTTTGCACAGAAGTAAATGGAATCACTTTAGATATTGTAGAACATATTAAGATTTGGATAATTACCATTTTGATTTAATTTACTACTTTATTTTCTACGATAAAACTATACACACTCCCTACTTTCTAGTTCATTTGGTTTTTGGTGTCAAATTAAATAACTCATCAAGAGCTCGCAATTATGATGTTCGATATACAAACTAATCGACAGTAATGGCTGCAGAAGTATTGCCACAACTGAAGAACTGCATTATCCGTGGAACAAGAATAGGAATAGAAATTTATAATGTTGGCGGGACTTTTGGAATTCCTTGAGTTACGAGATGTACAACATTGCCGACAAACATCTGTAGTTATTTAATACATACATATTAACAAATTAGCTTAGTTTGCGAAATAAATTCTGAGAATATTTCACATTAAGCTCTAATTTAATAGTCAACTTTAAGGTATATTGTGTGTAGTTGGATATTCCGCATTAGAATAATTTAACAGAACACTCATTTAACGCATATACTAAATAGTGCATATAACATATAAAGAACTATTAATGTAAACTAACAGTCGGTAAGAACAACAGAGATATTTATAATATAAGTAAATAATATAATATGCTGATGTTTATCCGTTTTAATTTTCATCTATGTGACCAATATCCACCTGACGGACGAATCTGGAACTTAATGCTTGGTTGACGTGTCGGCTTTGCAGTTTTATCTCATAAGAAATAATTAGGACTTATATACAAACACTCAGGATGGCAAACGATTTGACAGATCTTGTAAAATTAGAATACGAAATTTTTCAGTATTCTAGCTATTCTACATGTTATTTGCCAGAGTAAGTACAATCAGGAAAAAATATCACTGAATAAGAAACCAATATGATCCCGGCAGATACCGGTATGATAATTCATATACAGTTTAACAGAGGCTTTACAGTTAATTAAATTCTCTTGTTCTGAATACTGTTATGATCGTAAACTTTTTAGCAAATGCTGTAGGCCAATAATTTATATTCGAAGATGATGATGAATATTGTTTTTCAGAAATGTTCTGCAAGATTGCCCAAGCAACCAATCTTCAAGATGGTCATCGAACACAAACAATCCTCCACAGTTTTTGATTTTGAAACTGAAGCGCCCAGCGATTGTTAAAAAAATAAAATTTGGAAAATTTGAAAAATCCCACGTGTGCAATTTGAAAAAGTTTAAAATATTTGGTGGTTTGGAGGAAGATCGCATGGTACTTCTTTTGGAGGGGTAACATTTTAATTTAAACATATTTTTTAGTGTCTAAAACATAATTTAAAGGGGCCTAAAAAATGATTCAACGCCGGAAACATTTAATCTTCGATATACATCGGAGTACGGTGAAAGGCTTCCAATTTTGTACATCCAAATTATGCCCTTATTATCTTGGGGACCGAGTTTCAATTTTAGCATTTGGTATGTCGAATTGCACGGTCAGGACGATCCTATGTTCATGGGGCCCAGTTTAAAAAACTACAATAGAGTAATTAATTTAATTTCAATTGAATATAGATTTTACATTAACATGTGGTTTTCACTAAACAGCTGAGAGAACTGGAAATAGTTCGATTGTGCTTAAAACACTTTCGCCAACAAGGATATGATACCGCTTTTAAAGCTCTCCAAGATCAAACTAATATTCGATTAGAACATCCGAACGTAAGTGCATTGTATAAATGCTTGGTTGAAGAGGGTGATTTTAAGGAAACCGAAGAACTTATTGCGCAGTGCATAGAAAAGGGACTCATGGATGAGTTTTTGTCCAAAAATGAGTATAGACATCAGTGGAAGTTGCAGGAAACTAAAAGTACAGTTCGCCCAGGTAAATCTTTGTTAATGTACTGCAATAACGTTTAAATAATAGAGCTGTTCGTTTTTAGGCAACCGTGGTGGTCATCAATTAGTAATAGACACCAATAAACATGTTATTTACTTATTCGGTGGGTGGGATGGTTTTACAGACTTGAGCGATTTGTGGTGTTTTGACATTGATACAAGCACTTGGACCGCGATTTTCGAACGATCTGAGAAATATGGTGGACCGACACCACGATCGTGCCACAAAATGGTCTTCGATCCTGTTAGTGGTAATATTTTTGCGTTAGGAAGATATTTGGATAACTCTATTAGGACGATAGAGTACATTAAGGTAGAAATGCAATCATGTATTACTTTATCAGATATTTAAAGTTAAATTTTAGAGTGATTTTTACTTATACGATACTGGATCAAATTCCTGGCTGCAGATATGTGACGACACCAGTCAAGTTGGTGGACCTCATTTAGTGTACGATCATCAAATGTGTATTGATGTTGCTAAGCGAACTGTATATGTGTTTGGGGGAAAAATTCTAACACCTCGGTAAGCTATCGATTTAGAAAAACAACATTCTATAAACGATGTAACTGTTTAGTAGCGTAAATCATATGTCTTCAAGTGAACCAGAGTATTCTGGTTTATTCTCATATCATATTGCAACAAATACGTGGACTCATATTTTAGTTGACTGCCATCATCCTTCTGCTGCTTTAACTGAAGTTCAATCAATAAAATCTCGTGTTACCCATTGTATGGTGTTCCACAGCGTATGTTTTTATTGAATTTGTTCATGATCAAAATTTGGCACTTGAATCTTATAGGGAAAAAGAAAATTGTACATATATGGAGGGCAGCGTGGAAAAGAAGACATAGATGAGTTCATTACGTACAACGTTGATACTCAGTCCATAACTGTTTTGAATTGCAACAACAGTGGTAATCAATGCCGGAACGAACCACCTCCAGGATTTACTCAGAGAGCGACAATTGATTGTGAACGTGATGAAATTTATATATTTTCTGTGAGTGTTTATGATTTTTGTTTTTAAATTAATTGATTTTAAATAATAATCTTTAGAGTTTAAGTAAACAGAAGGATAGAAGGGAGACAAATCAAGTGGATTCATCGAATTCTTTTTGGGTATACTCAATAGAAAAGAATCAATGGAGTCGCATATATACCTGTAAGCATACAATGCAAGCGAGCCAATTTTACTCATTGAAATCGAATGATCGAATGACTACTGGAAAAAATTGTGAACCATTGCCACGATATGCTCATCAATTGGCCTATGACGATTTAGGAAAAGTAAAATGATTGTACATTATAAAAGAATTTATGAAAAACAATATCATTTAGATGCATTACTTGTTCGGTGGAAATCCAGGCATCATGGACTCCCCGGCATTGAGGCTGGATGATTTTTGGGTTCTTTGTTTAGAAAAGTAAATTTAGGTCAATGCTGTTCAATGATGCAATTAATTCTTTTCATTTTAACTCTAGACCAAAAAGAAGTGAAATTCTTCGGCATTGCAAATATTTGGTGCGGAAATTAAAATTCGAAGAAATTGTAAAAACAGATCCGGTTGATGCTCTTCAATATCTCCAAAATAGCATATCAGAAGTCATTGATCACAGCAACACAGTTCAATTAGAAAACGTAAGATCCGTAAGATCCTTAATTTTAGTTTTCATCTAGCAAATTTGGGGTTAGCGAAGTGGTTGTGAATTACTTGGCTAGTCAAGAATGGTTAATAATTTACTGATAATTCAAGCAAAATTCTTTTCAGTTCATTATTTTGATCATGTTTTATTTTCAGTTCATGAACATTATCTAACAATCCATCTAGACATATTTATTAAATTGCTCACTTGGTTTTCAGTACCAATTTCTTCTGACATTACACAATACACGTATCTAATATTTCTATAAACTTAATTTCAGTTTCACAAATTGGCCTCCCTATTTTTTATGAATGAAAACCACGCATCCGGGCAACATTCATTGATGGCACCTTCACTTGACAATCCAACAAAATCGTTGTGTGATAACTATTACATTAAGGGTGACTGAATTTTATTTAATACAATACAAATTTGATTTAATAAAATATTCGTTAGATCGTGGAACTAAAATGGACATCGATTCTTCAGGCAATGAAAAGTTATCCAATGATATCGCGACTACAGACAATTCTTCCTATATTTCATATAAAAAATGGGGCGGACAGAAAAGTCGAGAAGACTTCTTCTACGATATAAAAAGTAAACGAACGTTTCTCTTCAATACAATCGTCCAACTTTTGCCAATAAATATGGTACAGCCAAAAGGAAACCTAAGTGATTTTGTATTAATATAAAAAGAAACTACATAATTCACTTCTAGTTTGTATAATCAACTATACAAACCTCTTACTTGAATGTTTTAATATTGTGTTTTATCTCGTATTTTTATAATAGCAAGAAAGTCCTCAATAAAATAATTATGATGACGTAAATTGTGATACAATTATATGCATTCATTTGTAATAAAGTAAATTTTTAAGATTGCCATTTTTAAAATGTGATGTTTCATTTGTATACAACATCGCCGACTTACGTAACATGTCACTTGTATAAATCCGGTGATACGTAATTTCTCACGCAAAAGAAAAAGGTCTTTTCTTTTTAACACAAATGCCCAGAGGAAGATGTCTGTATATAATTAAGTAATAAACCGATAAGACCTGCTGCTTATCAAAAGCTTGCACAATTGGCACCGTTATATTTAATAAAAGCTCAGTAAAAAGGTGTAATACATTGTAATAAGGCCAAGAAAATTAGACTTTTGCTTTCGAATAACTGGTGAAATTCTGGAAACTGCTTTAATCTTTGAAATAGGTTTCAGATATGTACATCCTGAGTTTGATTGGTATTTGAGAAGATATAAGCGAAAAACTGAAAAAAGTCCGAAAATTTGGAAGATTTTGGTCCATACCAGCTGAAGCTCCATTCGGAAATTGGGACAAACTCAGGATGTACATATCTGAGACCTATTTCAAAGATTAAAGCAGTTTCCAGGACTCTACCAGTTATTCGCAAGCACACCCTTTTTTGAAGCTAATTTGCTTGGTCTAAATACAAAAACAACATATAAAAAGTCGTCTGTTTTCTAACCTGGACTTATTCCTGCCATTTTTCTATCTAGGGCTTGATTTTAATTTTGTTTAACTATTAGGAAGTAAAATTTAGTTTTACAAGATGATATTATCAAACTTTTTAAATGTCAATCAATTTTATCCCTACTAAGTTAATTAAAACAAAAATTAAAGATAACGTGCAATTTGGCAGGTAAATAGGGTAGAGTTCTGATACTGACCAGAGAAGCATTAGGTATGGTTTGATTATGATTTATGGGATTGGTAAAAAATTTCAGAGGCAAATTTACCAAAACGTGTAAAGTAGGTGAACTGAACGACAAATTTTCTCCGTTATTATTTGTTGAATCTATATTAAACTTTATTTGAACTAGTAAGGAAGCAATTGGTGACACCAATCACGTGATGTCCTAGATGTAGAAGAATATCTCATCCCACCAAAAACATTTTCATGTAAAATAACGCCAAGACACATATTGCTTGCACTGTAAAAAATTTATCAGATCTTATGGAGAGCCAAGCTCCTAACTATACACGCTCTAACCTAACACTCTCTAACTCTCATCATAGCGTATAGCGTTCTGCGTGAATCATAGTCTTAACAAAGAATATCTACTCAATAAGAACCGAAACTCTTTTTTGAGTGTATAGGAAAAAAAGATTAAAAAGAAAAATGTGAGAGAGAGGTCACTAAAATAATGTAAATAACGTACAAGAGGAAAAGAGTGCCAAGAAGTTCGTCGGCTCTGACGTAGTAATTCTCTGCCTCTGACGTCGATATTCTTTGCCTCTGACAATCAGCTGGCGGTTTTTTCATGCCGCACTTCTAAATGGGCAACCATGAGCTTTAAGTGCTTCTAAACCAGTGATGGGCAGGCCTATGCCCGCGGGCACTCCAGCTTTTAGAGCTTTGAATATGTACACGAGCAGCTCGCAAGTCGAGAGCGCATCATTCGGCCGCCGGCCGTCATGCGAGCAGGACTATGCTTCTTTTCGCTTTGCTTTCGGTACACTGTAAATTTGAAGTCATTTTGCCATGTGGCTTCACTTTTACATGACAGGTGACGTCACCAAAATTAACAGTGTAAAAAAGGCCGGAGAGAGCTTTGAAGAGCTTTTACACAATCACATTTTGAGACTGTGGTTGCATGCCCATCCCTGTTCTAAACTCAAAATGAAAGCTTGTAACAAGTCAAAAGCTCTGTTTAAACTGCGTTGACAAGTGCTTTCACTGCAGGGCGACTTGGAAGTTCGCACGATCGCAAATCAGATTGCTTGCGGCTTTTGATGTGCTGCGGCAAATATGAACCACGCTGTGCGACACACCCCCATTTGTTATTCCACTTTAACAAATGTTACTCTGCTGCTATCTAATTTTCCACAGCACCGATGCACACATCAGCAATCCAGCCGTGTACAGATAGTAGTGTCGGTTCTTATTGAGTAGATATTCTTTGGTCTTAACTTCTCGACAAACCCTACACCTTAGTCCAAATGTGAGGCTGGCCGTTTCGTTACTCAAGGACTTATTCCCACAAAATTAACACCTAGTGAATTCCTTTCTGTTTATAAGCCCGTAGGAGTGTCCACGTCTCTCTTATGCTTTTAACTTACGCTTTACGTTATGTCTTTACATTAGTCAAAATGTGTGTGTGTGTGTTTGTGGGTTGGGGGGGGGGGAGGGGGGGTTAATGTGCTGAAGTGCTACGTATGTTTTTATGTTTTCATTTGTAACCAATATTCTAAATACCAATTTTTTATGTTCCTAGCTTGAAAATTTACGAAAGTTCCATACAAATTTTCATCCCCCTATTTTAAGGGATGGGGGTCAAATTGCACAGATTTCTTAATTTTTATATTGTTTGCATGCTAATCCTAGCTTTCATACCAAATTTCAGCTTTCTATGATTTCAGGAAGTACCCTAACTGTTTTGATGATCATCAGTCAGTGAGTGAAGAAATCTGGGTATTTTAGCAGGGACGGGAAAGTTACTTTTAAAATGGTAACTAGTTATGTTACAGTTACATCCCCGAAATTTTTTACTAGTTACCAATACAGTTACCATCCAGAAAAATTGTAACTAATACCGTTACCGTTACTAAGTAATTTGTAAGTAGTAGTTTTGGAGTTACTTACAGTATCTGAAAGGAGAAATCAGAAATAAGATATTAGCTTAGTTAGTACTTTGAAAATCTTTATTTATTGTTATACTGCTGTAGTTTCCAATGTATTACTATTACTATTATTTGCCTCGAGAAGAACGAGGCACTCAAAGTTCTCGTCTGTTAGGCGAGTTTGTATATTTCGGCTCCTATGTAGTTTAGAGAGAAACTTTGTTCAACATTTCAATCCTCTCTCCCGCCCGCCCCTTTTGGCCGATTTTGCTCATTAACGTACTTAACCGAGCTATTAACCCTAGAAATAATTTAAAAAAAATTTGATTCCAATTATCCTTTAAATTACGGCCCCTAGCGTGTAAATATACATACAGGGTGTTTTGAGGGGGGTTGCAGATATTTTGCATATGGATAGGGGGACTCATTGTAAATATTTTGAGCCATATATGCTTTAGTCCAAAGTCGCATGGTTTTTGAGATATTCGCAAAATTCCGATTTTCTGCTAAACAGGGGTGTTATAGCGGTTAACAGCTAATAATGCATCTAATTAGCGTTTTTTGTCGGACTTTTTTGTGTTTTTTTGTTGTGCTATAAAACAGTCCACCGAAAAAAAATGTTACCGCAGCGTACAAGGTGCAAAATAAAAAAAGAAAGGCAACATAATACCAAGGACAGTAGTTTTTTACATCAGTCTTGTAAGTTCCGTTATCTGTAACAAAAAAACTACCCAGGGTATCACCCTTCAAATAACTTAAAAACATCCTTAATTTGTATCCTTTCCAATGATGTTTATCATGCTCCACCAGCTGCCTGCGTTTTCTCAGAAAACGATTTTTGAATGGACGAGCCTAACTAATTTTTAAAAATAATCAAAACTTAAGCTTGCTTACACAAGGGGAATTTCTCGTACTTGAGTCGAGTGGTCAATTTTTGGATACGTGTCTCGGGTAGTGCAAACCAGGCGTAACACAAATCAGTTATTATCCAGCACGTGTTGAGATTTATTTGCTAATACTGTCTATTTCATTCATGTTTCCAATTCCAAGTTCTTTCTCTATTTGGAAGTTCTGCTTAAATTAGTGTTGAACCCTTTTTACATTGAATTTTTATACGACTGCCAAAAAAGGAGTGTTATTACACGACTGCTAAAAAAGGAGTTTTATGTTTTCAGGGTGAATGTATGTATGTACGCTTTTTTTTATTCCACCATAACTTTTGATTGCTTTAACCGATTTTGTTGTGTGTGGTATCGTTAGAATCCATATGTTATCTCGAGTGTCATAGGATACCTAAACTTTCAAAAAGTCAAATCATATGGCCCACAAATTTATTAATTATAGAATTATTCGCACGATACTGACAACTGCGGAAATTCAAATTATCGATATTTTCCAAAGGATTGTGGGCCGCTGATCACGGGAAAAATAAGAAAAAAAATTCTAAAACGTATCGTTTACGAAATATCCTTCCAAAATAATCGGTACACTCATATCAGAAAATCATTTGGAAACCGGTTGTTAATCACTGTACGACACTTGCAATGGGCAACAATGTCAATTAAGTGATTATTGTAGGGGAGCGGCATACAATGTGCCTATAGTTTTGAGTTTAGAGCTCTTAAGGATATTTAAAGGAGGTTTAGATCAGGAGTGAAGGCATGAGTTGAAAGGAAATTTACTAAGCTTTGTTATTACAGAAGCAATCATTATTCAATTGTCGATATTTTCGGAAATATAGCCCAAAAACTGCAGGGACCTCTTTGCGCCACATTCCACGCACATGCGTACAATGTGGCGCACTATTAAAAGTGTAACATCTGCGTGGAAAAAAAAAGTAAATACAATAGATTTCGATACTTTTCAAAAATTTATTAGAATAATAGGTTAAGTATGATCAAAAATTTAAAAATTCTTGATCGGCTTAATCATCATAGTCGAAATCGCAATGAATGCGAATATAGAAACCAGTGGATATATTAGCACATTCCAAGTGCTATTTCAGGTTTTCCTCGGCACTAGAAGGAAGGACAATTTATGTCGTAGCTAAAGGGGCAATAAAACATTTAAAAACCATACCATCTTTGTCATTGAACAAACCTAATTAATGCGCCACTTTGTACGAACCGCGTGCGCCACATTGGAATTTTTCTGTTATTTTGAAAAATGATCGAAATTATAAGAAAAATTGAAGATAATCCAAAATCAATTATGATGCTTAGAAGACGATATCACAGTGCGTCTTTGCATATAAAGTTTTCATAAATGTCTTAAAAATACTAGATGTTGTGAATGAATGAAATTTTTTTTGAAAAATGGGTTTTTTTCATTTTTTTCACAAGACCTATTAAATGCGTGCTTGATAGCACCTGTTACTTAGACAAAGTTGGGTTACTAACTAACACACTTAGGACACTGGACAGATTTCATATACCAATTGCTATAATACCCAAAAAGGCTCAGCGCCACTATGTACGCCGCTCCCCTGCTTTTAGTTCATTTTGGAAAAGTGAGTAAGAACCAAATATATGAAAATTTTATAAATATGAAATATCACAAAACCAAAACTCATTTGAGAGTTTTTTGTTTTGATTATTTCACGGCGGATTATTTTTGGAATTTAGTAAATTACACACAAATTATGGTAATTAACATGGTTCATTTATTGTTAAAAGGAGCCTAAATTGATATTAGGTCCTTAAAGTGGCCTGCAGTGATTAACAACCGGTTTTTTGAAAGATTTCGTGGTTTGAATTAACCGATCTTTTACGAAGGATGTCTCGTAAACGGTATGCTTTAGACTTTTTAAATTATTTTTTCCGTGATCAGCGACCCAAAATCCTTCGGAAATCTTAAACAAAGTAAATAGTCGCAGTTTTCGGTATCACCAAGATTTATTAGAAGAAATATTAGTTTTTCGTGTAGTTTGTCCAAGGAATCTAAACTAATAGAGTTAATCTCAAGTGTGCGCAAATTTTACTGTCACTAAAAAGTATAAAATAAAAAATAAAGAATTAAAAAAATTCTAAAACACGACTGCCTATACAAAAACACTGCAAATTTTACACAACGGTTTATTATTTCCAAAAAATTTGACATTTTTCAAGTCAAGGCTAGATGGCAGTAGTGATCATGTGAAGTGATTTCACGTCTTTTAATCCACTAAGAAATGGAATATTTCATGGAGACTAAAAATTTCAAAATTCCATTACTCAAAAACTAACTAAGATAAATTCATGCAATAAATTGTATTCTATTGAGTAATATTAGACCATTGTATATTCCGAGTTTTATGAAAAAAGCTTGAACGGTTTCGGAAATATGAATTTTTCAATATTTGGTTCCTCAATTTCCCCCCCTCAAAATACGTCGATCGGACCCACGAGCTGTTAGGACCGTTGTCAGATGTCACTTGATTTTTGAACCAAATTTAATTAATTTATCTCCAGTAGTTTCCGCGAAAAAGCCTGGACGGCGGACGGTTGACGGGGGACGGCGGACGGACGGATTTTTTTTTATTCTTTTTATTCGTTTTTTGAAATCTACATATCTCAAAACGTAAACTCACAAAATTTCAGGGGGGGGTTATAATTTTTTTTTCGTGCTCGATTACATAGGTTTATTATTATTGAAAAAAATAAACCAAAACACAAGTAAGAACGACAAAAAACGCTAATTAGATGCATTATTGACTGTTAACCGCTATAACACCCCTGTTTAGCAGAAAATCGGAATTTTGCGAATATCTGAAAAACCATGCGACTTTGGACTAAAGCATATATGGCTCACAATATTCACAATGACCCCCCCCCCCCCCAATCCATATGCAAAATATCTGCAACCCCCCTCAAAACACCCTGTATTATACCGGGTGTTTCAGTTAAGGATGTCCACTTTGAAGGCGATGATAGGGGAGCTCGAGAAACGAAAAAAATTGTATGGCCAAATTTCAATTCGCCTAACGGGTTTCGAGTTATTCGACTTATATCCTCAAAACTAAGCCACATAAGATAACGATCTGACACGCATTTTAAAGCAGACAAATCATTTTTAAATTGGGCTAGATTTGAAGACTTCACATGAAGTAGTTATCGAGATATGAAAACTTGAAGTCGAATTTTTTGCTTGAAATTTTACATGTTTTGTGTTCAAGGTTAATTATCTCAAAAATTTCCCCTATTTTTTTCTTTTTTAATTACCTTAAAAGAAGCCTAATTTTGTCTTCTTTCAACTGCTTTTTGTTTCATCCAATTATCTTTGTCCACTCAAAAGTTATGGACCCTTACGCTCCGCCTTTACTATTCATTATCTGAACTTTTATGACAACGCAAACGCACAAACGAGGCTAGTGAAGAAAGAGGCTAGCTAGGCTGATGAAATGATCTATTTTTCTTTGCAAACATGTAAGTTTGGTATTGACAAGTATTGGAAATATGATTGCTTATTTGATTCTTTTAACAGGAATTTTAAATATTTAATAATTTTAAAAGTCTTCCAGGACACAAAATTCGGGTTATTTTATTGCAGCATCTTAAAAAAACACAGACGTATCGTTTTGCAATATTGTCCTGCGCGTGCAGACCATAAAACCATAAAATGTTTAGCTATTTAAGCTTTTTCATTCTAACAACAGACATCAGGTCGTATATATGATACCTACTGTCTTAATTTTGAAAATATTTGAACCAAATTTTATTATGTTATTTTTAGGGTTAATAGCTCGGTTAAGTTCGTTAATTTTGAAAAAATTTGAAAGAATTATATCTCGGCTCCTATGGAGTTTAGAGAGAAACTTTATCTGCATAAATTAGAATACTCCCTATGAAGATTACGGTGGCACCCAGCATTCAAGGGTTGTGGGGGTGCGAGTGGGGGTGGAAATTCGAAATTTTCAGAAGCGCGTCTTGTGGGGTATCGTTGTAAAGCTCTTGATGACTAGTTTATAAAACAATAATTATATCATTAGTTATATCATTACCCCAAACAATTTGGGGTGGGGCATATTTCAGAACATTTTACTCAGGATCGTTCTTTTCGACTTAACTCGTGTGCGAATCAAATTTTCAAGGAATCTTTTATTGAGCTGAAAAATTAAGTTCATGAGCGATTTATATATTCAACTCGCACGAATTCCATTCACCCCTGAGCGAGCTGAACTTGTTTTACTCTCCTTACCCTGTGTTATACCAACAAATAAATGGCGGTATGAAGAAAAGAGATTCACTTAATTATGTTTTCAATCTTTTTATTTATGTGATGAACATGAACAATATGCAAAATTATACAAAATCTACGTTATAATTACTATTTAAAATCGCCTATCTATCTTATTTTATATACCTACACATATGTCCTGTGTTTGCCTATTTGTAAAATCAAATGCCCTTTTTGTAGGAATACCTTGAGTTTTCTTGTGTTAGGTAAGTCAAATGCCCTTTAACAGAATAACTTGACTTGTGTATTTGTATTTGTATGATTACCTCTTTCAATTTCTTTACAAATCAAATACCCTTATCGAAATTTCTTGATCGATCGGAAATTGAAATAATAATTAATGAGTTAAAGTCGAATGCCTGCCGTCTTTTTATAGGAAATTTTCATCCCCACTCCAATCAATTAAATTTAATTCCTAACAGGCGTTCAGGCAAACAAGTAACCCTAATTTACAAGTACGAGTATTTTTAATATTTTAATAACATAGTGTTTGTAAAGTATAAACATAGTTAACAACAAGTAATTCTAATATTTATAAGGTATTTTTTCTAATTTTAAATCAACATAACAGTGGCAAATAAATAATAACACAGTAACAACAAGTATGTCATTTTGACGTAAAACTTAAAACTAATTTATAGTACGTGAAACTTAAACTTAATTTGTAGTTCCTTGAGTTCCTTGAACCCCCTGTAACTACTTCAAATGTTTTAAATAATATAGATTATGCTTTCATCTTCATAAAAACAATAAATTTAAATAGTGGAATAATATACATAAAACACCCAACGTAATTTATGGCTTAAACCATCTAAATGAAATCTTCCACTACAATTCAAATTCTATTATTCAGTTTTCACAAAGCAAACTAGTAAAAATGAATTCAAGGACTTATGTTTTATTGGATTTTATACATGTTTTTTATTAAATCAAAACACCATATTGTACGAATCGTTCATTTTCCCCTTTAAAGGTTCATCGTAAAAAAATTCTGTCAGGAGGGATGCGAAATACATTATTCATAGGAAGGCATTATTAACACCTAAGGAGATTCGTCTCCGTAATTCTCACACCTTGCGGAAATCCACACGGGGCGTTGCGGTGGTGAGAAAAAAGAAGCTTGAAGACATTCATTGCAAAATAATTTTAGCATTTTTATACCCTAGATGTAGGGTATATTAGTTTTGAGCGAACGTTTGCAACGCCAAGAAATAATCGTCACAGAAAAGAAAGAACTATATTCATGATTGGGAAGTGAAAAGAAACCGTTTTATGCATGTCCGTCTGTCTGTCTGTCTGTGTGTCAGTCTGTCTGTCCAGACGATAACTCAAGAACGCTTGTAGCTAAAGACTTGTAATTTGGTACAATAATATTTGATTACAATTGCAAGGTCAAGTTCGAAGATGACCGAAATCGGGCAACTCCTTCTTAGTGTTGCCATATAAGCATGAGTAGTTTTTGTACAAAAATGTTGATATAAGAATGAGTATATTTTTCTACATTTAGGATATCACGTAATTGGTGTGACCAATTGCTTCCTTACTAGTTGGATATATGTATTTTAAATATAAATACTGTGACTGTGAGTCGAAAAAGTATTGGTCTGACAACATTTTGCATATATAGGAACAATCCTAAGTTGCACAGATATTCTTAATTCATGTTTATGATTACGTCTTTATAACGGTAAAACAAATTCAAGAATATCGCTGAGTTTTATATTACAAATAAAAAAAAAATTTAGTCCCGAGTTTCGCGCCGAAAAAGTATTCGTAGTTTTATTCGGTATTTCTGCATAAAACTATACGTAGAATAAATTTTAGAGTGAAATGGTGAAATAAAAAACCAATCTGTAAAAACAATGTTCTTTTACTATTGTTCCGTCGCTTTTAATTAGTCTAAGCTAGAAATAGGTATAATTTTGTCAACCATATTGGCCACCCTAAAACCAAAAAACTATGTCAGCTAGTAGGAGTAGGTAGAAGATTCGCTCACTTTGAATAAAGATCTTGTCGAGAGCAGTCGGGCTTTTCATTTAGTCGTCGTTTTCATCAAAAGGCTCCAAAAAACCTTGAAGCCTCAACATTTGGCGACCGTGACAGGACTCTTCCTCCAGTTTTATTCATCGTTGTCGAAAATTGCTGAGAAATCACTACAAGATCCGAGAAAATTCCGTCGCACGTTGGAGTTGGAATCGCCATTCCCATCGAGTCGTGTTTTCGTCGTTGGATTCATCAATAAGAATCTAGTGAAATCATCCAGGGATTAATTTCACCCGAAAGGAAAATAGCCGAGAATATATTTTGTTGATGTGCAAGTTCAGGTTTGCATTTTATCATAAATTTCGAATTACAGTCAAGACATCTTCTACATAAGCGCAGATTACGTAACAGGTACAGTTGCATCGGTAAAGTGGCAGTACAGTTAATGACAGTGGGCACGTGCGGAACTCTTAGCATCACTTAAGCGTTGTGAACATTGGTTAATAAAATATAAATTCGGTAATCGGTATTAGAAAGAAGTGCACATCTATTGTGATTGTAATTTTCGAACTTAATATTTCTTATCGTTAAACTAATCAAAATTTCGTTGTCTCTTGAACGTTAACCCCAACAGGATGTTTACAATGGCTGAGTTAGCCAGTACAAAAGTGCAACGGGCAAACACGAAAGGTTGCATGAGTCGAATTAAAACTACAATTGAAACAAAGGCGGATTCGTTAACTGCGATCGAGTTGGAATGCCGACTAGGCATTCTTGAGTCCTACTTTAAACAAATTTTAGCTTATCAAACAGTAATCGAGAAATTGACTCCAGATGATGAAAAAGAAAAAGAAATCGAAATGGGAGGTGAAATAGAAGACTTGTATTGTGCAACTAAAGCAAAAATTTTGACATTATTGGCCGGTCATCGTAACTCCGTAACTTTCCGAGATAGTTCTTTGTTGGGGTCATCAACTGTGACAAATAATAATTTACCAAAGCTCAAATTGCCGCAGTTTTCAGGAAAATATTCCGAATTTCCTAATTTTATAAATACCTTTACGAAACTTGTCGACTCCGATCAAGCATTGACTTCTATAGAGAAATTTAATCATTTGTGTAGTTGTCTGAGTGGCCCCGCATTGCGGACAATCAAAGCATTCGAAATCAGTGACGCTAATTATTCGAAGGCATTGCAACAGTTGAGGGATAGATATGATAATAAATATCTTACCTTTCAAGAGCATATTGTTAGTTTATTCAATCTTCCCAAAATATCGAAAGTGTCGGCTACCCAATTGCGATTTTTGATCGACAGCACCAACGCACATTTAAGCGCTCTTAATAGTTTGGGAACGAGTGAAAATATACTGGATGCGTTTCTAATCCACATGGTTAGTGACAAGTTAGACTCGGAGTCAGTAAACAAGCTCGAAGAAACCACGGAGCACTCTAAGTTACCGTCGTGGCAAGATTGTGTAAAAGTTTTAAATAAACGCTGCCAATTTTTGGAGGCAAAAGATACTAAGTTCGACGCTAAATCTGATTACCCTTCCCCATCGTCAAACAAACATACATATTCTAATTCAACAAGAAGGAAAACCGCGCACCCAGGTTCTACATCCCTTACAATAACAAAAGCAGATTGCCTATTCTGCCAGGATACTAATCATTCCATTTACAAGTGCCCAAAATTCTCGCAACTCTCGGTGCTAGCTAGATTTGAAAGCGTGAAAACTAGAGCCCTTTGCATAAATTGCCTGGCAAGGGGTCATAGCGTCAAAAAGTGTTCTGCCTCGAAATGCCGAGTTTGCAATATGCCGCATCATACCTTGTTGCACCGATACTCTGTCGACAGTAAACGTGAACCCGCAGATAAAAGCCTACCAACGGCTCCTGCTCTTGTAAAGCCAACACTCAACTCGGATACCCCTTCAACCTCGTCCTTGATATCTGATACGGGAGCGCAAACTCAGGTGTTTCTAGCATCGGCTATAATAAAAGTGAAAGACTCTAGTGGACAATATCATTTTGCTCGCGCTTTGTTAGATTCTGCTTCTCAATTAAACTTTATTTCGGAAAATCTTGCTCAGACACTTAAGATCCCTCGGTCAAGATCTAAATTGACTATAAGCGGCATCGCTAATTCGTCGGCGGAAGTTCGTTGGTCGACGCAAGTTTTCATCAAGTCTCGAACAAGTGCGTTTGAAACAGAATTGTCGTGTTATTTGTTGCCACATATCACAGGCTTGCAACCAGAGAGAAGTGTAGAAACGACCGACTGGGAGGTTCCCAGTAATCTTGAGTTAGCTGATCCTCGATTCTTCGAACCCCAAAAAATCGACCTGCTTATCGGGGCCGACGTTTTCTTTAAGTTATTATGCGTGGGTCAAATCCGCTTAAAAGAAAACTTGCCCACATTACAGAAAACCGTTTTAGGATGGGTTGTATCTGGAAAGTATTCCAGCCAATCACCCCGGGCGTCCGCTATGACTTGCCTTGTCCCCTTCGATCAAGACAGCGATGGCGCAGAGGAATCCGAAGAGTCAACCCTGAACAAATTAGTTGAGCTATTTTGGCGAGAAGAAGGAGTGCAGGACATGCCTACAAGATGGACCGATGAGCAACAAAAATGTGAAGCAAGTTTCGAAAAGACCACTCGACGTCTGCCCGACGGTCGGTTCATGGTTAAATTACCGTTTAAGGAGACTGTGGTAGACTTTCCGGGGACACTTGATATCGCTCGTCGTCGTTTCTATTATTTAGAAAAGAAATTAACAATAGATCCCAATTTGAAGACAAAGTACGCGGAGTTTCTTCGAGAATACCTAGAAGCCGGACATATGGAGCTAGTCAATATTTCGTCGATCCCAAAGCTACATTATTTCATGCCGCATCGTTGCGTGCTCCGTCCTGACAGCTCAACTACGAAATTACGGGTCGTATTCGATGCGTCTTGTCGTTCAGCGTCGAATAAGTCACTAAATAATATGTTGATGGTCGGACCTACCATTCAAGACGAGCTCTTTCTTATTTTAAGCCGATTTCGCTGCTATCAATTTGCGTTAACAGCGGACATTTCCGCCATGTACAGGCAAATTTTGGTTTATCCTGAGGATTCTAACTTTCAGTTGATCTTATGGCGGGAGTCTACGACTGAGGAACTGCAAACCTATCGACTGAAAACAGTAACATATGGCACGGCCTCGGCGCCCTTCTTAGCAACCCGATGCCTGCGTCAGTTAGCCGACGATCACCATGCTGAACTCCCCCGAGGATCAAGAGTAGTTCGAAGCGATTTCTACATGGACGACTTGCTGACGGGAGCAGACAGCCAGGAAGAATTGTATGCCATTCGTGAGGAAGTGGATACCATCCTAAAATCGGGAAGATTCGGCCTGAGAAAATGGTATTCCAACGATATGCAATTACTTTCCGACATCCCTGAAGCAAAACGGGAAAAACTATTCAAGTTTAAAGATTCCGACGTTATCAAAACCCTAGGCGTTATCTGGGAACCTACGGCCGACGAATTCCATTTCAATTATAAGCCCACTAGTACCTCATCTGCTAAGATAACTAAAAGATCTATTCTTTCAGATATAGCTCGATTATTCGACCCATTAGGCCTAATCAACCCCATCGTCGTACGTGCTAAAGTATTTCTGCAGGAATTGTGGCTGCGAAAGTTACATTGGGACGAATCCCTCCCGCAAAATGATGAATACAGGTGGCGAAAATTCAAGGACCAACTGGAGAATCTTAACGACATCAAGGTGCCACGGCTAGTACTAAGACCAGGCCAACTAGCATCAATATCGCTGCATGGATTCGCAGATGCATCCATTCGGGCGTTCGGTTGTTGCATCTATGTTCATTCCCGGGACGTGTCTGGAAACATATCAGTGCACCTCATAGCGGCCAAGTCTAAAGTTGCACCTACAAAAACCAGCAGATCGTTACCGTGCTTAGAGCTTTGTGCAGCCTTGCTGCTCGCAAGACTATTTGTAAAAGTTAGAGATAATTTTCCCAAACCACTAACCGACCAATTTCTGTGGACAGATTCTGAAGTAGTGTTAGACTGGTTGTCGTGCCCGCCTTACACGTGGAAGACTTACGTCGCAAACCGCGTTTCCGAAATTCAAAGATTGACCAGTCAAATAACTTGGAGACATGTGAATACGAATTCCAATCCTGCCGACATCATATCACGAGGTATCTCTACAGCGGATTTGTCTGATACTATATGGTTCTCGGGTCCAGAATTCCTGTACCTGCCAATGGAAAAATGGCCACCTCAACGAGAACGACACCGGAACCTGGAAAACATGCCGGAAAAGAGGAACCTCAAGTCCATACTGGTCTGCTCAGTATCTGACACTTTCCTCGAATGTGTTTGTGCCGTCAGCGATTTCATAAAAAATTGTCGTCGATTTGCTCTTGCGCTACGCTTCATAAAGCGCCTTAAATCAAAGGTTTGCTCGTATAGGACTCAACCCGAGATACTGAATGCATCCGAAATGGAACAAGCGTTTATGTACTTAGTGTGGATTGTTCAGCGGCACGCGTTCGCCCAGGAAATTTCAACATTGGAACAGGGGAAAACTCTACCCAAAGGCAGCATACTACAGAAGCTAAATCCGATTCTAGAAGAGTGTCCCTTCACAAAATTGAAATTACTTAAAGTCGGGGGACGACTGGAACTGGCTGATTTACCTATGGATACACGCTTTCCTATCCTCCTACCACGAAATAATTCCTTCGTCGAATCGTATATACGTCACCTGCACGTGAAGAACTTTCATGCTGGACCTCAGGCATTAGTGGCACTAATCCGACAAAGATTCTGGATAATCAACGCAAGGGACTACGCACGCAGAATTGTTCGAAAATGCATCCACTGCTTTCGATACCGCCCTCAGTTAGCCCAACAAATCATGGGTACCCTGCCTAGAAGTCGGGTGAATATGTCACTTCCCTTCACTCATTGCGGATTAGATTTTTGCGGGCCCTTAATGACTACCCTTCGCATCCGAGGAAAGTCGCCGATCAAATCGTATGTTGCTATATTTGTTTGTTTCGTCACCCGAGCCGTTCATATCGAAGTCGTCTCGAATCTAACATCGGAAGCGTTCATCGGAGCGCTAAAAAGATTCGTGGGACGCAGGAATCTATGCAAGCACCTTTATTGCGACAACGCCACGAACTTCGTTGGAGCACGACGGCTGTTGAGGGAATTTCGCCAAGCCTTTCTTGCAGAACAAACACAAAAGGACATCGCTGCGTGGTGCAGCAACAACTTTATCGAATTCCATCATATTCCGCCAAGGTCACCCCACTTCGGAGGCCTATGGGAGGCGGCAGTAAAATCAGCCAAGGCGCACCTATTACGTACGTTCCACGGTGCCCTGCTGACCTTCGAGGAGCTGACTACGGTCTTGATACAAATCGAATGTGTTCTAAACTCAAGACCCATAACCCCCCTTTCATCAGACCCTAGCGATTTCCAAGCATTAACTCCGGCCCACTTCCTTAACCAAGCTCCTCTGGAAACTATTCCTGAACCTTTCTATGATATTCAAAAAACTAATTATCTTCGTAGATGGCAGCGGGTTACGGCTCTCCATCAACATTTTCGGCAACGATGGGCCAAGGAATACCTGAGTCAATTGCAGAACCGAAGCAAATGGACCGCCAGCAGCCCAAACATTCAACCGGGAACGTTGGTCCTGATTCATCAAGATGGCATTCCATCCTATAATTGGAAACTAGGTCGCATCCTCGAAAGCGTGCGAGGACCCGACGGCAAGGTACGAGTGGTTAAAATTCAAACTCCTGACGGTGTCATTCAGCGTGTGATTCAGAAGATCGCCCCGCTTCCCGAAGAGTGAAGTTGAAACTGTTTGCAACCCTTTCAAGGGTGGCGGGATGTTCCGTCGCTTTTAATTAGTCTAAGCTAGAAATAGGTATAATTTTGTCAACCATATTGGCCACCCTAAAACCAAAAAACTATGTCAGCTAGTAGGAGTAGGTAGAAGATTCGCTCACTTTGAATAAAGATCTTGTCGAGAGCAGTCGGGCTTTTCATTTAGTCGTCGTTTTCATCAAAAGGCTCCAAAAAACCTTGAAGCCTCAACAACTATAATTTTATTCATGTACCTACATAGTGTTTTCAAAATTGTGACGATTAAAAGTAATTAAAAAAATCCCTTTCGGCAGGCCGACAGGCTGAGGTAGATTTCGAAGTATTTTGATTGCGTTTATTGGGATCATTTATTTTAAAATCGAGAAACTAGTTATGGATTTATAAAATACTCATCGAGAGCTTTTCAACGATACCTCACAAGACGTGGTTTAGAAAAATTCTAATTTCGAAGAAAAATCTACCTATTGAGATGTATACCATGTCACCACTTTCGAAAAATTCTTTCATAGTTTTTCGTTTCATACCTCCCTGAGCAGGGGCGTTTCCAGCCAACTGGCTTAGGGGGGGGTAATTTTAAAAAAGAAAAAACTTAATTTTTTTTTATTCCATAAATACAAAACAATCAACATCAAAAAATATAATTTCTATACAAAAGGAATATTATATAATAATAAAATAAAATTCTATTCATTTTAAATAAAAACAATTAAATAATATCACATCCGAAATAAATACAATATATAAGACATATAGGCCAAGAATATTAGACTTTTGCTTTCGAATAACTGGTGGGGTTCTGGAAACTGCTTTAATCTTTGAAATAGGTCTCAGATATGTACGTCCTGACTTTGGCCCAATTTCCGAAAGAAGCTTCAGCTGGTATGGACCAAAATCTTCCAAATTTTCGGCCTTTTTTCACTTTTCGCTTATATCTTCTAAAATACCAATCTTTAGAAAAATTGCTTCAAATGAAAGTTGTAGAGCATCAAATTCTACGTGTAATGACACTAAACACGAGTATTTTGCACCACCTGCTACCAAAGTACTGTAGGCCAAAGTGGGACCAATTGTCCTTTTTGACGAAAAATTTCTACCGAGTTGTATACGTATATCGCATTAAGAATTGTCTGTGTTCCAAATTTCAGGATCCTAGATCAATTGGTACTGCTCCATCACTTTCATGATCTCCGTAGTCCGACAGTGAAAGACAGCCGTATCTTGGAAACTAGACCACTTAGACGTATAAAATTTAAAATAGTGTTTCCTTTTGATCATCTCAACTACTCTGAAAAATTTTAGTACTGTACCTTGACTATCCTCGGAGATAGAAAAAATTTATTGTTTAACATTACATTAAGTTTCGTAAAGTTTTGGGTAAGTTTTGCGGATTTCAGCTTACATCTCATAAGATATCAAACTTTAGAAAAACTCTTCTGAATGAAAGTTGTAGAGCGTTGAATTTTCCGTAAAATGACGCTAAGCAAGAATTTTTTGAATCACCCGCTACCAAAGTACAGTAGGCCACATTTTGAGTACACTTTCCATATTTATGGAAAACTTTAGTTTCGGTGTCAGTTTTCCTCAAATATCTTCGACAATTACTCGTTTATCAAGACAGTATCCGATATAAAAGTTGTAGAGAATTAAATTCTCCGACAAATGAGGCAAAGAACGACTTTTTTGGACCACTAACCACCAAACTACAGCATGTCAATACTGACTGATATTAGTTGAAGAGAAGAAATGGAGCAATACCAATCGATCTAGGATCCTGAAATTTGGAACATAGACAATTCTTAATGCGGTAATTACGAATAAAATCATAAATCATAAATTGTTTGAAATATTGGTAATTTTTAAAATCTTGGGGGGGGGGGGGGGGGGTTATTACCCAATTACCCCCCCCCCCCCCCCCCCCTGAAACCGCCACTGTCCCTGAGTACGAAACCATCCCCCGTTTGAAAGTTTATATAATATACTAGCAGGTCTACTCGGTTACACTCGGGCGGTGAAAATTAAAATTTATAACTACTCCCAAACGCGACGTATAATACATAAAACCGTTTCCGGTAGATCGGGCTACAATAATAGTTGGTTAGTTTATTTCAGTCAAGGGTGGTTTTGAGCGGTTTTATTAGGATATAGGTTAGTAGTTTTCATTGAGCTTTTTTTTCGAACCAAAAGGCCAAATAAAAATTTTTATGAATTTTTGTACTTCAAAGGTGGTGAATTTCCATAAAAAATGTCATCCCCTATTTTACCCTCTTAAGGGTGGAATTTCAAAAGCCGGTTCTTATTGAGCACCTATGAGATAAGTTGAAGAAGTATACAAAATTTTGTGGAAATTGGCTCAGTGGTTCCGGAGAAACCGTTTTCACCCTTTTCCAACCCTTTAAGGGTTGAATTTCCAAAACCTGCTTCTCCACGATCACATATGAAGTAAGTTGTAGAAGTATTCCAAATTTCATGAAAATCGGTTCAATGGTTCCAGAGAAACAGTTTTCACCCCTTTTCACCCCCTTAAGGATGGAATTTCGAAAAACCGTTTCTTAGTAAGCACTTACATTACGAAACAAAGATATTGTCAAAATTTCAAGTCTCTACCTATTATTGTTTAGGCTCTACGTTGATTCTCTGTCAGTCAGTCAGTAAAAATGGCACATTATTTAGAGATAGATTATATAGCTTTTTCTTTTTGCTTAGCTCCTAAGGGTCGTAGCGTGATGTTAAATAGCCTATAACCTTCCTCAAGAATAGGGCTATCAAATGCAAAAAGAATTATTCAAATCTGATTGGCAGTTCCAGAGATTACCGCGTTCAAGCAAAACCAAACAAACAAACAAACAAACTCTCCAGCTTTATTATATTAGTATAGATATATATATATTTACACGCTAGCGGCCGTATTTTTGAAGATATTGGAACCAAATTTTAATATGTTATTTCTTCGGTTAATAGCTCGGTTAAGTTCGTTAATGAGCACAATCGGCCCACGGGGGTGGCCGGGGTAGTGCGTTGAAATTTGTTAAAAATTATATCTCGGCCCCTATGAAGTTTAGAGAGGAACTTTATTGGCATAAATTAGAGTGCTCTCCACCACCCACACCACCAAATTAGGGGTTGGTGGGGTACGAGTGGGGTTGGGGGTGAAAATTCGAATTTTTGGAAACCACATCTTTTGCGATATCGTTGAAAAGCTCTTGATGTAGCTCTTGAGTAGTTTGTAAATCCATAACTATAGTTTCTCGATTTTGAAAAAAATTACCCCAATAAACACATTCGAAACACTTCGAAATCTACCTCAGCCTGTCGGCCTGCCGAAAGGGATTTTTTTTCTTCAAATGTCTTTCTTCTAGTATGTCTAGATTTTTATATAGAATAAGTATACTTTTCTACATCTAGGGTATCACGTAATTGGTGTGACCAATTGCTTCCTTACTATTTGTTATTTGTAGTTGTGCAAAATTTCTTGCATACATATAATAAAAAAGTTTCGCTTTTTAGTTGTAGATATTCTTTAACTCGGTCCCCAGGTTCCTTTCTTCATTGAGTCCTGTGAGTTCAATCAATTTAAACCACCACCATTACTATTGTCTATTGTACATTTTGACGAAAACGATAAAAGCTCAACACCATCTTGAAAGTAATTTACTGAGCTTATTGTTCGATAAAGTATCAAATTGTTCGACATTATTGTTCAGATTTGACCGATTTATTCAGCTTTCTTGAACAAAAACCCAATTTGAAATGCAACATTTATATAGGTACCTATAATCGTATTAAACTCCTAGCACTATAATATTTTATCACCAATTCCACAGTTTTCTTATCAAATGATTTTTGATGGTCTTTTAGGTGCAACCATTTCCATTTCCGTTCAATTTACTTCCCAGTTCACTTCCAAGGTCCAGCTCCTGTTAAGAAATAGCCGTTAATCGAAAGAAAACACATAAATCTACATTACGAGTGCACTTTATTTATATGACACAAAAATTAAATTTAGAGCAGATTTGATAACGATGAAAGAAAATCCACCTGGTAGATTCATAATACACATATATATATATATAAACAAAAAAAACACTGGGAAGGAAACCAAAAATTGACGTACTAGAAAAAAGTGGGGTATACAAAATTAATAATTGTACTTTAAATAATTATTTTAATGATTGTTCGGGTAAGACAAAAGAACCTGTAAAACTATGTAGATTGATCGAATATATTGGGGGTGCGCGAAGTGTGAGTGGGTCACAGTCTGCTATTTCTAAACATTTAACAGAAAAGAAAATAAGTATAGCACAGGTTCCAAGTCCAACAATATTAAAATATTACGGGATATAGATGGGGCAGAAATATTGACGAGAGCAGAAATTTTTGAAATAAAAAAAGTGAAGTGTATTGGGCAAAATATTGTTAATGACTAGTTAGATTTTTTGAATAATAGCGTGTTATTAAACTCGAAAAATTTGTTAATCGGCAGCCGGCTAGAGTAATTAGTGGATAGCCTAAGAATGCCTCCATAGAGCTAAACGCATCGCACACGAAAAATGTTTATTTAATAAATGATTGTTAAATTAATTATTACAAGTTCTGTTCTAATGTAAATGTAAAATACGGAAAAAGAGCCTTCTAAAAATTTGATCAATAATGTAGAAGCTCAAGGTAGGCAATTTAAGTTGTAATAATAAATCTGAATTTGTTGACAGAAGTTTTGAATTTCCAACTTATTCGGTATTCATCAATTGAGGATACACATTTCACAATAGCAAGAAGATGTGATTTGTCAGCACAGTTTTTATAAAAAAATCCCGAATAATTTATTATCTGCATGCGTACAAAAACTTTACCTGATCTTATCTTTAACAATTTTACGGCTTCCAAATGTTGTGAGTTGTAAGGAGTGGGATGGATAATCACAATTTTGCGGCAATCCAACAAATTTTTTCGTATTTCATCTGGAAGGAAGATAAGAGATTAAGAAAAAAAATGCACCCTCAAAATTTTTAGATCTTTTATGTATAAATTTATTACAGTGAATTTTTAGTTAGGTATGTATTATCGTTCATTTTCATCCAGATAATTTGGTTAATATAACACTAAAATGTATAACATAAAAGTACTTTTGTATTTGACATAAGCGATAAATTGTTTAAACTCTTGAAGGAATAAAATTTTCTAAAAACTAACGCAAACAATTAAACATATTAACCAAATTAAATTTATTTAAATATGTTTTTGTGGATTCATTTTCAGACAAACGGTTCATTTTAATCTGTTGTAAGTAATTATTTATAATTCTAAATTTCCATAAAACGTGGTAACCACAGGAAATTACCAAATTCTCATTCAAATTTCGATGCCAGAATGCCAAGATCTAAGAACCATTTGCTACAAAAATTGTGCAGAAGATTGAAGGATTTATGACTTATTTGGAATGGTGCGTGTCTTTACTGATACATTTTTTCCAACAAGTTTCGGTTACACTGGAAGTAGGTAAACCGGTGAAAGAGATGAACAGACTCCATCCAAATTCATGAGTAAACGGCAGTGAATTATTCTTGGAAATTTGTGCGAAAATCTTGGAATCACAAGCTTTTTACTGTTGTCGGAATAGAGAAACTTTGCTTCTGTAGAGCTCGGTACAGTTCAGCTGTTGTCGGTGTTCCAGTTCGTATCGTGCCCCAGTTCGTTTGGTCGTAGCTAGTCAGCTTCCGGTTAACGGCTAACGGTTTCGTAGAACTAAAGCATTAGTTTTTCGGTTTTCATTTTTAAAATAAATAAATCTTTATTTGAATTCGAGACGGGGTTGAAAATATCCTTTCTTTTTGGTGTACTATTATTGTTAAAAAATTTAAAATTTGGTGGTGCTTTTCAAATCGCTCTGTGTTCGCCGATGTGATTGGAAAAGGAGCTGGAGTGTTTGTGTATAACTAAAAATTCTCTGTCAGGAAATTCTATGTAGTGCTAATTATTGATGTTGTTTACTAGTAAATTTTATATTATGCGGCTCCTGTGCAAATCTCATTGATTTTGTGCTCTAAAAATGCAATCAAAACGTAAAAAGTTGATTCTGATGAATCCGAAATCAGTGGTTCGATAGATTCGAGCACGTGGAAATTTATATTCGCGTGTATTATGGCAATTGATGTTTAATTGTTTTTACGAAAACTAATTTGGATAACCACACTGTAAACAATTGCAGATTAAATAGATAAACGGATATTTTCATTTGATCATCGGCTTCCTGGGTGGGTATATGAACTTAATTTCCTATTCCTTATTGCTCCCGAATACGAATATATCAAAGAGTGTTGATTCGACTCAGCACTCGTCTCTACTTAAAGTTTTATTGCGGATATTACAAGAGCTGTCTTTGATGCAACATAATATTTACTAAAAGATATGCTAATGAAGCAGATTCTATAAATGGCAAAACTGAAATTAGTATCATGAAAAAAAAACGAAAAAACTAACTTCAAAGGTTTTTAACATTTCAAAGCAACAGTTGAATTTTACAACATTAACATAGATTTATTATCTCATTTCATAAATTCCATATTTTTGAATTATTTCGGAGTCGAATTTGATTTTCATTATTGAAATTAAAAAGCTTTTGATAAGCTAATTTTTGGAAAATTGCGGTTATATTATTCTTCAGTAGTCAAAGAGTTATCTTTGCACTTAAACCATTATTTGTATAGATCAAATCAACTTAGAGTAAGTATTTTCGATGAGCAGTACAACATCAACACCCCATGACTATTTTCTATAAATATCGGCTGCTGTTTGGTGTATATTCATGAATATTTGTGCTCGGAGTGTCCTGCGTGGCCATTGACAGGATCTCCGCAAGACTGCAGCAGCTGCCTGGAGTTCGCTTTTGAAATAATTTTCAAGAGACATTCGATTGAATTTGGATGAGCGTTTCTCTTAATTTGTTTTCAAAAGTGTGGTATTTAATGAAGAACTTTGCACAATGGAGAAATATGTTTGCTTGGTTTTAAATAGCATAGAAACTAGAACATTTTCTAAATAAAAAATTTCCTGCAAATGTCTAAGGTTCTTTATCAATTTATATGGTATTTTATACTATTTTTACAAAAATACTTGACATATCTTTGAACTTCACAAAAATATGAAGAACAATTATTCTTACAACAATTTTTAGTTAAATTTGCGATCAATATTTTCATTTCCAGATAAACTATTTTTCTACTTAATTTGGTGAAATTTATCAACAATAATTAAAACGAAAACAAACAAAAAATAAAAGGGCCACTTTGAAGGTTTTGCATTTTATATATTCGTAATATTCTGACATAAAAAAATTGCATGTCTTACTTCAACTTTCATAGCCTCATGTATTTCTTATTTATGCAAGTTGCCCCTCGTACGCTTTTCTAGGCAAATGTACACTACACAAAATTTGATTTATACTATTCGGGTCACGTTTCGTCCTTAAAGTTCCTTGAGATATTTTAAGAGGGAAGTGGAATTACTTCTCTTTGGTTATTATGAAATTAAAGTTGATTTCGTTACTTTGAAATATTTTCAGTTACGATTGTAAAAAGTTTTGCTATCACTGAAAAAGATTTTTCCGAAATAACGCGAATCACATCAAATAAATTTGGGATTTTTATCACCTGCTTCTATTGTTCGATGAGTGTTTCATGATTATTTCTGTTGTTTCTTTTTCTTGGGAATACCGTCGATTAGAACTTTTAGAAAAGTTTCTAGTTTTTTGTAAGTATAGTATCATTTATAGTATCAGCAGAAATTAACGGGATATGATAAAAAGTTTTAAATAATATTTTAATAATAATATAATAATATGAAACAATTGCTCTAGATTAAAACATTTATTTTTTTCAGTTGGAAAGATTAAACATAAAAGACATCAGCCGCCTGTCACACAGTTTTGGTCCAAATGTGAAAGTACCGGCCACAAATCTTCAAAAAGTTGAGTTCAGAAAGTCTGTATTTTCATACATTTTATAATTTCCGAAAGCAACGCCGCCGCCGTCCACGTTTGTATGATTTTCGCTAACTAATTAATTTAATCAAAAATGTATGGAAATACAGACTTCTTGAACTCAAATAAAAGCAAGTACAGGGGTGCTATAGCTTTGGTCCCTAATAAGAAATGCTTATAGGTGGACAAATTTTAACAGAGTAAAGGAATTTTTTTTCTGGCCGGCACTTTCACATATGGACCAACATGGCTGATGTCCTTTCTTAAGAACTAGTTTGAAACTGACTCAAAAAAATTAAAGCACTATAAAAAATAAAATTCAAATAATTTCAATTAAAAACATTACCATTCAATTCATTTTTCTTAAACTCACGTTGTTAAGGCTAAGCACAGCCTGACGCAATTTTGCTGGCGGTGGCGGTGTTAAAACCATAACTCCACCACCACCGAAATCGCGTCAGCCTGCGCTTAGCTTTAGTGTCTGATGCACTTACATAGCAACTCCAGAACATGCAAAAAAGAATTCTGAATAATAATTCCGTACATCGCAAATCCAATTTTCGACATTTTTAACATAACAAATACTTTGATCTAAAGGCAGGATGTAAACACAATATGTACAATTGCATATGTTAGTGATTCTTACCGTTTTGCTGAGTGTTCAGTACAGCAACTGAAATAAACAAAAATTTCAGTTGATTGCACACAATTCTGTCGCTTGCGGCTTCAGAATCTTCACGGAAAACCAAAATCTAGGTGTAGTTCTTATCCCAATCTGAGTTTATTGTAGCGCAAAGAAGTTGTATACGATTGTATGCGGCGGCGTTTTATATCAGTTCCCGTTCTGTGTGGTGTGACAGTGTAACACACGAACAATGGATATACGTATGCAGGAAATTAAGTTCTTTCACAACACCCAAAACTTGGGCGAGATGCTTAATGTTGAGTGTGTCTATTTTAAGGATAACAATCATTATTGAGCTCAGTTTTTCGCTCTCATAATACCATCATACTGGATGCGGAGTATTCCAAACAGTAGCTCAAATGAGTTACCTTATATTTTGGCGAATTTACCTTATAGAATTTGCACAGAGGCTAAATCTACAACACCGAATTGGGAATCCTTAATGAAAGCAAACAGTACTTATCCGTTTTTTATGTGGGTTAACTTGAAAAAGCAACAATGTTTGCTGATATCCACACTTTTTGTTCTATTGATTTGAAAGTCAATGGACTATGGACCACTAGTGTCCGATCGAAGGTTAGTTTTTATCCTGAAGCTTTTGTAATGGTTGAAGGTTTCGTCGGACGTGAGCTTAAGTGCTGCACCAATGGTGAATATGTGATCGAATTTTAAATCCAGATAGCATCTCATATAATGGAAATCATTTTCAAGAAATAATTTAACATGTAGGACGTAGCTACTTACCTACATTTAAAGCAGGGTGAGAAGAATATTCGATATTCATTCGTTCTCATAAGAATTATTCGCAGGAGAATTTATTGTTTTTATTCGTTCGGGAACGATGGAGATGATTGAGAAATGAGAATGATATTGAGCGATTGAGAATGAAAATAATAAGTCTTTTTTGCTCATTGATGAATTTAAAACCAACGAATTTTAAAATCGAATAATTCGTTAGAGAGAGCGAATGGCGCGAATTTTATGAATTCATTCTATTCGCGAACGAATTAAATGTGAAAGAATTTATCTCTTAGAACAAAAAACGAGTGGAATTGATTGGAAAAGATTTTTTGGAATTCCCGGGTCGAGACTGCGACCATGTTATATTGTTATATGCATTATTGGCTGCTTTTTCTTGCAGATGTTTGCTACTTCGGGCTTTCTTTTGCAGATGGTCCATTGGGGTGGCTTAGACATTTCAAAGTTTCATCGTCAAAAATTCGAAATGGTATATTCTTAATGCACAGCAATCCCACTCAGCACTTTAGAAACTCACTCCGATTTAACTATAAGTTATTAAGTGAATACTGTTACTAATCCGGCGTCTTCTTACCGAAAAAGCATTTGTAGAATTTGTGGAAGATGTTGAATTGTTGATGTTCTTTCTTCACTTTCCAAATGTTTCTTGTGCACGGACACATAGTGTCATTTAATGGTTCCCATAAAATATCACTTCAAAACGTTATTTCAAAGCAAGCTCATTGAAGTACCACTTACCAGTGTCCATATCGTAAGACTCTATAATTTTGTTGTATCAATACGCGATAAGCGACCCAGAATTTATTTATTACTTTCACAAATAAATTTTTAAATTTTCCGATTGGATGGATCGCGTCGACATACAGTTCAAAAATTATTAAAATCCCTACTTTTAGATCAACCTTTATATACATACCAAAAAAGTGTGTGAAAATATTTGAAAAAATTTAGAAATTTAATAAGCCACCCCAATAGACCATCTGCAAAAGAAAACCTGAAGTAGCAAACATCTGCAAGAAAAAGCAGCCAATTGTGCACACATGACACAACATGGTCGCATTCTCGGCCCGGGAATTTAAGATAATATTCCTTTCCAAACGATTCCACTCGTTTGCTGCTCTGAGATATAAACTCATTCACATTCATTTGATCGCGCATAGAATGAATTCATAAAATTCGCGTCATTTCGCTCTTTCTAAGAAATTATTCAATTTTAAAATTCGTTCAGCGAACGAAAAGGAACGAAAAGAATTATTCTTTTTCGTTCGCGAGCGAATTTTTCCGCACCCTGAATTGTAAAGACAAATGATTAAATTAGGGCTCCGAACTACATACAGTAAAATAGCGATTATATGTAGAATAGGGAAATGTGGTTAAAGATCTTTCTTGTTTTTTGCGTATGTTTTTGTATATTTCAATTGCATTGAGTATAAAAAGATAAGACAACAATAAAAGCCAGTTTTCAGAACTATGCACTTTTTCTTAGTGAACGGTTCCCAAAGATGTTACGAATACGATATCCATTAATGCTGATTTCAGTTTTCAATCGAACTGATTTTACTTGCTCTTTTTCACGGTCAAATAAGATCCAGTCTTCTCTTGGTATATCACCGGCTCCGCCGGGGCTATTTAAGTTTTGCGGGAAGATGCAGTCAAACCAGTGGCGTAGCAAGGGATTTTGTCGCCCGGGGCAAACATAAGCTTCATCAGCAAACATCAAATTTTGTGCAAATAATAATTATTACATATTAGTAATTTTAATACGTAGGTAGTTATTTATAACAATATTTAACGCAAGAAAGTCAATATGAAAAGAAAATTAATATTTTTGTATAAAAATGATTCAGCCTTATATGGCAACACTAAAAGGGTGGTGTGCGATTTTGCTCATCTTCCAATTTGACCTTTCCATTTCAATGAAATATTATTGTAAGAAATTTCAATCCCCTAACTTTAAGCATTCTCCAGTAATCATGTAGAAAGGTAGACAGACGGACATCCATAAAACGATTTCTTTTCACATACCAATAATAAATATATAGGTACATAGTTTTTCTCTGTCACCAGTTTTTTTTTTTCCATATCGTTGCAAACGTTTTCGTTCAAAACCAATACATATATCTACTAGGGTGGCTAGAACCGACCCCCTTGGTTCCACTTGCATGGAGAAACAATTTGTTTTTTATCTGGCACAGCATAAAAACAGTGCTAAATGATGTTTTGAGCTCATATAAAATATTTTATTAGAGTGAGATACTATCTTCTGCCGCCGGATTGACATTGAAATTTCAGATTAATGTGGAAAATCACTTATCGCGGACGATTCACAAAAAAAGATGTGAACGATATCAGTTTGAAAATTGAAATAGCGATATAATGACACCAAGTCATGCCTTAGTTTCACGGTAGGTAAAGGGCTTTCAATTTTGTGATATCATCTATTGCGTCTGAAATGTTCTTGAAATTTAATAAATCCAATAAAAACTATGTTGATTAAAAACCAAGAAATGGTTTGGTCACTATTAGAACTTACGGAGGTAATTAAATTTATCAAGATAGCATAATATTTCAAAACGTGTTATTTTGAGATCATTTAGTATAATTTTCTCCATAAAAAAGAATAAAACAAATTTTTCGGACTATACCCTAATACTATAGACAAATAAATTACTTCATAAATGAAATACTTCATTTGCCTATGCTAATACCTAGCTCACACCTAGAAACTAGGGTATGAAAATGATTAAGATTTAAGAGCAACTATACACTACACACGAGTCACGCATACACTTCACTGCCTGTCGTAAAGTCGGCTATCATTTATCAGGTCCCAAGAGACACTCACAGCAACTTTATGATTCCACATTCACAGAAACTTCAAAGCACCACTTAATAACAATAACACACATGGTTACTGCTTAGTGGCTACCTTAGAGTAAATTTTGTACATGAGCCCTGTAACTTTAATGCAAACCTAGTTGCAGAAACACTAACACACAACATCACAATTACGTAAATGTGATGTAACACTCTCATATCTCGTACTTGTATAATAACTTTGACCAAGAATATAAGTAAAGAGACTTTCTCACAATTTTGGACAAAGTTTCGTAACTGTGACATTAAAGTAATTATGACTGATCAAAGATACGAAGAAAAGCGCTAAACCTATACTCAAGTCAGGTGATTCTGACTTGATTCTTCATTCAAGGGACTCCGTCGGAAATCGAGCGAAACTTACTTGGTTAAGGAGTTAACACCAAAATGTAATGTACAAATAGCAACTGTCAAAATAAACCAAAATGTCGGTATGTGGCACTTATTTTGGTTTCGATCTTGGTTAACCAAATTTTAGAAATCAGTTTTTCAAGGGAATGCCCGAAGAAAACGAATTACGGTTATTGTTTTTGCTTTTGCTTTACCAAGTTGTTGCAAAGATATATAAATACTTTTTACTTATTCGTATAGTTTTTCGTTCTGTTTTCTTCATATAAATATGGAAACATAACCTTAAAATTGTTTAACGTTTTAAAACTCACGATCACAAATTTTATCTAAAAATATAATTCTGCATACATTTTACAATCATCACGTGAAAGTGTAAAAAACATTGACCTAATACCCTATGATATACGACGTAACAAAGGCAAAACAATATTAAACTATAAAGTGATGGTTGTAATTGACTTCGAAAAAATTTTTCTTGCAAATTTAAATAAAATTTAAGACAAAGTTTTTAGTAAAATGAATCCTTTTAAATTTCCTTAGAAAGTAGATTTTTGAAAACTTAAAAGTTTAAATAAAAAGTTTTCCACATTAATATAAACATTAACCTTTAGTTGTTAAAATATGTATAATTCAAAATTTGAGTTATTTTCAATAAAAAGTTTGAAATATTTTTTATTTCAATTTTACGAGTATTATTGTGTGGGAAATATGCGGACATTACTGTAAAATTGATTATTGACATTACTAAAAATGATTACGAGCATACCATAAATTTTATATTTTAAAAATTATTTGTTAAGGTCTTTGGGATTTGATGAGATTTTATGTGTTTGTGAATAAATATAATTTTTTTCCAGGTTACTCATCTTTGTAGGATTGTGATTCCGTCTACCAAATGGAATTGTGGTAAGTATTCGTGCATTTTTGCACGCTAATTTGAAGTAATTGATTTCGAATCCACTACCAAACTTTGGAAATTCAAAATTGCAGACATAGTATAGGAAATTTAACTGGGAAGACGGAAATAATTTTTGGAAAGCTTATTTCTGCTGTTACCTATATGTTCTATGGCATGCCCCAACGTACCTTAGAACAATCCTCTTATTTCTCCCATGGGGAACATGCTTAAATTTTCGAAACTGTCGCTATTTTGGAAATTCTGCAAAATTGCTATAACTTTGGTATGGTTGACTGCACTGACTCGCGGTTTACGCCGAATATGGTAGATGAAAAAGAGTTAAGTAACATAATAAAATAGAATCAATAAAACGTCCAAAATTAATTTGTAGTTGAATTTGAAATTTTCAAAATTTCTACGTTTTACTTAAACACGTGGGAATATAATTAACTTTCCACTTGTATCACAGTCAACGAATGATTCTAGGAGGAAAATCATAGGGCGGAAGAATTAACTTCAGAACATTGTTCGGACTACTTAGGAAGTAAACATAATAAAAATCCCCGTTCCTAGGGCGGGTCCAGGGACGTAGGAGGACCTAAGAATGTTCCGTTTTTTGGTTTTTCGCTTAGAAATCGAAAACTGTTGATTCTATAATATAAAAAAAGCTTTTCTATAAAAATTAAACCTGACAAATTTCACTACAAAGTGTTTTAAGTTTATTCGTAGCCTCAATAGTTTCGGAGAAATGAGCCGGAGAAAATGGCTAATTTATGAAAAAATGAATGTTACCTCAAGTTTTTCCATTAAGTTCGCATTTGGAATTCTTGATCGTCCATTTGAGAGACAATTCTTGAAAATGAAGTTGTAGAGCATTCAATTTCCTTAAAAACGACTATATTATTTAATATTTTACCTTCATCTGATCAAAAATTAGAGCATTTTAGTGATTTCCCCTGAATTTTAAAAATTACGCTTCAAAGCTGTAATTTCCACGGAACATGGAGGGGATTTTTCTGAGGTACGTTGTGAAATGCCATAGAACATATACCAGAATAAATTAGCTTTCTAAAAATTATTTCCGTCAGAAATTTATCTTAATATTCCTATACTAACCGAATAATATAGTAATCAAGTTTTCCTTAAATTCAAGGAACTATATAAGGTAATTCTTTAAGGTAATTCAGCTAGTATAGGTATTATAAATCTGCCGGATAATTTTTTTTTAAACTCTGGGTCGCAATCTGAATATATAATTAGTAAGGAAGCAATTGTTCACAACAATTGCGTGATACCCTAGATGAAGAAAAATATACTCATTTCATATAAAAATCTAGACGTACTGGAATAAAGACATTTCAAGGAAAAAATTCCTTTCGAGAGGCCTACGGGCTCAAGTAGATTTCGAAGGGTTTTGATTGCGTTTATTGGGGTAATTTATTTCAAAATCTAGGAACTAATTATGGATCAAGACCTCTTCAACGATACCCCAAAGGACATGGTTTAGAAAAGTTCGAATTTCCACCCCCACTCCCACTCGTACCCCACCGACCCCTAATCCGGTGGTGTCACCGTTAGCCTCATAGACAGTACTCTTATTTATGTAAATAAAGAGTCTCTCTAAAGTTCATAGGGGCCCAGATATAATTTTTTAAAAACTTCAAACCCTTCCCCCGTCCACCCCTTTGGATAGATTTTGCTCATTAACGAACTTAACCGAGCTATTAACCGCAGAAATAACGTAATGAAATTTGGTTTCAATATCTTCAAAAATACGGCCGCTAGCATGTAAATCTATAATAATATAATAAAGCTGAAGAGTTTGTTTGTTTGTTTTTACTTGAACGCGCTTATCTCTGGAACTACCAGTCAGGTTTGAATAATTCTGTTTACATTTGATAGCCCGATTCTTGAGGAAGGTTATTAATGTAGAAACCACTAAGGCGAGTTTTTGAAATTCCACTGCTAAGGGGGTAAAATAGGGGTTGAAAGTTTGTATAGAAATCCGCCATTTTTGGAGTAAAAACTTCATAAAAATTTGTATCATGCCTTTTGTTAGAAATGACGAAACGACAGAATCCGGAGTTTTCGAAATTCCACCTTTGAGGGTGTAAAATAGGGCATGAACGTTTGTAAGGAAATCTGCCATTTTCGAAGTAAAAAATTCAAAAAATGTTGGTATATTTGGACTTTTGTTAGAAATGAACAAAGAGGAGAATCAGGATTTTTTGAAATTCCACCCTTAAAGGGGTAAAATAGGGGATATAAGATTGTGTAGAAATCCGAAATTATTGAAGTTCATTTGGTCTTTTGTTAGAAGGAAAGAAACACGTGTATCAGGATTTTTTGAAATTCAATCCCTAAAGACATAAAATATGTGATGAAAGTTTCTATGTACATTTGCCATTTTTTAAGTTAAAACTTCGTAAATATTGGTATTTGGCCATATGGTTAGAAAAGAAATTTAATGAGAACTGCCAATTTCTATCCTAATTCAACTCCCCAACACCACCCTTGAGTCTTGAGTGAAAAACACTAAACAAAAAGTTTCTATCTTTATGTAATGTAACTACTTCGCGTTTGAGGGTAGCTGAAATTATTGAAAATGTAATATGATGCCGCGACATTATACTATGATTTTCATCGTCTTGGATAAAACAGAAACTGGGTAGATCCACATAGAATTTTCCCATTTCGTTACAATGAAAAGTAAAATCATTAACTGTTCATAATATTTGCAATTCAAAATTGTGAATTTAAGTAAGCATTAAATTGATATTAAGAGCTTCAATTTATTTCCTATCATCATTTGTCGGCACCCCAAGATTTTATTTTAAATTGGAGGGAACTAAAATATTGGGGTATGAGTAGAAAGTTTATTTTATAGTTTTTGTGTTTTCTTAAATAAAACATTCGTTTTTAATTTTTTTATTTGTTTTATTTCCTTAGTTTTTAGTGCTTTTTAAAATAAATTTTTGTTACCTAATTTGTTTACCCTTTCTACAAAACTGGTGAGAGGCCTTGTGTATGTACGAATTATGAATTTTCAAAATATTTGTCTCCGAGCAAATCATAAAACTCTGAGCATGTTCAATGTTCACGTTTAGTGTATAGTGCACACTGCTGACTGCACAAGTACACACGCTCACGCAGATGAAAAATTACCTTGTTCCCACTCATATTTGTCCCGACAAAGACCTGTACCATAGACAAATGAAGTGTGAAGTACTTTATTTGTCTATGCCTGTACCGTTTTTACCGAACCTTATCTCGTCCTGTGGACAGCTTTCAGAAAATCGGTGTCATTTTTTATCTGTGAAATATTAAAATTTTTTTCAAAGATAACATACATTTCTCATAAATAATTAACAAAATATTGTATTATTGTATAGACTCCTTGCATTACAATACAATTTCATTCTGAAATCGCTTTGACAAAGTGAAACGAAAATGCACTGTACTTATTTTGTGTACCTATTTTATACGATGATGCAAATTGGGCTTTATTAAAAGTGTATCCCAACAAACACACTCCGTGTAAAAAAGGTGGCCAAGTCCCCTCAGTCAATCGATCTTGCAAAAAGTTTCGCCATCTTATGTATTGAAATAAAAGGAGCCAAGTTCTTTGGCCAATGAAAGTACTGATATGAAAGTGGCCAAGTTCTTCATCTCATAAGCAAATTTTAACTTCGGTTATGTTGATATCTTTCGCAGAGGTGAAACAGTACGGTAACTAAAGGAAACATTCCATTCACTAAGAAAATAAAAAGTATACTTGAAGAAGGAACACGACGTCCAAACTTGAATTGTCCATGAATCTCGTATAATAAATTGTGTCTCAGGTAAATATAATCAATAGAATTAGATTTTAAATGAATTTGTCACCGAAAAACATAGAATATAGAGAAAGAGGCTCAGGGGAAAAAAAGCAAAAAAACTTTTTCAAACTTTGAAATTACAGTCGTTACTGTTTTTATAGCGTTCAGTAGTAGTAGTAGTCAGTTCAACTGTTCAATTTCAAATTTCTGGTGGTTAAGGAGGTCTGAAGAGGACTAACTGGACTTCTGAACACCCAATAACAAATCTTTAGCTTCGCCACTGCAACCAGACAATTTAAAATAAAAACGTACTTTCTTAGTCCTACTTTATAAATGAGTTCTAATTTCGATTTTAGCCCCAAAATTAAAATTCTATCCCTCCACAACCCCATGGCCGAAAAAAAATTAAAATGGACTAGAATTTCGATTTTAGCCTCAAATGAAAATTCAACCTCCTCCACCTCCCCAAAAAACTCCTCAGGACCACAAAAAATCAGTGTAAAACCCACAACCTATATCTTATTACACAAAATGAACTCAAAATTCGATTTTAACCAAAGAAAAAAAAATTACCCCCTCCCCCACACACACACACTAACCCATCGACCTAACAAGTCATTATTAATTAATAGACAGTACAATACTACATAATCTCAAGTCCGAAATCCGAAAGGGTATCTCAATGTGTCTCGATGTGAAAGCAGTAGCGATAGCGCAATAAGACTAGGCCTGCAAACCCTTTCATGAGAACATTTTATGTTATAGTTTAGGTACGAAGACACATTTTCCAAATTTTCGTTTTTTCTCAGGCTCGCAGGGTAGGGTTCTACATTTTTGCAAAATTTCATTTTTCTAGGTATCATGGAAGTACCCGAACATTTGTGTCAGTGAGTCTCTGTCTATATACGTATATATTATGAATGGTCAATTCACATTTTTCGCTAATTTTAGGGTGCTCTATTTTGGCCCCTAAAGAAGTCAGAAAGTTGTTGTTGCAAAATTTGGTAGATAGGCCCCAGGCAAGGCCAAGAAAAAAATTTGGTTGACCTAGGTCCAACAGGAGCGCTACAGCACCAGCTCAAAAATGCCAATTTTGCGGTTTTCTCTGGTTCGAGAATATCTACTGGGCAGCGCACGAGGCAACTTGGCGCTTGACGTTGATAAAATCATAATATTAAAAAAGTTACCCCTCCATACATCTTGCGGTGTTTTTAGTTTGGGAAATAGAAACCATTTCTTTTAAAAAAATCCCTTTCGGCTGGCCTACAGGCTGAGGTAGATTTCGAAGTGCTTTTAATTGCATTTTTTGGGGTAATTTTTTTCAAAATCTAGTTATTGTTTTATAAACTACTCATCAAGAGCTTTTTAACGATACCCCAGAAGACGTGCTTCTAAATATTTCGAAATTCCACCTCCACCCCCACTCACAACCCCACAACCAATAATTCGGTGATGTCCCCATAATCTTCATAGGGAGTGAGTACTCTAATTTATGCAAATCAAGTTCCAGTCTAAACTGCATAAGGGGCGAGATATGGTTTTTTCAAAATTCAACCCCCTCCCCCGCCGACCCCCTTGGGACGATTTTGCTCATTAACGAACTTAACCGAGCTATTAGGCCTAGATATAACATGAAAAATTTTGGCTGAAATATATTCAAAATTGCGACAGTTATAGCGTCCTATATAAATATAAACATTCGAACGGAGGTCATTTTTGGGGTCCAGGGATTATGTCCTAAGAAATTATTTAAAAATTTTCCGAAAATTCCGCCATGAGGGACATTACAATAGGTAGATTTTATTTCTTCAAAATCGACCTAAAATATGAGGAAAAGAATTACCCTGCCCCGAGCTAAATCAGAATTATAATAAAATTTAACATCGACCAAATGAGCACAAATTACCTAGTTGATCAAAACTCGCCAGCACACAAAATTCTCCCACTCTCGTTGAAAGCGGGCAGGAAGTTTATGCGTGTTTCCAAACAGGAAGTAGGTTATGGGTGATGAACCGCCCTTGCTAAGCGACATAAAAATGTACGCAATCAGTAAATCTACTTCTTGGCAAATGGTAATTTTGCATTAGAGACTAATAATTAATTGCCTATACAATTTCAGTAGTATTTAGTTAACGATTATGCTATAATTGCACTGATTTCGACAATAAACATCTTTTCTTTTTTACCCGATTGTGGCAAAGCAAAAAAGAAGGTAAAGTATTTAAGTGTGTTCCACCATACCGTCTAAACTACTCATCCGATTTTAATGAATGAGGTGTCAATCGATTCGTAATTTTTGTTTGGGTGACATTGACATAGGCTACATAACTACATTTTATACGAACAACACCAATATGGCGGATGTTACATCCAAATAAGTAGGGGGTTTCAAAAATTTTCGGGTGACGTACACCACTTATAACTCAAGGACGGCTGCACCGATTTTTATGATGTTTGATTAAGTAATGATTTGTTGGATTTGTCTTCGCCCCGAAAAGCAGAATAAAAAATTAAAACATCGGAAAAATTCACGAAAAAAAAAAAAATTAACAAGATAATTCATTTTCCCAATAGGAAGAAAAAGCTTCCCCCCAAACATGTTCTTTTTCTGTTCCGCGCTTTATATTGCTGTTACAAACAACTTATTCATTAATTGTAAAACAGCACGATCACGGATGTATGAAATTTGTAACGTAATGGGAAATTTCAGGTAGTAACTTAACACAATTTTAGGAATGCCCGAGATTTTTCTTGTAATTGATATAGGTAATTAAAGTATCTGCAATCAAACGGATTATTTTCCAGGCGAATTCCATTTATTCCTGGAAAACATTTACAAATCCCTGCAAAATTATTAATTAATTAATAACTCCATCAAAATATTGAGGAAGCGTTGTTGATTTACTGTCAAAATTTTTAAATTGAAATTATTAATACATTTATTAATTTTATATATACATACACATACATGCAATTTATTAATTTTTTGATGAACATTGTTTCCCTCTCGATTTGATTTTTAGTATGTAATTAAAATGAATAAGTTCCTGCACTTTAATCAAAAAATTATTAAAAATTGCTCGAAACCTGCTACAATGATACAATAATATTTCATTAAAATTGCAAGGTTAAGTCCGAAGATGAGCATAATCGGGCAACTCCTTTTTTCTGTTGCCATATAATATTGAATCGTTTTTATACAGAAACGGTTGCTTTTGTTTACTGAATGTTTACATTTTGAATTTCTTTCATTAAATATTATTATAAATACGGATTATAATTAATTATGTGACAGAAATTTTTTTTACACGTTTTTTTTGCACACGATATAAAGATTATAGAAATGGCAGAAAACTTCGGCAGTTTTAGGGTGGTAATGTGGATGGATTTACATGGGGTTTTTTGATTTAGAATGAATAAATGGGGATCTTTCCGGTGAGTTAAATTTTTTTACGTTTTTGGAGTTGTGGGTGTGGGGGTGGAAACCATCTCCCTTGGAGTTGTTCATCTTGGGCTGAGTGTGATATCAAATTAACTACTACTAAGTACTATTAAATTAAACAGTTGCGGACAACCTAGTCTTAGTTAGGTACATATAGGTATATTTTTCTACATCTAGGGTATCAAATAATTGGTGTGACCAATTGCATCCTTACGAGTTTATAATAAAAATGCAATATTTCTTTCTGTTTTTGAACACTTGTTTATTTTAAATTAAAAGCGACAAGCAAACAATTTTCAATCTTCCGAGGTAAATCAATAAAAATGTAATCCTAGTTGAATGACATTTAAGATAATCTAATAGATAACACTTTTGACAGCTTAATCGAATATTGAAGATTTCATGTCACGACATTTTCCATCCGTAACGATAAAAACGTGAAAAACTTGAGAAAAATAAAAATAAGAGAAAAACTGAAAACTCTTTATCTGAAATGAGCGTAGAGAAGTTAAATTCCTGTGCATGTTGTACACCTTTTTTGAAGAAATATTAGATTAAATCGTAATTTGTTCTACGTCTCCTGGTAACGAGGATCCCTGAGCACCAAGGAAGTTCGACAAGTGAACAGCAAGGAAATGGAAAGAAAAGGATAATAAGTTGCAAATTGATGGGCGTATGGAAAGAAAGTACATTTCCTGTTGGGGATACAGAACTACTCTTTAGCTACTACATGGAATAAATTCCAGCAGCTTATTCACTGGGTTAATGTCCAAAGCCTTTTGCCAACTACTGCAGAATTTTATGACTTTGACTAGGGGTGAAGCAATGGGGTAGTTTACTTGTCAGGAGACGTGTCTATTTTTGGTAAGTAAGTGGTCAGTGAATATTAGAAAAAGGAGATTAACATGTGTAACTTTCGCAAATTGCGTTTTATAAATGTCAAGCACCCTTGTATTTATGGATGTTGCTGGTCGCTGGAAAACTCAAGTTGTAAATTTTGTTTACGCAAATCCGAAACTTTCTAATGTAGTCATGGGCGCAGCTAGAAATTGTGTTAGGGAGGGTGTTGGAATATCAACAAGGACGTAAGCACATTTAACAATTTAAATGTTCACAACTAAAAAACCAACCAGTAAAAACAGTGTTTTTCACTATAATTCATAACGCTAACGTAGTAGGTATTTTGAAAATGGTGACAATTAAAATTAGGTAATTAGAAAAGAAAATATCACTTGATTTTATAATATTTTTATGCGCAGTGCAAAACGCTGTCATTTTTGCAAATTATTATTAAAGATTTTATCCGTTCCTTCTGTAAAAACGAGATAGAATGCATTGTCATTGACAACGCGCCTACCTGTAAAGGTTAAGCTCGATTGGATGATGGGAAGTTTGCTAATTACCCGTCGAAAAGTTTTCCTTAAACCAAGCAACATTCGCGAAGTTAATATAGATGAATTAAAAAGAACAGTAATTACAGTACAATAATTCTTCTATTTTTTTT